>CM077018.1:38801567-39190237 GCA_039090855.1 Macrothele yani
ATAACAGTAGACCTACGTAGTTACGGCCAGTCACTAGAAATGGCAGGACTATGGATGGAAGTATTACCGTACACACCTTGTTCTCCACACTTAAAAAAATAATATTTCCACTTGTACCGATTATCGAAGTACCGTATGAACTATTACGTCATGAAAGATCGTATAGTGAAAAAACTGCGATGTAAAAGCGTTTTGACTCATTAAATACTAAATATTGTTTTCCCTGATATAAGAATTTGATGGATAGTAGAATGATGTTAACAAGTGATCGCTAAAACTGGAGTCAATGCAATATATTGAAATAAAAATATGTGCAAGTAACAAATAGCTTCACTTTCAGGTATGCGAAAGCCTAAAATACTATTCTCCACTTAATTAAAGAATTCTAAACGGAAACGATATTCCAAGGCGGGAGAGAAAAAGTTAAATACATTCTTTAGGAAAACAAAAAGTAACATCGTGAGGAGACCGTCCGATCTTATTAAAATTTCGCATTCAAGTACCTCAAAATCTGAATTACTTTAAATAATATATTCAAAGCGCATCAGTTCAGTACATTCCTTCAAGAAACTGCTGTTTTATTACTGTATCTAAGGAATTCAAAGTGCTCCCGAGAAGAAAATGATTGTACAAATATTTTGTACCGAATACAACAAAAATTTGCAATTTTCGTTCCCAATTTCTATAAAAAACAATGCAGTGAAGATACGTACTTTAAACATAATCAGATAAATCTAAGTAAATTAGGATCCAAAAAACACATTCAGAAAATTTTTATTCCTACTAAAATCCCATCGCAAAATGGAATCCCCAAAATAAAGTAAGACATACCGCATAGTAGTACTCCAAAGTAGTTTTCAGTTTCGCAGTACTAAGTAGATAGTATGACAGAGGAAATGTCTAAGCTAAACATTGAGGACCGAAGACACGATGTGGAATATTTTTTATTACGTGAAGACTAAGAATGTGAATTCTAAATTTGAAAGTTAACTCACAGCCAGGTTATTTATGTTCATGTCTTTCACGCTGTATCCTACCAGTGTTATAAGAACCGTTACGTAGGAAGTCTAAAAAATTAATGAATCACAGCTCGGCTTTCATGTCCGGCGTAACGGAGAATTGGCTTGAATTTGTTTCATAGCTCGTTGTTTTACGGAAATCACCGGTTCCAACCGCCCAGGCAGCACAGCCTTGCACTTTAAATTAGGCCCAATGCTGAAACACCGTAATTTAGAAACAGAAGACGGTGGTTCCGCCTTGGGCAAACGTAAAATTGCACGGTTGGGGCACCTGGGCGGGGTACATTAGCTTATAATGAGAGACATATCTCCGTGCAGCGAACGCAGCAGTTTAGAAGGATGAGTTTAAATTTAAATCAATTTTCAACAATTATCTCTATGGTATCGAATCCAAACGGTAAGGTTCCGTTCTGTCCTATGTTTTCATTGTCTTCACTTAGCTGCAGAGCTACTTAATTTTACCCTTAATGCGGGTATATTAATAAGTGGCGGTGAAATACATGTGAAGTGGTGCATTAGGAATTGCGATTATTTACGGGAATCTTTCTAAAAAGAAAGTAAAGTTGAAAATGACAAGCTCTTTCGGCGAAAGTATTTACACCACAGTGTAGCAATTTTAGGTTGAGACCGCACGGAAGTTACATTTAGCATATTTTTAGGAGATACTGCACCCTGGCACATTTCACATTCAGGTGGTGAGTTCCTCTGATTTAGTTAGTAATCATCATCATCATTGTCAACCATTATCAATCCACTGCTGGACGAAGGTCTCTCCAAGCCTCTTCCACAACGGCATGTCTTCTGCCAGTCCCTTCCATTTTACTCCCGCATACTTTCGAATTTTATCTACCAATCTTTCATGTGCTCTTTTTCTGGGTCTTTTCCTGTCCCTTGGAATCCAATCTAAAATTTCGGCTGTCCATCGATGGTCTGTCCTTCTGGCAGTATGTCCAACCCATTGCCATTTCAGGAATTTAACTCTGATCATGATGTCTTCCACTCTTGTCATTTTTCGGATACACGAGTTCCTCTTCTTATCTCTCCTGGTTACACCAAGAATGCACCTCTCCATGCTCATTTGAGTTGTCTGCAGCGTTTGTACGTCTCTTTTAGTTAAGGTCCATGTCTCTGCACCATACGTAAGCACTGGAAGGGTGCATTGATCAATCACTTTTCTTTTAAGACATAATGGCATTTTGCTCTTAAAAATTATGCTGTTTCTTCCAAAAGCTCTCCAGGAAAGTTTTGTACGCCGATTAATTTCTTAATTAATGTGACCATCACTTGATATCTGCTGTCCAAGATAAACGTACGTGTTTGTTATCCCCAGCTTTTCTCCATTAATCGATAAATCTTCATTTCTTGTAAAAGTATTGAACATCACTTTTGTCTTCTGAAAGTTCATTTTTAATCCCACTTCTTTACTCTTGTCAGCAAGTTCCTTGATCATACTCTGCAGCTCTGATGGGGTACTTGCAAAAATGACTACGTCATCAGCAAAACGAAGGTGGGTTAGATAATCTCCATTAATTTGCATCCTTTTGTTTTCGCAGTTCAGTGATTGAAAGACCTTTTCCAATGTGGCATTAAAGAGCTTCGGAAATAAGGTGTCACCTTGTCTCACTCCCTTTCCAATTTTTGTGTGTATTTTATTTTCAAACAGCCGAATCTTTGAACCTGCATTTTCATAGATGTTAATAATATTACTAATGTATGCATTTTCCATACCGCAGGATTTCAGAGCCAATGTAACTGCTGATGGTTTCACCGAATCAAAGCTTTTTCATAATTGATAAAAGCCATGCACAACGAAAGTTCATATTTCCTCGCTCTTTCAATTAGTTCTCTCAGTACGTGGATGTGATTATAGTGCTGTAGCCACTCCTGAATCCAGCTTGTTCTCTCGGTTGAGCCATAACCAGTGTAACCTTCAAGCGGTGTGAAAGAACTTTAGTGAAGAATTTATAAACCACTGATAGGAAGCTGATAGGTCCGTAGTTCCTGAGATCCCCAATGTCACCTTTTTTATGTAGCAGGATCACTGTAGCGTTGTTCCAATCCTCAGGAATCTTCCCATCATTAAGCATCGAGTGAAAACTTGGGCGAGTAATATTTAAATTTCTCCACTTGCTTCTTGTATGATGCCTACAGTAATTCCATCTTCTCCTGGAGCTTTTCCACGCTTCATGTTCTTGATTGCATGTGCAACTTCTACTGGTAGGACTGGAAGAACTCTGATACTGGTACCGTTGTCTAGAGTACATGTATCATCCCTTTCATATAATCTGGAGTAGAAATATTTCTCTCTTGTCAAAATGTCGCCTCTATTTCTTGTTACAGAACCATTTTTTTCTCAGTGCCATAATCAGTTTTCTTCCCTTACTGAGATGTCTCTTTGCTATTTTTAGGCTTGTTTTTATTTAATTGCTTTCCTCACTAGTTCACAGTTGAATATCCTTACGTCTTCAGGGATACTTTTTCGTACTGTCTTCCATAGCTCTACATATTCCACTTTGGAAATCGCATCTTCCTTAGTTGTCCTCATTTCTCTTCTTTTTTACATCAACATTTTGGTTTTGACTGATATTTGGTTCACGCGTAACTTGTTCTTAGACCCAGCTAATTTCTTTGCTCTTTCCGTAAGAGCTTTGGTTTCTTTTCTGTTAACTTCAGAAATATCCACTTCTTACGATGTTAGGCCTTCTAAAGCAGAGAGTTTGCTCTTCAGTTACAACTTGAAGGTATAATGGTGTTTTTTAAGGTTGGTTTTGTGAATACGTTTTGTTTGTTTTATGAGCTTGCCACGTTCGAGTTTAGTGTTGAGGCGCACCTTTCATCTCACCAATTTATGGTCACTACTTGTGTTGAACTCGTTTAGCACACGGCAGTCTTCGATGCCGAATATTTTGTTACACATAATAAAATCAATTTCCCTTTTGTCCATTTCCTGTGTGGCTTTTTCTTGAAAATGGTGTTCATGATGAAAAACCCTTCTGCCTCTGCAAACTCTAAGAGAGTATTTCCACGCTGGTTTCTGTAGCCGTGACCGAATTTGACTACTGAATTTTTTTCTTTTGCTGTTGCCCTATTTTTGCATTGAAATCCACCATAATTATCTTCAAGTGCTGGGTGCTTTTATTATTTAGATGACGAATTTCCTCATAAAATTCTTCAATTTCTTCTTCAGGATGACTTATGGTGGGTGCATAAGTTTGAATAATCTGAGACTGGTATCTTTTCGAGAGTTGGATAACGAGTCGTGCAGCTCTGTCAGAGGAACTTTCAACTTCTGCAACTTTATCCTTCAGTTGCTCGTTTATTATAAATCCAACACACCTAGTTCTGCCAGTATCTGTCCCACGATAGTAGAAGAGATGTCCACTTTTCAGTTCAGTGAGATCTTCTCCTTTTCTCCTAACCTCACTTAGCCCGAAGATGTCCCACTTGATCCTTTGTAGTTCCTCTTCCAATTAAAGAAGCCTTAAATCAGAAGATAATGAGCGTCCATTGTAAGTAGCCAAAGTGAACATCAAATGGCAGCCTAGTCCGGTCCTACCCTTAGTTAAACACTTTTTTGTCTGTTTAATTATTATGCAATTTCTCAGCCCCAAAGTTTTGAAAATTATGCCCCGTTGACTATAAAAACTGCTTGATATTTGTATTTACTCTCTCATTTTATTTTCTTTTTTTATTGGAGTTTTAATGGGCTACAAGCAGTCGCCCGTTACTCATTTAGGGCCACTGGTACCAGGGAAGGGAGAGAGCCAGCGACGTAAGAAAAACACATCATTCATGTATCACCGGGATTTGAATCCGGACCCTTCTCGGACGAGTGATCAGAAGTCATCGCTTAGAACACTGCGCCATCGGGCGGTCAAATTTATGTTTACGTGTTTCATTGTTTTGAAACTGTGAATGCGGTATGTATCGATGAATCATATATTTCAGATCGAAAACCTCACACGTCTAGAGATACAAAACTAAAAATAATAATTTCATCTAATTTCTCTAAACGATTGTCCTACAGAGCAGTCATTAATAAATAAATGATATATCACATCTTTTAGGCCATCCACTTTGAGTATCACACGCCCTTTAGTAAAATTTGGTAAAATTTCGCTGTTACATGATCACCATGGGTCTAATACGATACGATGAACTTTAAAATAAATGTTCGTTTTTTATAGATGTTATAAATAAAAATTTATCGTTTTCGCTTTATCGTGTAGGAGCTGAAAATTTGGTCATTTCTGAAACAATGAGCGAACCACAATAAAAAGGATTTCGTATTCGGAAATGAAAGTTTTACAACAGGAATTTGTGAATTTGTGTTCAGGACGCAGGTTTTCCAGAAACAAAACATTTATTCCATCGGACACTGGTTGCACATTGTTCATAATGTGCCACACAAACAGAGGAATGTGATATTTTTCATAAAGTTTTTGGTGAATGTAAATGCAATTGACAGTGAATGTTTGGTATCATTTCGATGGACAACTAAGGAAAATTGACAGAGGTAGGTAAGCGAAAAATGCATGATCAAAATTCTGCAATAATGTAATAAATTCTTCTCATCGCTGAATAATTAGACAAATGTCTACTGCGTAAAATGCTTTCTTGGATATCTCGATGTTTTTATCTACGGCATTCAAGGCGTGGATTTTTATTTAGCGCACTCTTTTCTGAACTAATTCGCATATCATCCCGGAAAAATGAACCAAACAAAATCCTTCTCACAACTATGTTGATAGTGCCAATAAACAGTAATATGCAAATGTTCTTCCAAAATTATATTCTTTTGATGAACTTACCCTCCTATTTTAAGTTGATCAATTTTTATATAAGAAACACAGACTTAGTGAAAACGCTTGACTAAGGAAAACATGAACATGTTGCTAAGTGTAAGGACAGCAACCAAAAAATTATGGAAGAAATCGAAGCGGCTATAGCAAATGAATGTCTTTGAAACCGAAGAAAAAACATCTTAATTAAAATACGTAAAGGAGCAACTATGTGTGACGCTTTAGGATCCTGTGAACTGTTAATATAGGTAAAATAGGTGCACTTTACTGAAGAACAGTTTATAAAAGTTGATATCTTATTCATTATGTCAAAAATGTTTATTATTATTAGCCTTTAGCAGTTTGAAAGCCATGCTTGAAAGAAAGATAACAGAGAGCTGCGCTTTCAGCCTGCTGTTCAGATTACACTTAAAATTATCCCTCTCTGACACACACTTTTATTGATGAACTGGGACTGCGAAGGAACAGAGATCAGCTGCCCGTCTGCAGTGTTTCCCCTCTCTGCTTTGCTTTGAGGGAATTTCCCGACCTGTCCAACCATACGAAAACCTATTTGGATGGCGAAAAATTTCCTGTATTTCTAGTTAAAGAGACGCATCTATAAAAACAGGTCCTTAAAACCAACTTTGTTAATAGTTTCAAGGAGTTAAAGCGCACCTTGGCTGATTCTCAGAAGACGGCATCTCTCTTCTGGTTGCACTCAGCTATTTTTCGCTAACTTACAAACAGACCGATTCACAGCTTAAATTGTATGTTGAGACGTTCTTTTCGGCTTTTAATAGTCATTCACTTGATGTCCAATTCATTATCCAAGGAACCCGCTGATTCTCTTCGTAGCGGAATGTTGTCAACTGAGTATTTCATAGAAGAAATGTGTTCTTCCACCTATCTGTGAAAGAGCCTCATGAACGCTCTTCGTTCACTACAGCTACGGACAGGTCAGGAAATCAATAATAAATACACAGTTGACGTGGACCATGAACATCAAATAGAAACCATCGTTCTTTCCACGTTCACAAGTGAGTCACGGAAAAATGCTCATCAGCCGACACTGGGAATCGAACCCAGGGTCTTCCAGTTACGTGCCGGACATGCTTTCATTGCACCACAGCGGCCCCGAAATTATCCAGACTTTTTGCTATTGTTCATCTTTGGTGAATCCGCATCATTGTGCGGGGCTCCAAAGAAAGCAACCTGCCACGTGGTTTGGTAGTTTGTCGTATGTGAGTCTGGAGAATTTCGAGGCCGCTGTGGTGCAGCGAAAGCATATCCGGTGCGTAACTGGAAGACCTTGGGTTCGATTCCCGGTGGCGGTTGAAGGTAATTTTTTCGTGACTTATTTATAAACGTGGAAAGAGCGATGACTTCTATTTGATGATGGTGACAGCAAGTCAATGCCTGTTAAAACGAACATATCAAATGCCTGGAATTCGTGAATACTGTTTCTCATGTCAGATACATATCTTCCGCCAAGACAACCAGTGATCCGGTTAACAACTTCCCATCGAGTTTCGGTAGGAAAGCGAATTGATCTTCGCTTCAGAGGAAAATCTTATTATTGTATCAACATCCCTCAAAAAAAAAACACTAATATCTTAATAATTCTTTTGCGGTATTTTACTGAAAGCAAATTAAAACTAAAATTGGTTCTAATGGAATCTTAGCTATAATTACTTATTATTTAATAAATAAGTGCTACATAGCTAAGTTTCGCCACTCTCTTTTTCTTAGCGAAAAAGTCTTCTTTTCATTACTCCTTGTTTGTTTTTTTTGCAAATACTAAATTTTTCTATAATGCGGTTTGAGAATGGGCGTGTTATTATCAATGCATTAGACATTTCGCTTTCATTTAACTTTTGTATATATGATCATTACTGATGTTTGCAAACTGAGGTTCTGCTTTTTTCGTTTCTGTTCTTTTTTATCTTTCTTTGTTACACCTTTTCTTTACAATGAGCGAAGAAGCATCCTGCATCCTGAAAAATTTCTCAAATGACAGATCCTTTTTGAAATTCTAGTAATGCATTGCTTATAATTTTTTAGGAAGATATATGTTACTTACGTTCGTTTGTCTCTCTTTTCTCTGAATTATGTGTGCATAAATTTAATTAGTGTAATTTTGATTTCAATAAGTTCGTCATAAGAATTATCATGAAGCCAGCGGAGCTATGAAAACCCGGTTTCCTGCAATGGAATGCTAGTGACAACTGTATTGAAACCAATCAATGTCTAAAACTACCTTGAGTACTTTCATTTTCCCTAATATAATAAAACGCAATAGATAGCAGAAGCTTAAAGACGTAAGTAAATGATTTTTTGATGTGTCTGTTGTTTCAATAAATCAAACTATTTAGTGTACCAGTTGAAATAAAATACTGAAGGTGCACGATGCGCTCAGTATGTTGAAGAAACAGAATCGCTTATATCCTTTTAGTTCTACATAGGTACATTTGAAGTATCGCCAACGTATCTTAACCATGGTGTCGAACTGTACTCTAATACTGCATTAAATGTAAGTAATCAAGAAGGAAAGGGGAAATTTGGAAAGCTGAAAAGTTTCACTATTATCTTCAGTACTTTATGAAAAATTGTTTCCTGATTATCTGGGAAAAATGACTATTTACATTAAAATTACCTAAGTTTGTTTTAACTTATCAACAGACTATGGTGCACGCTAAGTAAATTCTGGGAACTAGAGTCGCATTTTATTTTTTAAAACTGAAATTTGTATGGTATGATTCGTTTTTCCACTGATTTAATTTAAACAACTACAAAAAGGAACTTATTAACTAAACATACCTTCTACTTCCACGAAAGTTCAAATTTCGCAACATTATGTGTGGCAATTGCTCTTCATCGTCCAGAATGCATAGGGTATGCATATCCTTAAATTCCACATATTTTGTTTTTCTGTTCCTGCTGTATCAGGCGGCATTTCGGTTGGCTCAACCTATCACAGTATTTACTAAATTTAGGTAAGAAGGAAACGCGCACGTGTTGAAACAATAGTTGATACAGGAAAAATGAAAACTGAACTATACGATTTCTACTAAATGTGATTTCATCATCATCATCATCATCATTGTCAACCATTATCAATCCACTGCTGGACGAAGGTCTCCCCAAGTTTCCTCCACAACGGTCTATCTTGTGCCAGTCTCCTCCATGTCACCCCTGCATACTTTCGAATTTCATCCACCCATCTCCCATGTGGTCTTCTTCTGGGTCTTTTCCTGTCCCTTGGAATCCAATCTAAAATTTCGGCTGTCCATCGATGATCTGTCCTTCTGGCAGTATGTCCAGCCCATTGCCATTTCAGGGATTTAACTCTGATCATGATGTCTTCCACTCTTGTCATTTTTCGGATCCATGAGTTCCTCTTCTTATCTCTCCTGGTTACACCAAGTATGCACCTCTCCATGCTGCTTTAGTTGTTTGCAGCCTTTGTATGTCTCTTTTAGTTAAGGTCCACGTCTCTACACCATACGTAAACACTGGAAGGATGCATTGATCAAACACTTTTATTTTAAGACATAATGGCATATTGCTCTTGAAAATTATGCTGTTTCTTCCAAAAGCTCTAAAGGCAAGTTTGTACGCCGATTAATTTCTTCATCAATGCGACCCTCACTTGATATCTGCTGTCCAAGATAAACGTACGTGTCTGTTATCTCCAGCTTTTCTCCATCAATCGATAAATCTTCATTTCTTGTAAAAGCATTGAACATCACTTTTGTCTTCTGAAAGTTCATTTTTAATCCCACTTCTTTACTCTTGTCAACAAGTTCCTGGATCATACTCTGCAGCTCTGATGGGCTAGTTGCAAAAATGACTACGTCATCAGCAAAACGAAGGTGGGTTAGATAATCTCCATTAATCTTTATCCCCTTGTTTTCCCAGCTCAGTGACTGAAAAACACCCTCCAATGTGGCATTAAAGAGCTTCGGAGATATGGTGTCACCTTGTCTCACTCCCTTTCCAATTTTTATGTGTGTTGTATTTTCAAACAGCCTAATCTTTGCACTTGCATTTTCATAGATGTTATTAATAATATTAACGTATGCATCTTCAATATCGCAGATTTTCAGAGCCATTGTAACTGCTGATGGTTTCACCGAATCAAAGGCTTTTTCATAATCGATAAAAGCCATGCACAATGGAAGTTCATATTCCCTCGCTCTTTCAATTAGTTCTCTCAGCACATGGATATGATCTATTGTGCTGTAGCCACTCCTGAATCCAGCTTGTTCTCTCGGTTGAGCCATGTCCAGTGTTACCTTCAAGCGGTGTGAAAGAACTTTAGTGAAGATTTTATAAGCTACTGATAGGAGGCTGATAGGTCTGTAGTTTCCGAGATCCTCAATGTCACCTTTCTTATGTAGCAGGATCATTGTAGCGGTGTTCCAATCCTCAGGAATCTTTCCTTCATTAAGGCATCGAGTGAAAATTTGGGCGAGCACTGTTTCGATTTCTCCACTTGCTTCTTGTATGATGTCTACAGTAATTACATCTTCTCCTGGAGCTTTTCCCCGCTTCATGTTCTTGATTGCATGTGCAACTTCTGCTGGAAGGACTGGAGGAACTCTGGTACTGGTATCTTTCATGATGTCTGGAGTGCATGTATCATCCCTT
The DNA here is from genome assembly GCA_039090855.1 of Macrothele yani. Taxonomy (NCBI): domain Eukaryota; kingdom Metazoa; phylum Arthropoda; class Arachnida; order Araneae; family Macrothelidae; genus Macrothele; species Macrothele yani. The sequence goes on from CM077018.1 coordinate 38,812,021, forward strand.
TCATATAATTAGGAGTAGAAATCTTTCACTCTTGTCAAAATTTCGCCTCTATTTCTTGTTACAGAACCATCTTCTTTTCTCAGCGCCATAATCTGTTTTCTTCCCTTACTGAGATGTCCCTTTGCTATCTTTAGGCTTTGGTTGTTTTCAATTGCTTTCCTCACTAGTTCACAGTTGAATTTTCTTACGTCTTCAGTGATACTTTTTCGTACTGTCTTGCATAGCTCTATATATTCCACTTTGGAAGTCACATCTTCTTTAGTTGTCCTCATCTCTCTTCTTTTTTGCATCAACATTTTCGTTTTTCCCGATAATTTATTTACATGCAACTTGTTCTTAGACCCAGCTAATTTTGTTGCTGTTTCCATAAGAGCTTTGGTTACTTTTCTGTTAACTTCAGAGATGTCCACTTCTTCCGATGTTAGGCCTTCTAAAGCAGAGAACCTGTTCTTCAGTTCCAACTTGAAGGTATTATGGTGTTTTTTAAGGTTGGTTATGTCAATACATTTTGTTTGTCTTATGAGCTTGCCACGTTCAAGTTTAGTGTTGAGGTGCATCTTACATCTCACCAATCTATGGTCACTACCTGTGTTGAACTTGTTTAGCACACTGCAGTCTTCTATGACGAATTTTTTGTTACACATAATAAAATCAATTTCACTTGTCGTCCCATTTGGATGTCTCCATGTCCATTTCCTGTGTGGCTTTTTCTTGAAGAAGGAGTTCAAGATGAAAAACCCTTCTGCCTCTGCAAACTCAACGAGAGTATTTCCACGGTTTTTTCTGTTGCCGTGACCGAATTTACCTACTGAAGTTTCATTCTGTTGCCGTTGCCCTATTTTTGCATTGAAATCTCCCATAATTATTTTCAAGTGCTGCTTACCTTTATTATTTAGATGACAAATTTTCTCATAAAATTATTCAATTTCTTCTTCGGGATGACTTGTGGTGGGTGCATAAGTTTGAATAATCTGAGCCTGGTATCTTTTCGAGAGTTGGATAACAAGCCGTGCAGCTCTGTCAGAGGAACTTTCAACTTCTACAACTTCATCCTTCAGTTTCTTGTTTATTATAAATCCAACACCACTAGTTCTGCCAGTATCTGTCTCACGATAGTAGAAGAGATGTCCACTTTTCAGTTCGATGAGATCTTCTCCTTTTCTCCTTACCTCACTTAGCCCCACGATGTCCCACTTGATCCTTTGTAGTTCCTCTTCCAATTCAAGAAGCCTTGAATCAGAAGATAGGGAGCGTCCATTGTACGTTGCCAAGGTCAGCATCAGATGGCAGCCTAGTCCGGTCCTCCGGGGATTCTTAGCACCCTCTGCCTTCATGTCGCACTGGCCGCTGCCTTGGCCAGATACATTCCAGCTGCCGGAGATTGAGGGCCAAGATATAAGTTGTGGAGTAATTTTGGAGGGGTTTGGCCATAACTCACCACGCTGGCCAAGCGGGTTGGTGAGTGTGGGATAGAATTTCCTCTAATCCCGATGGTATAGTTATACCGCTATTGGCGGTCGTCAGAGCCCCTTTAGTAGGAACAGGATGCACCACGAGAAGGCGGGGTTGACATTTGTCAAGGAGAGGCTGTGATGTTACGCATCACCTAACCTATTCATTGATATAGTCCGAAATACAATTTTGATTATATTTTACTTGCATTCCTTCATCAGAAAACAGAGGGTGCAGCCCCAAATCTCATATTTTTTTCATTTTTTTCATATTTAGCCTGTTCTGATAAAATCATATGCTAGTTGCTTTCACAATGAATAAATGGCAATAAAGATATTAACAGTTTTAGCTTTTCGTGTAATGGAATTAACGTTAATAATGACACCGTGCCTTGTGAATGGGATTCTTTGTAGTGGCTGTTATTGCCATTTCTAACTTGAGTAATGATGCTTTGGCTTACCTCAACGATATAATCGTTAGTACACAAAAAAATGTATCTGTGCTGCAGTATAGAAAATTTTCCCAGCTGTATTTTTGATGTAAATTAACAGAAACAAACTGTAATATACTGCAAAGTTAAAAGAAACAAAGATAAAAATTCATACTCCCTCGGATAATATTCAAATTACTTTGGAACCGACGATCTGGACTCCGATGATAGTGAAGGCTGGACTCTGAAAATATGTTCTGTTGTTAACAGAATAAAACCGTTTTGGGAATTTATATTAAAATAAAATAAAATATTCAACATACACAATTTCATAAATATGTCCAGTGTATTAATTTTTAATTTTAATCTCTTACTGATATTTGCTGATAGGAACATCTCATTCCATAAGATCTAATCACAATTTACAAATTGTTGCCGCAAAATTATTCAGAGGGGGACATTCTTAAGCAATCGAGCAAGCTCCTAGTCTGTGCATATTATTCGACCTCAAGTAAGTTGCGAAATCACCAATTCGGGTTTGTTCAGTGAAGCCGACCGAAGAAACGTGTTACAATTTCGCTGTGAAAAACCGGTTTTCGCGTTGACGGAATTTGTCGCCTTCGTTCGTAAAAGAACTGCCGTCTTTGAAAGTGGCTTTTACGGATCTCAGTGGCGGTTTCAAGGCCGCTAAATTACACGGCTTTAACCTGTTGGAGAGTTCAAGTTTCCGATTATGTCTAATATTCAAGAAGTGTAATTTCTACGTGACCGTTTCAGTTTGGCCTGCAGTCTTTCTGGATCACGTTCAATGACAATCTTCCCAAAAAACCTGAGAACTAAATTTTTATATCATATAATTTTAACACATTATACTGCACAATACACTGTTTAGGAAACTTCACAGAAGATAGAATAAATCTGTAACAGTTAAAGAGGAATTGTACGGTACTTGTAATATATAATTTGTAAAAGTGATTTTGTAAAACTAAAATCATATAAATCGCTCATAAATTATACATGTTTAGCATTTCTTGTAACTATAAGGGAAATGTATGGTGTCATTAAAGCTTGATAGTAGCTTAGGTATATACAATGAATGGAAAAAACAACTGAGATATCTACCGAATAGCGTGCTAGTCCTCTAGTGCAAATAACAGTCTGTTCACGTCAAGCCATCATCGCCGCCCCGGTGGCGCAATGGTCTAAGCGATGGCCTCTGATCATTCTTCCGAACGGGGTCCGGGTTCAAATCCCGGTGAGGCATGGATGTTGTGTTTGTCTTATGGCACTGGCTCTCTCCCTTCCCTGGAACCAGTGACCCTAAATTAGGGACGGGCGACTGCTTATAGCCCATTGAGTTGCTCACGGTGGTCGTTAAACCTCCAAACCAACCAACCAAGCCGTCGACTCCACCAGATGCCATACTGTTTCGGGAGGTAGTTCCAGCAATTCTTACTGCAGCTTTCTACCCAACTCCCACCGAGACGTCGGTCTAGGATCAAAACGGCAATTGAATAAGCGTATTCTGAAGTGTCGTTAACTATTTGTGTACTGCAATGTACAGTAAATAGTGACTAAAAGTTAAGAATAATTGGTAAAACATAACATACAAAGTTAAGGGTTAAAACCGATACAACAGCGGACATTGTCGTGTAAGTTTGTCCCATACCTAAATCAATCGCAGTACACGGTCAATAACCCTTGATGAGGTTCGATATGCAAATGTCTAGCAGTTCCATATAAACAGCTTAACCTAACGTGAGTGTTTTATCCCATTTTTTTGCAATCCCCGTGAGAAGAATTATTGTCATTCGTGATCAAGAACATAATACAGAACAAAGACTCACAAAGCAGAACAATTCGAAGGATTGAATGACGACAGTCACAGACTAGGGCCACCAGAGCACTGAATGAGCCTCAAAATGTCATCTATTGCTTTGGAGGTTTCAAGACACATGATTGGTTAGACGCCAACACGTACAAGGTCGTCTGAGACTCAGAACACCTCAGAAGGAACGGTATCTGGCATTAATTGCACGACGTCATAGGGTGATGTCTGCTATGCAACTCTCTGCAGAGCTTGCGGTCGTCTGAGGGTAAATAATTGATATCAGAACAAACTCTTCACAGTAGACTCAGGCCAATTAATCTCTATGCCAGTCGTCCAGTGATTTCTGTCCAGCTCACCTCTGTGAAAAGTAGGGCCCCTTTAAACTGCAGTCGAGAACATCGAAACTCGACACTGAGTCAGTGGAACAAAGTGCTATTCGCCGTGGAGTCCAGGCTCAGTTTACAAACTTATTCTCGTCGAACAATTCTCTGGTGAGAACTGAGAATCCGTTACAAGCTCAATAATTTCAGGGACAAATTTGGTAGCTGTGGATTCATGGCACAGGCATGCTTCATACTGAATGGGCGTAAAGAGTTCCACATCTTCAACAGAGGTACCGTTAATGCTCTGAGGTACAGAGGCGAGATATCCAAACATCATTGAAGACTTTTCAGAGATGATGTGTGTCCAGAGTTGGTATTCATGGACGATAAGGAACACGCATTCGGATCTCAGTATGTGGATATCTTTTACCAAAGTTTAGATATCCAGCACATAAAGTGGAAGGCCAGTTCTCAGGATGAAAATTCGATAGAGAATACACTTGATGCAATAGGAGGCGAATTACGTTCCGTCAGATTTCACTACAGGACATTCCGGAGCTCATAACTTCTCTTCGTCGGGAGTGGGACTTGTTGCCCACAGAGTTCTTTAACAACCTGATAACCAGAATGAGATGTGGACGCAAGGCTGCGTGGGTGAAAGGCGACACCACATCCCTTATCAATCATGGTGAATGATCCTCTTCTCATTTTCATGAATTCAACATGAAAGTTACTGTGTTATTCACTTAGTTTATTTGCAATGAAAGTAGTTTCAATAAGCTGTTTGGTCTGCTGCTTTTCTTGGAATATGTTGTTATTCAAGAATACCTAGTGTCGTGACTTTACGGCAACTGACCCTTGAAATACACTGATGTTCAGATATAAGAGAATTTGCACATTTTGTCGAATTTCTGAAAACTAATGGCCACATTTTAATGAAATTTGGTATGGTGAAAAAATAATATCAGACAACAGTCATGGTATGCACTCATGATCGTCAATAAGGATCATCGGCGCAGGAATGTCCAAAATCCACGTTGCAAGATTGAACATTGAATGACTCTAATATGGGGTATGGTACCCTCTCACAGTCATACAGCTATCACAGCGCGACGTCATACTAGAAACGAGACAGTTGATGATTTCCTGTGGCAGTGGTTTTTACTCCTGCAGCAACGCATTTTTCATCTCCGCGATGGTTCTCGCAGGGGGATGGCGAGCTCCAATTGCCCTAACAAGAGCATCCCAGACATGTTCGATTGTGTTTAGGTTTGGCGATCTGGCTGGCCAAGCCATCCCGCGAATATCCTCACTTTGAAGTTAATCGTCGACCAGGTGAGCCCTATGTGGACGATCGTTGTCGTCCATAAAAAGGAACCGAGAGCCAACTGCGCCCATGAAATGTCCAACATAGGGCTGTAAGATCTCTGGCCCATGAAATGTCTAACATAGGGCTGTAAGATCTCAGGCCCATGAAATGTCTAACATAGGGCTGTAAGATCTCTAAGCAGTCAGGGAGCCTTTGTCAAACACATGGAGAGGTGTGCGGCTATCCAACATGATGCCTGTCCAGACCATGACATGTCCGCTGCCATAGCGGTCGCTTTCTTGGTAGTTGGGTAAAGGTATCGTGTCCTAGGTACTCTCCAGGTGAAGGTACATCGATAATCAGTGTCCAAGCTGAATCGCAACATGCTAAACGCGCTCTCTTGTGTGCAGAAGTGAGCGGGACGCAAATAGAGGGCCTTTTGGCAAAAAGTCCTTTCTCATGAAGCCTTCGGGAAACAGTAACTTTTGAAAATCGGGTTCCAGTGTCGGCATGCAGCTCACGAGATAGTTGTGCAGCTGTAGAAGCTGTGGCGTCTAGCTGAAAGTGCCAAATAAAGATCTTCATTGGCTTTCGTGGCTCTTGGACGACCTTGCTCAGGCCTTCTCGATATGGATCCGGTGTCCTTTAACTGTTTCCATAAACTGCAGACGACACTGGGCGTTATATTGAGCTCTGTAGCAACCTGCGCTTGCGATTGCCCAGCCTCCAATCTACCGGTGATTCTCCAACCCATTCCGTCATCAATACGTTCGTGGCAACTCATTTTATCTGATAGCGTATGAAATCGAACCAACTCCTGCAAGAAACACAACGAATATCGCCGAGGAGTACAGCAAACTAAACGCGGAAAGAGCCACGTGTGCTTTTCATGCCCTCCGCTGTCACATCTCCGTCCACACACACGTGTACGCTTATGTATTAGATACTGCAACTTTGCATTATTTTTCGGTGGCAAAATTTGTACCTTTTGTTCTGTAATTTTTGTGAAATTCGACAAAATGTGCAAATTCTCTTAATTTTGAACACCAGTGTGTTTACAAGAATGTTGCTTATGACTAACTTTTGGGCATGAGTGCGCAACTGTTTGAATTTTAGCCGTTCTGCAAAAGAATTTTACAAGGTCCTCTGTCGCACATTTGAAATTTCAAATATGATATTCTTTTGTGCTGCCTTCGTGCTCGAATGGGCCAAAACGTTTCTTGTGTACTACCATCCCTGTTTGAACGGTATCCTCAGTTAGTTCCACTGCACCAGCATTTGATGTAACCCCATGAATAATTATAACATACAGCATAACCGAAACTTCTGTTACATTTGAACTTGTTTCGATTTACAACAAATCTTTTTTTAAGATATCAGCAGTTGTCCGCACCACTACAGCATGTCATCAGCACTACGCAAATTCCTGTTTCAGATATGAGATTCTTAAGTCATATATTTGTTCTCGAGTCTAAAGTACAGAATTTTCCTTTTATATACTGCGAATTAAAACACGTCATTGAATTGGCCACTGACGCAAAGTATACTTTGAACTTGGTACATAGCGGTACCGAACGAAAACGGAACCAGTTATATCAATCTTTCTATGACGCTGTTACGCTCCCTGGGCTCAATTTCCTGCTTAACCAATGTCTCCTGTTAACTCAAGAACGCACTCAGGATGATAAACATCGGTGTTGGTATAAAGTCTCTGACATCGCTATACGCCATGCTTAATGAAAATGCTGACAGGCATCCAATTTACTTACAACCAAATAGGTGTTTATGCCATCCTTCAACAATATCCGGACGATTCCAAGAGATACGACATTACCGAAACAAAACGTTCATTTAGAATTCGAGTCAACAACAATAAAAAAGACACAAAGAAGGGTAAAGTTACCAAGCCCAGTTAAAGTCCGCTACTCCCATGTGGGATGTAATAAAAAAATTAGCTTCCTATTCCACCCCTAAATCCACTGCCGTTTGCGAAACTTTTGAGATCATTACCAAAAGTGAGCCCTATTTGCCATGAATTGGGCATCAGGTCTTCAAAGAGTGAATGCTTTTTGTTTTCCTTTCTGGATTCCGCATTCTAAACGAACATGACGCCTGGTGTCTTCGAATGTGTTACCACTCTGGCATCTGTTCATTTATTGTCAGGTCAAGACACTGCGTTCAAATTGTTGAAGCGTTCTATTGTTCAGTTTGCTGTCTACCTTCCTTCGAAAGGCAATCTGGTTCATGTGCGAAATCTTGGACACTTGGATTTCAAATCTAAAGCTTGAAATGCGGATTAGTAGTACAGATATATCATTTAAAAATTATTGACAGCGAAATGCAGTTCCTGATTTTCTTCGCTTTAATAATTCGTGTTTATTCAAAACACGAATGACAGATGAAAACTATTTTTTATTACGACACACACAAAGCGGTTAATATAAAACATATATATTTGGAAGGTAAGTAAAAAATATGTCAATATCATTCTAGAATTCCACAGTGCCCTGTTTCAGAGAAATTTTTGTAAACTTACAAAAAATTGGAGATAAAGGAATGTGAGAAGAAATTTTCAAAATTCACTACTAATTTCCTTTAAGAGAAAGCGTGACAAAGGTGAGCTCATACATTATTTTCTAGGGAATTCTAATGCTCTGAAGTTTAGTCAGACGAATTTCGAAATGAAATGTTTGGTACGTCATTAACCAACTTTTTCCTTTACTTCCCTTTGAAGGAGAATTTTGAACATTCCTTTACGATGGGATTAGCCAAGCAGACGCCAGAAACTATTCGGAACTTATAAATCATCTAAATGGTTTGTAAATAAACCTTTTAAATAACCTACAATTTTCCAAAATAAAACTTTGCTGTTTTGTTGATAGATAACTCTAAGTTGCGAGTAAATAAATACCGAGACCACTGGTATATACACTGGTGTGCAAATATTAAGGACGTAGAGGAGAAATTAGCATAACAGCGGAACGAGCGGGCAGAACGAACCGAAAAACCACTCAGGAGATAGACTAGGGTCCGGTACGGTAGGGCATGCGCATATATGCAACATGACGTAAGGGGGGGCGAAATGGTATAAAGCACACGGGCGGTGTACGCTCAGCAATTCGGTGAAAGCTATTGCACGGTGTACATCGGTTTGAACGACGTCGAGTTGCAGCCACCGTGTGATATGGCCAACAGGCAATCCAGTAGACGACATCTGGATGACTTTCCCCGAGGTCGCGTCATTAGGAAGTTGGAAGAAGGTCGAAGTGTGACTAGTGTGGACGAGATGTTCGTGATCGCTCACAGCATCGTTTCACGAGCTTGGAGAGCATTTCAAACGACAGGGACAGCTGTCCGAGAGTTTAGCAGTGGTCGTCCACGAGCAACAACGGGGGTGGACGACTGGTATATTGTCCTACAGGCAAGACGAAACAGACGGAAGACAGCGGGAGAAATCGCAAGGCACATGCAACAGACAACTGAACGTCCGTTACCGCGTTTTACCGTGGCCAGGAGGCTGTACAAAGTTGGTCTATTTGCATGACGACCAGTACGGTGTGTGCAATTAACACCTGCTCATCGGAGACGGCGGTTTCTGTGGTGCCAGGAACACAAGAACTGGACACATCAACAATGGGGTCGAGTTCTCTTTACGGATGAGAGCCGAATTTGTCTGACGGGCAATTCTGGACGTATACACATCTGGAGAGAGCAGGGAACACACAATTACACATCCAAACTCATCGAAATAGACCTGATTGGAGGTGGGGCAGTTCTCTTTTGGGGCAGTGTCATGCTTGGTAGCCGTACTGACCTCCACATCTTCCAAGGAGGTTCAGTCACAGGTGTCCGCTAGTGTACCGAGGTTCACCTGCCTTACGTGCGTCTGTTTAGAGGTGCTGTTGGTCCTGAGTTACTCTTCATGTACGGAAACGCTACATCTCATCGTACAGTGTCTGTGGCAGAGCTGTTGGAGAGTGAAGATATTCAACGCAGGGATTGGCCCGCAAGGTCCCCGGACCTAAATCCAAACAAACACGTGTGGGACCTACTCGGGAGACGCTTGGCAGCACGTCTCCAACCGCCAGCAACGATTCCGCAGCTGCGATTGGCACTACAAGAGGAATGGGCCGCGATGCCTCAACGGCTCCTAGACAACCTCGTCCGCAGCATGGAAAGATGTTGTAAATCCTGCAACGCAGTCAATGTGATCATATTACTAAAGACTGGATTTTTGTTGGCAGCCGCCTGTCACATGGACGTTTCTGTCTTTTGTCCAGTTGTGCTCGAAGCTGCCTTTTCAATGAAGTGCCTTTGTATCTTTTAGATTCCTTGTTTGGACGGTTTTGCTCACTTGTCCCATATTCTTACATCTTGGGGATCTTATGGCATGATTTGAGTCGATATGGAGCACTTCGGCATGACGTTACTTTCGAAAAACCGTCTCGTCCTTAATTTTTGCACGCCAGTGTATTTGTAAAAATTATGGACAGCTCCTATTTAAGATTTAAACTGAGAAATCATCGGGAGATTGTTTCACTCCAATATTTTTTCTGCATTGGAGATTAAATCGAACTACTGGGTTTTAAAATGTAGTAAAGAAAACAATTCGCATTCCGCATTTCATGTTTTGTTAAACATTTATATCAATTCGTCTTGAATACATTCTAAAGATTTTTTGAGAAAACGTTTCACTTGTTATACACTATAATATCAGAAAAAAATAATATATAAGTGAATCTCTTAGATTTTCGGTGCTACCATAGAGAGATACAGATTCCTTAACGGTCCGATGGAAACATCGACAATCTTAAACAGTTGAAATGCTCTACTAGTCCTTGCGCGCACAAATCGGAGCCTGCAAGTCGTCGTAACGGTCGTGAGCTAATGGTGCTTGCACTAATCGGACGATGCATGGAGGGCACCGCTGCTCGCAGAATATACAGAATCCTAGCTGCTGCGTTACTCCGAGCATGTCGGTACTCTCTCTCTCCGTAGGTCGCCCAGACCATTCGTGTCGTTGCCGCGTGCTTTGTTTTATTAAAGCTTTGTACAGCATTCTATGGTGACATCCGCACAACCGGTATGGCACGCAATACGGCGATAAGCCTATCTCGTTTCCTGGAGGACGACAATGTGGCACCTGTCGAACTCCTACAAATGTTAGAATTTCTTCTGAACTTGTTTTTCTCCGAGGCATACTTTACTTGCAAAGGATGCAACCAACACAACAGCGCGAGTCGGAATGGCAGGCACGCGCAACTTGATGACATTATGTAGCCAGTCAGTAACAGAACTATGAGGCCTCTTTGCTTGCGTTACATGCGCGGCCAAGCATGATACTTCAATCATTTTCATGTCTCACGATGTCAAAACCACCAACCAAGTTTCATTCCTGTCGGTTGCTTCCTTATGGGAGAGACTCTATTTTCACGACCAGTATATATAAAACCATTTTCGGTGTTTTAAGTTTTTTCCGAATGAATGTCGTCTTTATGAAATTGTGGTCCAGACTGATTAGCAGCATTTAAAGGTGCAAAGCATGATGTCGAGTCTGAACATTTAAAATGATATTTTTTGTAGTTTTTTTTTCATTATACTAAATTTTCTGAAGTATTTGTTATATTGCGATTTCTCTACATGCTTTCCTTTCCTCATTTAAAAAGTTTGACAACGAATTAATTTTTATGTCCAGCTCTTAGTATAAATGCATTTAGAAACAGATTGACGGAACAACTGAGTTCTCTTGTATGGTCTTGAAAAATGCTTCGTCTGATTACTTTTGACCAGATAAATTCGAACTCCGAGTGAAATTTCCGTGACACGTTATTTAGAAATTTAAATTCCGTAATTGGCTTCAATTTGCACATTATACGTATTTTGAGTTAACTCGCCGTATTATTAAATTTTCAGTTAGAATTACCTTCTTTAGCATACCCCTGTCTCTGAATGACACCCGAGACGTGTACTAAGATTAACAAATATTAATGATTCGTAATGAAGACACTTTAACAGAGTGTGTGTTTTTAATTAAAGAACATTTTCGTCTTAGTCATTCTGGACGTTTGCATTCGTCTTTCATATTCGGATAATCTGTAAATTATATGTTCTTGTTACCTTAATTGTATATCAAAGTAATGAGCTTGATGTTCTAAAAAAGTGCTAACACCTCTCTGGTACATCAATATCTTTGGTAGGCTGAGTAAATCTTCGGATGCTCATACCGTCGAAGATACAGTTTGCTTCTTTAGTTTTTTTATATTTACTTTGAGTGCAACCAATGTGTTGAGAAATAACAACTGCAACAGTAATTAACAGATTTTCAATTTTCGTATTGTATCTTCAGATAATCTCTAGACTAATCATCACACTAAAAACACTTTCTAATCCGTGGGCAGCTGAATTAAAGGGACAAAACATTTTTGTATCTGACGATGCTGTTGTTTTAAATCTGAACCACAAAAGGACAGTCTTAGACGCTTAGATGTTATTATTCCGCTCAGAAATGAAGCACTACAAACACTGCAAACATTTTGCCGAATTGGGTAGTAGAATTTTCTCAGACATTCGACGGAAATCCACCATTGCGTTCATTCTTCAACATGTAGTTCGAAAAATACCTAAAAGCAACCAATACATGGAAGCTAAATGAAAATCACTGCCGACTAAATTTATTGCTACAACACGTGACTCAGTTTCACGTATAGGGAATGTATTTTGTCCAACATATAATATCAGAACTTTGAGAAGCACAGAAGTAAAATATGAAAAGGATATTTGAAGCCCCTTAATTTTTTTGAAAACTATTCTTACAATTTAAACTTGATTTGCTTACTGTAAATGCTGAACGATGTGTCAGCTTTGCTTTAGTGATGAATTCCGAATCTATATATTTTTACATGGTAGGTGCTCAAATTTCTAATCGATATTATGATGAACAGTGTGAAAAAGAAGTATCTTGGTATGATCGAACGAAGGCGAAGACTCCCAAATTACACCGACCAATGAAAATCCCCGTTCAAATTCATAAAAAAATTATATTTGAATTTAAATACCTTGTGATTCAAATAAACTACTGTTTGTGAAAATTGCAGCACCATACAACAATGATGGTAATCACATAAAACTTAGAGGATATGTAGAGCAGGGTAGGACATGCAAATGATTAGAAGTGCAGAGTCGTTGCCCACGTCTGGGCCCGGCATCGCCCTCTGAACAGTCGAGTGATGGGTCATCATCATCATCATCATTGTCAACCATTATCAATCCACTGCTGGACGAAGGTCTCCCCAAGTTTCCTCCACAACGGTCTATCTTGTGCCAGTCTCCTCCATGTCACCCCTGCATACTTTCGAATTTCATCCACCCATCTCCCATGTGGTCTTCTTCTGGGTCTTTTCCTGTCCCTTGGAATCCAATCTAAAATTTCGGCTGTCCATCGATGATCTGTCCTTCTGGCAGTATGTCCAGCCCATTGCCATTTCAGGGATTTAACTCTGATCATGATGTCTTCCACTCTTGTCATTTTTCAGATCCACGAGTTCCTCTTCTTATCTCTCCTGGTTACACCAAGTATGCACCTCTCCATGCTGCTTTGAGTTGTCTGCAGCCGTTGTATGTCTCTTTTAGTTAAGGTCCACGTCTCTGCACCATACGTAAGCACTGGAAGGATGCATTGATCAAACACTTTTCTTTTAAGACATAATGGCATATTGCTCTTGAAAATTATGCTGTTTCTTCCAAAAGCTCTCCAGGCAAGTTTTGTACGCCGATTAATTTCTTCATCAATGTGACCCTCACTTCAAATGATTAGAAGTGCAGAGTCGTTGCCCACGTCTGGGCCCGGCATCGCCCTCTGAACAGTCGAGTGATGGGTATAAACAGATGAATAGAGGGCTGTTTAGGACACACATGTAGTGTATCGCGCGCAAGGAGTAGTAAAAGGGTCTCCAGAATTCAATGATGAATTGACAATGACGAAGGGCGCAATATCACCATACGACAGAGTTTGACCGGGGACAAACGATTTTTTCGTCATGAAGGTGCATTTCCGTACTGTGACATGCAAATCAATTAATCATACAGGTTGCGATCGGTGTATTTTCTTATTCAAAAAATAATACATATAACAAAATATGTCTTATTTAACAAAATAGTACAATGCACATATCGTTTTGTCTTAATTTTGTTAATGTATTAAGCCTGATTTTTGGGTTTAGCAATTTGATTTGAATTTAAATTTAACAATGTATTATTTAACAAAATATGACAATGCATCGATCGCATTGTCTTAATTTTGTTAATGTAATAAGCCCGATATTGGGTTCTAGCAATTTGATTTGAACTTAAATTCACCAACAAAATTTTTTTTATTTAATTTCTATATAAATTATTTTTCACGAACGCACTGCAAACTCCAACCCTTTTTTAATACATAATGTACGCTGCTTATTGATTGAAGCTGACTGGCTGTATTCTTTCAACACTTTACCTCTTGATCTTGGTAGGTATGACTATATTAAATACACTGGCGTGGAAAAATTAAGGGCGAGACAGTTTTCCGAATGTAACGTCAAAAGTGCTGCACGTCGACTCAAATCATACCATAAGATCTCTAAGATGTACGAATATGGGACACGTGAGCAAAACCGTCCAAACAAGGAATCCAAAGGATACAAAGGCACTTTATTGAAAAGGTAGCTTCGAGCACAAGTGGACACAAGACAGAAACGTCCATGTGACAGGCGGCTGCCAAGAAAATCCAGTCTTTAGTAGGGGATATGATCACCCCTTAGTGAGTTGCAGGATTTAAAACAACTGTCCATGCTGAAGACGATGTTGTCAAGGATGTGTTGAGGCATCTCAGCCCATTCCTCTTGTAGCGCCAATCGCAGCTGCGGAAGCGTTGCTTTCGGCTGGTGACGTGCTGCCAAGCGTCTCCCAAGAAGGTCCCACACGTGCTCGATTGGATTTAGGTCCGGGGACCTTCCGGGCCAATCCATGCGTTGAATATCTTCACTCTCCAACAGCTCTGCGACAGCCACTGTATGATGAGGTGTGCGCTGTTTTCCATGAAGCAAAACTCAGGACTCACCGCACCTCTAAACAGACGCAGGTGAGGCAGGAAAACTTCGGTAAAATAGCGGACACCAGTGACTGAACCTTCTTGGAAGATGTGGAGGTCAGTAAGGCTGTCAAACATGATACCACCCCAAACGAGAATTGCGCCATCTCCAAAGCGGTCCATTTCGATGATGTTGGAGATGTGATTGCGTGTTCCTTGCTCTTTCCAGATGTGCATACGTCCAGAATCGCTCGTCAGACTAAATCGGCCCTCTTCCGTAAAGAGAACTCGACCCCATTGCTGATGTGTTCAGTTCTTGTGTTCCTGGCACCACAGACACCGCCGTCTCCTATGAGCAATACTATACAATACAATTATTTATTGCACACATTTTAATCTTACAGTTATATGAAATTGCAATACACCAGGAGCAATCTGAACACATTGTTTGTAAGGCGTTTCCCCCTATCAGATGTATGAAAAAGAATAAAACATATGGCATATATGAAAGCTAGTAAGCTAGTTATAAAAGAAGCACCACTATTAGCAGCATGCTTGCAACTACAATTTAATGATAGGGTTGAAATTCGTTATGGAGATCAGGGTGATTTACAATATAATTTCGCAGAGACATTGAAAACTTTTTGATATTTTCCAGGGATCTGATGCTCTCTGGGAGATTATTCCATAGGATAATGGCTTTATACAGTATGTTATTTAAACCAAAATTAAGTCTAACACACGGCTGACATAATGTGTTGTTAGCAACAGATCTGGTGAAGATAGAATAATCGAGATATTTGATGTCAGATTGAAAAATAGGCAGTTTAAGATGCATTATTTTAAAAAACATGATACCTAGTTATAAGGTAAACATTTCATGAATTTTTAGAATATTTAATTTTAGAAATAATGGTTTTGAATGAGACATGTAATCTGTGTTCAGCATATAGCGAACAGATTTCTTCTGTAATTTGAGCAAGCATAACTTATTGTTTGCACTTAGATTTGAATACCAAGATTCCAGACAATAGGAGAGATAGGTATAAATAAAAGCATAGTAAAATGTTTTTAGGACATTGATAGGGAAGAGTTGCTTAATTTTACTAAGCAGGCCAACCTGTAAGGAAACTTTTTTTAAAAAAAAACTGAACATGCGTATTCCAGTTAAAGAATTCATCAAACCAAACACCAAGATACTGAACTTTGTCCACAATTTTAAGGGGAAGATTATTAATCCTGACTGGAAATTTATTTATGCCCTCTCTTTTATGAACGTTTCAGAAATATATGGCGTTGGTTTTTAGAATATTAAGTGATAATTTATTAGAGCATATTCAATGAGATAAATTTGATAGATCATTATTGATCATTATCTGTAACTTATGCAAATCATGACATTTTTGAAAAATGTGACAGTGTCATCAGCGTATAGCAAAGCATGAGTTGATTGCAGGCACAGAGGAAGGTCATTAATATATAACAGGAACAGTAACGGTCCCAATACCGAACCTTGAGGCACTCCGCATGAAATATTAAGTAGATCGGAGTTTATTTTATTTACAGTGACATACTGTTTGCGATGAGAGAGGTAGCTCATTAAGAGGGAAAGAATTTTGCCACGAAAACCGTATTTGGGTAATTTATTTAACAGAAGTCGTGATTTACCGTGTCGAAAGCTTTTTGGAAATCAATAAAAATACAAATAGTATAATAACTGTCATCTAGTGCTTCGGAAATGAAGTTTGACATTTTAGCAACAGCCATTTCAGTAGATCTGTTTCTTTGGAAACCGAACTGTTCCAAAGAGAGCATACCATGGGTGTGTAAAAAATCAACCATTCTGCTGTGAATAGACCTTTCAAAAATCTTACTCAAAACGGGTAACAAAGATATCGGTCTGTAATTACAGGTAGATTCCCTATCTCCTTTTTTAAAAACAGGAATAAACTTAGCGATCTTCAGACTGTCAGGAAACTGACCTGAATAAAAACTCAGATTAATAATATGTGTTATAAGTGGTACTAAAATAGAGATCGAGTTTTTTATGACTCTGCTATTAATATTGTCTGAACCAGCACTTCTTTTTAGGGACAATGAAGTGATAATATTATAGGTTTCAGTATCATCCAAAGGGCGTAGAAACATTGAAAAAGGAACTTCCTTAATTTTGGATAAAGAAGCATAACCTTTAGTATTTGTGGGCAAGTTTTGCTGAGATGCTAAATCATGACCTATGATAATGAAGTAACTGTTGAATTCATCAGCGACTGGTTTTGAATCAACATTAAAATTACCAGAATTTGATTTTAACGTCAGCGGAGTTTCAGTAGCACAGGATCGTTTGTTAATTGCTGATTTGATTATTTTCCATTTTTGATATGAGTTATTTCCTGCATCTGAAATAGCGAGGTTGTAATGAGCAACTTTCGGATGCTGAATAACATTTCTTAGGGCATAATTATACTTTTTATACTTATCACGTAAGTGACTGTTATAAGGATTCTTTCTACTTTTTTACGAAGCTTATCCTTTTTTTATTGATCTAATGATTCCATTGGTCATCCAAGGTTGGATCTTAATGTCATATTTAGTGTTAACTACCTTGTGAACTGTTGTGATCTCAAGGAAATCATTCAAAATGCCTTGCAAAATTTCGGTAGCTATAGTTGGACAAGTTGTATTGAAGATACCCGACTTGTCCCAGTCAAAATTTGAGACTAGGTCCGCTAACGTGGTGTAGTCACAATAGGAGATTGCTTTGTGGTTAATTAAGTAATGGTAATTTGTAAAAACTGGAACATGAATGAAGACAGGGTTGTGATCACTAATACTAAAATCAATCACTCCGGACTTTAAAGCAGTATTAAGTAAGTTAGTACCAATATGGTCTAGAATATTGGCACCACGAGTTGGTAAAGAAATGCACATCTGAAAAAAATTGCCTGATAGCATATTAAGATAGATTTCACTTAGAGATAGGTTGTTAATGTTAATATTAATATCTCCCAGAAAAATGCAATTTTTATTTTCGTTATTTATTTTGTTTAAGATATTGTCAAAGCATTCACAAAAGGTTTTTCGATTACTACTTAGCGATCTGTAGATAACGCCAATAATCAGGTTTTTGGACTTGGGACTTTTGATTTCAATCCAAAGCATTTCACAGGATTCAAGTACAAGGGACATAATATTCAAGTCATCACGAATAAAGTAGGTGATGTGAGACTTCAGGTATAGGCCTACTCCACCAGAACCCCTTATATTCAGTAATGGATTATTCCGATTTCTAACTTTGCATTCAAAATTATAGTTACTGAGATTAAAAAACTCCTTTTGTTTCTCATCAATTAAATGAGTTTCGCTAAGCAGGTGTTAATAACACACAACGTACTGGTCGTCGTGCAAATAGACAACCTCGGTGCAGCCGCCTGGCCACGGTAAAACGAAATAACGGACGTCCAAGTGGCTGTTGCTTGTGCCTTGCGATTTTCCCCGCTGTCTGCCGTCTCTCTCTTCTTGCCTGTAGGACAATACACCGGTCGTCCGCCGCTGTGGTTGGTCGTGGACGACCACCGTTAAACTCTGGGACAGCTGCTTCTGTCGTTTGAAATTCTCTCCAAGCTCGTGAAACAATGCTGTGAGTGATCCCGAACACCTCGGCCACACTAGTCACACTTCGAACTTCTTCCAACTTCCCAATGACGCGACCTCGGGTAAAGTCATCCAGATGTCGTCTACTGAATTGTCTGTTGGCCATATCACACGGTGGCAGCAAGTCGACGTCGTTCATACCGATGTTCACCGTGCAATAGCTTTCACTGAATTGCTGAGCGTACACCGCCTTTGTGCTTGATACCCTTCCGACACTTCACCCACCCCCTACGCCATGCTGCATATATGCACATGCCCTAACATACCGGACCCTAGTCTATCTTCTGAGTGGTTTTTCGCTCCGTTCTGTCTGCACGTTCCGCTGTTATGCTAATGTGTCCTCTTCGTCCTTAGTTTTTGCACACCAGTGTAAATACACTTACCTACATTTACACTGAAGTGCCAGAAAAACTGGTGCAGACGAGCTTATGCAAAATTCATAGCAACGTCACCTACGCGCGTACTCGGTTGCGTCCGCAAGTGCGTATTTAAGCGCTAGACATCCTTGTCAGCTGTCAGAGCTGTTTCAGGCATGAGAATGACAAGTAATAACGATATAAGTGATTTTCAACGGGGTGTTATAGTTGGCGTTTTTGAGATGAGCCATAGTATTTCGGAGGTAGAAACGAATTTCGTATTTTCACGGACGACCATTGCAAAGGTGTACCGTGACTACAAGAATTCCGGCAAAACCTCCAACCTACGATACCAGTGTGGCCGTAAAAAGACATTGGGTGGACGTGACCAACGTCGGCTGTCAAGAATGGTTTCACGCAACAAGCATCAGCGTCCGGACTGTACAACGTACCCTGCACAATATGGGCTTTCGGAGCCGACGCCCAACTCGAGTCCCCTTGATGGGTGCACGACACAGAGCTATGCGCCTTGCTTGGGCACGGCAGCACCGTCAATGGACACTTGATGACTGGAAGCACGTAGCCTGCTCTGACAAGTCGTGTTTCCAACTGTATCGGGCAGATGGAAGGATTCGTGTGCGGTGTAACCCCATGAAGCCATTGATCCCGCCGGTTAACATGGAACTGTGCCGGCCAGTATGGAGTGTGTTTAGCTGGACTTCACTGGGGCCATTGGTACGTCTACAAACGTCTGTAACCAGCAACGCTATGTGCGCATCCTTTCGGACGAGGTAGATCCGATCATATCCTGTATTCATGCTGATGGGTTGGGCCTGTTCCAACATGACAATGCATCTCCACACAAGTGTCGGGACGCCACATTATGGTTAGAGGAGCGCTCATGGGTTTTGCCATCCCACCCAAGTCCGCAGATCTGAACGTGATAGAACACATTTTTGATGTCATGCAACGCGCTATCGAACACAGGAATCCGAGACCTCGGAATACACCCGAATTGTGTAAGGCTCTGCAGGAAGTACGGTGTGCATTGCCAACAGCGTATTTCCAGAAGCCATTGAAGTCCATGCCCCGTCGTATTTCGACAGTCCTGCTCTTCCGTGAGGACTTACCAAGTATTAGACTGGTGTACCAGTTTTTCTGGCACATCAGTGTACAAGTTTAAAAAAATTCAAAGTTGATATGCTAGTTTAATTTATTTAAAAATATAATTTTCTAAAGCAAAATGTGTATGAGTTCAAAAATTCCTAGATGGTGGTTTGCTATTAATATTTTACCGGAAGACTTTCTGTGAGGATATATGCGACTTCGTAGTACATAGCTCAGTAAAATGTTATGCTATTCAAAGATTTGTGTTTATTTCTGTATATAACAGCAAAACAATTCAAAAGGAAATTACATGGTTGTTTCTTTAATGCTAACTTGTGTAGAATTTAGTAGCTTCAATTACCCGTAAATGTACATGACTGCGAAACGGCGAACGAGGTATGTCAGATATCTCAGGTCTTTGGATGTGCTCTGGCAGATTTGAACACCTAGTTTTTTGGTTCCGTACGACCTACAGCATGGTGCCCGGCGTGACATCTAAAGACCCGTATTTGGCCTTCAAGGACAAGCACATCCCACGAACTTGATTGGCGATTGTAATAATTTATATACTTCACCTTCCTGCACTCACGTACGATTGAAATTCCAACAAGTTTAGTAAAACACATCGACTTAACTGGAAGAGGGGCATTTTAATATTTTAATTTTTTTTTCATCAACAATGCACGTAACCTAACTGAGAACAGTATACAGTGAAAGTGATGCTGTGACGCACGCTACATGGAATTTTCGATGCAACATGAGGCACATCATCACTTGGAATAGAACACTTGACATGAGACTTTTACGCAACAAACCTAAAAGGGGAAAGGTCCAGTTTTAGAGTCAAAGTTTCTAATTGGTTTCTCTAAAAACAGAGCTGCGGTAGACTGCTCGATAGACGGGTGTATACTATTAAATATTGAGGGTGGATGAGATGAGTGGCACAGGAGTCCCCATCTTGTTTTTATTTTTTGTACTTTTTGTTACTTGACATCAGCAACATGCGGAATTTATCTTATCCTCTGCCACCCACAAAAACAAAATTTTGAATTCAGCGCATTAGGTTATAAACTGAGTGGCCATTTTATTATGACAAACCCCTCAGTAATTTAATGACTCACATTTTGCCTTTAATACTGCGTCGATTCTTCGTGGCATGGACTCCACGAGATGTTGATAGCTGAATTGTGGAACCTGAGACCATGCTTCATGAGTAGCACTTTCCAAGATTGTGAGATTGCAGGGTTGTGGATCCAGCTGTCTGGTGGCTCGTTCAACTTCATCCCACAAATTCTCAATGGGGTTGAGAGCTGGGGATTGTGGGACCACCTAAGGAAAGTAAACTCACCGGCATGTTACTGAAACCAATCCTGTACAATACGAGCACTATAGCAGGACGCATTATCTTGTTGAAAGTAGCCATCACTATTGGGATAACCATCTACATGACAGGATGCACTTAGTCTGCAACGATGTTTAGATTTGATGTGCCAGTCAGACGTTGATCAACACGAATTAAATGGCCTACAGCATGCCAGGACAACATTTCCCAAACCATAACGTTGCCTCCACCAGCTTAATGGGTTGTAGCAATGCATTTGGGGTCCATGCTCTCGTGCTGTTTCCGCCAAATTCTCACTCGGCCATCTGCATGGTGCAACTGAAAACGTGATTCATCGGACCACATAATTTGTTTCCAATTATCGACTGTCCAATCCTTGTGCTCCTGTGCGAACTGGAGATGTTTTCTTTTGTTAACTGCAGACAGCAAATGTGTTCGAACAGGCCTTAGACTGCCAATGTACGTCGAACAGTGCGTGCACAGATCATTTGAGGGGATCCTTGATTAAGATGGTGTATAATTTGCTGCACTGTTGCACTTCTGTTGTTTGTTACCAGTCTGGAATCTCTCCGTTCCACACGAGCAGTCACTAGTCGATGACGACTACACGTTGCACGTAGGGACTCATTTTTTTGGCTGACAGTCCAGTCTTTAAAAACTTCAAAAACAGCTGCTCTAGAATATTTCACGAATGCGGCGGTTTCTTTGATACTCGCTCCATGGCTCCGAGCTCCTACAATCATCCCGCGTTAAAAGTCCGTCAAATCGCATTTTTTACCCATCTCTTAACCCAAAAATCATTGCTACTACTGTCGCAAACACTAAGATTTCCCTTTTCACACTAGCCTCGCCCTCTGGCGTTAACAACGAATAATCATAGCTCATTTGCTTAAAACTGTCAGGTGGTCATAATAAAGTGGCCACTCAGTGTATACTGAGTTACCTTTGTGTTATCAACATCCCCGTTTTACGTATTCGAAGCGATCGCGAAGTAGCTTTCACCGTGGTATGGACGGCAGCTGCCAAAATTTTGGCATCATCCGCATTTGTTGTCTCCTCCCATCTGTGTATGGACTGGATTAACCATTTACTGACATCCAGCAAAAGGGCTGACTGTGGTCAGCCATGCGCGGTTGATGCTAGAGTTGAGCGCAGGGTGTCACGACTGGTAGCTCAGCAACGACGTGAAACAATTACCTATAATACTCACCAGTACGTCGGTCATCAACCAACAAAAGAATCGTTTCTAGGAAGGAAAATGACATTCGCATCTATTCGTTTATTTTGCCTTCAACTCACCACGTATCAAATGTTTGAAGCTTCAGTATTATTCAATTTGCAGTTTGCTCTCTCCATCTTTAAAAAGCAATCTGGTTGATGTTCGGAAGCTTGGAAAGTTTTATTTCTAATTTCACGTCAAGTTTCGATTAGTAATAGAGCTATTTCAAAAACAGTTGGTGTACAATTTTTCTTAATAAATTAATTAATATGCAGTATGAATCTATCCTGAAAATGTCATACTAAGATAATTCACAATTTAGTGAAAACTACCGTAACCATTTACAATGAGGAAGTACATTTTACCTTATTGGTGAACCTAACCCTCATGATGCGCAGTACGAAAGCAATGACATTAAATCCAAAAATTCCAATACGTCTAGAGACAAATGAACTTGTTAACATATATGCACGAGTTGGGGATGGCGCATAAACTATTGCATGATTCTCAGCTCGTATAAAACTCTGCGCTAAGCACAAGACAGCTGCAGATGATAGCTGTAAGAACATGACAGCTACAGATGACAGCAGTAGGCAGGAGGCCAAACCTGGCTTCATGGAATTCAAAACAGCCAGTTTCTTGTTTTTTGCGACAAAACAACCATTGTGAGCAACTCAGTGGTCTACAGGCAGTGACAGGCAGATCCCTACTTTAGGGCCTCCAGATCCAGGAAGAGGAGTGAGCTAGTGTGGTAAAACAATAACAATGCCTCTCCTATGTGAGCTAGTGTGTAACACAATATCAATGTATTTTCCTATCGAGTATGAATGATCAGAAACTAGAGCACTGATGAGCCCCTACATGATCCCCTACGCCATCGGGGCGATTTCCCGTGTTCTAGCGACAGGGAGAAAATTTGTGCGTCTGAAATGGTAAATGATGTCTAGTGGATGATTTCAACCAGAGTGAGTTGTCAGAACTTACTGTTACCCATGTCGTCCGAAAGTTTAAGTCAGGGCACAGAATAGTGTTCGCATTGGAACAGCGTTCAGTAGTGCATTTCAAAATAAAAAAGCCACGAAATCGCTGAATATTTTATAAGATACGAAAGAGCATGGTGCGACATTTATGCTCAATGTTATGGTAATAACTGCTAATTGTTATGAAGAAATAACCTGTATGCTTCAAAGGTACCTTAAGTGAATTGCAGGATCAATGGACTGCTTCAGAACAGAACATTTTGTATCATACTGCAAAAGTCTCAGACGTGCCGATAACAAAATTCAATTATAAATAACGTTACTTTAAACGAATTTATGAGTCCCTTGTCTTGTAGAGCATTTTCAAAAATATTTAATAAGACAATATAAGTAAAACAAAATAACAATATCAAAATTTAGTAAACCTGAGTGCACTCATACAAAATATGCAAATTACATGTGCTGTAACAAATGTTGGTAAGATGTTCAGGTTCTACTCTAGTTAGTACTCATACCACGCACACTTACCCGGCCATTCCACATGGTGCAACAGAAAACGAGATTCACTGGACCAGACAACGTTTTCTAAACATTTAAAGTCCACTTTTGATGCTGGTCTGCCCAATGTAGCATTCTCGACGGTGAACCGAGGCCATATATAAATTGCAAGGCCTTGACATTGGAGAGATGTGTTTCCTCCGTTATTAACATCACTCTCATGTTACACGTCCTGATACGTCGGTGTCGCGTTTCACGTTATACAGCACAGCGCTGGAAACCAATCGGAAGCCTTGATTTATGCCTGACTTCACTAAAAGAAGGAACACATCTGTCTAATGTCATGGCCTTATGTTTTCTAAAAGGTTTTGGGTCAGTATGACCACTCAGAACGGCCGGAAGTTTGAGTGCCCATTGACACATTTAACCGGTCATCTGCGTTCAAATTACAGAGGAGCTGTGCTAAAGTATCACTTCTGTTTGCTTATACTCTATGGAATATCATTCGCTCACCTATAGCATTGATGAGCCATGTTCGGATCACAACTCTCTGGTGGTTCGTGCTATTTTCTTCCTCGACTGTATATTAGGTTTTGACTTCTTGAGACATACGTAAGCTGTCTTAATAAAACAAAATCAGAAAATAATAGTTTAGGTAAAAGTTCCGGTAGCACTACAATAACGTCCGGAACAGTTTATTTATAAATTTATTTTTAAAAATGCAGTCTAAGTAGTGATGTTTATTTTGCAAACGATTCGTTTAAAACGATGGATACAGGAAACGGAGACATTGTTGAAGAGTCTTTCTTGAAGAGATTCGATACTGCAAACCAACCAATTCCCTGAGTAAATCAGTCAGATATACTTTTTACTAGACATCAACATTTCACCTCTGTGTCTTTGTAAGGTTGATGTTCTATTCAGAAAACCTTACGTTATTCGGCAGTGTACAAATGCAATGAATTCATTCATTTCATTTCATTTATTGCATTTTAGTTGTTACAGACATGATATTACACAATCATAAATATATAGCACACATTATATTTTTGTAACAACAGGGAATGAGGAGGGAATAGGCCTGATAGGCCTGACGTGCCCTCCTCTCCCAAAGCATAATAATTTTCATGAAAAAAAAAAAAAAAAAAAAAAAACATAAACAAGTCAAGTCCACACAATATCAAACACAGCAATGGCGGTACTATAAATTAATAAAGGTGATAATACATTATGAACTTTTGGTCAGTAAGAAATACCTGAGTTTTCGTTTAAATATATTGATATTATTAAGTGATACAATATCAGTAGGAAATGTATTCCATAATGCCGGAACAGTATAATTAATAAATGATCTAAATCGTTCTATTAGTGGAAACATGGGGATTAGTGTTGTTTTTTGTCTCGTGGAGTAATCGTGACCACGAGTACTTATTGAAATTAAATCTTGGTAGTAACCATTTTTTGTTCTCAAAAACATCAGTTTACCTATACTATAGATATGCAATTGTTGAATAGTTAGTATAATAAAATCATTTGGACTGAGTCTAGCCTGAAAGACTGTATTTGAAAATTGAGTATATTGTAATTTCATTTGTAATAGTCTCATGAATCTATTTTGTAACGACTGAAGTTTTTTCATATTATATAAGGTAGTCGATCCCCATACAGATATACAGTAGATCAGATGAGACTGAATTAAAGTATAGTATGACAAAAATCATTTGTTTTGGGGTTACATTGGCCACTGCACTACTAATAACCCCTATATTTCTTGAGATCTGATTAGATAAGTAGTCAACATGTGAATTCAATTTTAAATCATGCTGAATAATGATACCAAGATAATTATGATTTTGAACCACTTCTACAGATGATCCGAGTAAATTAATATTCTAAATTAAGGAAATAGGGGTTGACGTACTTGAAAAAAATATTACTTTTGTTTTGTTAATATTAATAGCCAGATCATTTTTAGTTAACCAATTAGTGATAGATACAAAACGGCCTTGTAGTTGTCGCACCAGTGTCTCAACATCATTTCCATGTGTTAATATGGTTGCATCATCTGCATATAAAATAATATCTGAATTGGGTAGACAGGTACAGAAGCCATTAATATAAATATTAAATAATAATGGAGCAAGTGCCGAGCCCTGAGTGACTCCTGAAATGATTGATTGTAAGTTAGATTTGATATGTTCAATTTCTGTATATTGCTGGCGACCAGTGAGATACTTTCTGAAGAGATTATGTAATGTACCCCGAATACCAATTGCATACAATTTTGATAATAATATGCTGTGATTTAAAGTATCAAATGCTTTTGATAAATCAATGAAAAGTCCCAATGTAAAATTATTATTAATAGAATTAGATTGAATTTTATCTTTTAAATGTAAAAGAGCGATTTCTGTTCAGTAATTTGGTAAAAAGTAAAATTGATTTTTGTGCAAAATTTTATATTTTTCAATATAAGCAAATAATCTAACAAATAGTAGTTTTTCAAAAACTTTAGCAAATATGGATAATTTAGCTATAGGTCGATAGTTACTAATATCTGTCAAAGAATCCTTTTTAAAGACAGGAGTAATTTTTGCAACTTTTAACGAATCTGGGAAAATACCTGTAGCTAGAATGGAATTAAAAATGTATAATAGGGGAGTAACAATGAAAAAAGTTATAGCTTTTAAAATTTTGGGAAGATTATCATCTGGACCAGGTCCAGTATTTATGTTAATATTTTGCAGTTGGTAGATTAATTTGGCTCCAGTAATTTCCAAAGTATGCATTGAATTTAAGGTACATGAGTTGGAGTAATGAGGCAATTGTTGATCGTTCAGCTTAGGAAGTTGTTGTATTATACATTGTGGTGATACAATAAAATAATCATTAAATTGATTAGCATTTCAGTTTGATCGGTGATTTTGATGTTACCCCGAGTGAGGTGAATCGAAGTCTTTGGTACATTCCTACGACCTAATAATATGTTTAAGTGCTTCCAGGTTACTTTTGGATTATTTTTAGAAAAAATATGAAAATAATAATCTCTTTTTAATTTTCTAACGTAGGAGTTAAGATTATTTCTAAATTTTTTAAAAATATTATAATCAATTTGTGACCTTGATTTTAAGAACTTTGTGAACAGTTTATTTTTTGTATTTATCTGATTAAGACAGTGCTTTGTTAGCCAAGGTTTCCGCTCTTTCTTGAATTTAGACGTTGTTCTTTTAAATAGAAAAGCCTTATTGTACAATATCTTCAAAGTTATTTCAAATTAATTACAAGCCACATCAGGATTAGAAATTTGCATTATTTCATCCCAGTTCGTATCTTGTACTAGGTTTATGAATAGATTCATATTATTCTCATTAATAATTCGAGAGATAGTATTTGTTGGTCTAGATGCGTGTATATCACTATATGTGTAAATTAAGAAAATTGGCAGATGATCATTAAAATGAAAATTAAGAATACCTGATAAAATAGAGTCCGATGGTATATTTGTTATACATAGATCCAAAATTGAGGCCGTATATTGAGTTAGTTTTGTAACTGAAAAAATAGTGTTATAGAATCCTGCAGTGGCAATTGCAGAATTAAATTCTCGTGGGTATGAAAGATTCCGTGACAGATCAATATTAAAGTCTCCCAGTAACAATCCTTTTTTCCTTGTAAAATTTATATAATTAAGTATATCAGTAAATTTTTTAATAAATAAAGAAGGGTTCGCTGTTGGTGGACGATAACAAGCTGAAATTATATTATATTGATCTTCAATTGTAATAATTTCAATATCAGAATTAATGAATGTCAATTTTTCAATTTGGGTGCAGTCCAAATTATTTGTTTTAACAAAAATTGCAATTCTTCCTCCTCTAGAATCAGTCCTATTTTTATTAAAAGTCTGATAGAATGGGATATGTAGACAATAGTCTTCAGAAGGAAACCATGTTTCCGAAACGCAAATTATATCTATTTGATAATTTAATAGTTTAACTAATGCCTCCAGATCAGATATCTTATTGACTAATGATCCGGCATTAAGATGAATAACATTTAGAGAATTATTAGGGTTATTAGATAGTGTATCATTAAGATGCTGTACTGAATAATAATTAATAGTCATATATCAATGTACCCCAAGCAGTTTTGTAAGATTAAGTCCCCTCCCCTAAGCACTATTTGAGAATCCCACAAAATGGTGGCCACCCCCTGCACTAATTAATAATTAATTGACCTTATCTCCTTATATCTATATATATATTTCCCTTTTTTTGTTTTGCCAAAGGAATTAAAAAAATAAAAAATTCTAACAATTAGTTATTGTTGCATAACATATTATCTTTAAAGTACCATGTAAACATCAAGACATTATCCAATAATATTAATCAGTGACATAAGAACTCAATAAAAAATTATAAACATATTAATAACCTCAGTACACTACAACTTCTATATTTCCCTCAATAATCAACAATTCTGTGTTATAATCAATTCATAAACCAAACAATGAAGGGAATGTAATAAAAAAAGGTTAGTAATAGTAAGGGATCATGTACAATTCATTTTTTCAGTTACCATGTCATAATTCCAGTAGCTAAACATATTCAGTGACTGGATAGAAGAATGTCAATGAGCACTCTCAAGACATAGAGAAATTAAATAAAGATTGTGTTTATTTGAAGAGTCCCTATATGTAATACAAATTCTCCACTTCCTCCCAATTATCAACATATCTGTAAATTAACGAACGAAATATACTAATAATAAATAATAGTAAAAACCAAATACAATTCAAGTTTTTCAGTTCCCATACCAAAATTCCAACATATATGCCCACATAACAGGAGAGGAACATGTCACCAGGAACTCCAATGACAGTCAAAACTATATGTATCAGTAACCTCCATACACAGTACAAATTCCCTGATACCTCCCAGTGATCCCCAGCCACTATACAGCAGTCAAGTATAATAACTAAGAATGGTAGGTAATCAAAAATATAGTACAAAAATAGCTAACCAAATATAGTTCAAATTTCCAATTACCATACTAAAATTTCAAAAATTATAAAAATTTGACAAGTAGGTAAACCCATGAGTTCCCATACCCAAATTCCAGTGATTAAACAAGAGCTAAAGACTGTGATGGAATCTGCCATCAATCAACTCCAATAACATGCAAATATAAGATAGAACTTAGGTTCATGGAAATAACCTCTAAACACCTTAAAATTTCTTCTTTTCTTCCAAATAAAAACAATAATTAATTAAGTATGATGGTAGAATGTAATAAACCAAAAAATAATAAGGAAGTGATACTATAAACTAATAGCATCCAAACAAATATAAGTCCGATATCTTTGCCCTCAGATCAAAAATTCAGCAAACATACACAAATAATGGCTAGGTGAAAATAGGACATCAACATTTCCAATGACCTGCATAAATTGCTGAAATATTAAATAAGTTGATTACATAGTACAAAAGCAGTTCTGTACAATAGTCCAGTGCAGCAAATTAAGAAATGAAACGAATAAAATAAAATGAAGTAGAATAATAATAACAAACCCTATACAGTTTACATTTGTCAGTTCTCATACCAAAGTCATACACCAGTAGAATCAGTGGAAGTAGATGGTAAATCAAACTCAGTCAGATCATTCATGGAAATTATTTTTTTTGGTGATGAGTCATTTTTCGTGACATATTTATGTCCATTATTAACCCAAACGGATCTCACTAATCCCTGATGTAGCAGTCTTCTTGCATGCCAGAATAATTCCTTATATGCTGGAATAAGATTTTCATTTATAAATCCACGAGTTTTGGGCAAAATACTATTAAAATCACAATTGTATATAGTGGATCTCTTCCTATCAGGCCAGCTATCCCTTGAAGTTCTGGACAAAAAACTGAACAAGCACATTAGCATTAGGTTTATTGAAAGAATCTGGTTTTAAGGGATGTATAATGTCAATATCCTGTAAATTGAAATCAAGTACATCAAAAGCTTCTGCCAATGTACTCAAATAAGTTCTAAGTTCTTTTTCATCTTGTATATGAGTCAAATCAAGACCATGAAATTACAGATTTTTTTACGTAAAAATTGCGCCAATTCATTAAAGTAATATTGTAATTTATTCAATTCAAGTTGTTTGAACTCCATCTGCTGCAAGAGATTATCTTGTGTAATCCTTAAACCTTCATTTTCTTTCCTAAATGACTCCAATTGTTCCAAAACTGAATCATAATTTGTCGACATATGATCTATAGATGCCTTACATTCCTTCAGTTCTTTTTTCAATTCCAAAATAGGTTCCAATTTTATGTTTATGTCATCCAAGGCCTGTCTTAGATCATTTCTAACTTTTAAGTTTGTGGAGTCAATTTTTTCATTGATATCTTGTAGTGATTTAAAAATTAGTTCCATGTCAACTGGATTAGAAAGATTCAAACATGGACTACCCCCCAATTTATTCGATATATTTTGTTTGCTTCTTGTAGTCATAATGTCACATCCGAAAAAAAAAAAGTGATATATATATCAGTCAATTATCAACTTGCGGTAGTCACACCAGAGCGCAGCACATTGGCACCTTATTCAAGAATTTGGTATTCTACTATTTCTTCAGGTTCAGTCAAAATAAATAAGGTAAGTATGAACATGTAGCCAAAAAATTATTTCACGTACCACATTCCAAGGCAAAAAATAATCCAGCACTAGCAAGAGTACCTATCTTCTAGACCTATTCGGTAAAAGGATTCCAAAGATTGAAGATTCCACCATATGAAGCACCACCACAATACAGCCGTAGTTTTGATGTTTAATTCAACCTTTCTAATGATGTTATCAACTTAATCTACAAATCAATTTTCTATAAGAGATCCATCAACACATATTAGTAATATCACTTAGGTCGTATATCCTTTTCATGATATATAATACGGAGTCGGGGAAGCTCAACCCTTACTGTGCAACATACTTGACTTGGAATTATATGAACGTTTCGAAACAAACTTCTAAGAAAACCAAGGAGCAAATTTTCCGTAAAGATTTAAAATCAAATAAAAAAATCCACTAAAAAAAATCCACCGTCACGAACGAAAGAATCCGACTCAGAATCGTTCCCCTCGATACAAATCAGTCTGTAACCCGGAAGAATCACTGACCAAAATGAATGAAAGGATCCGACTCAGAATCGATTCCCTACACAAAAATGGTTCTCCAAGCCGGAAAAATCACTGACCGAAAGGAAAGAATCTTTTCAGTGAATGAAGTCGAAGGAATTGGTTATTTCAGAAGAATGGATTTTACCGTCTCTAAATCAAAATTTATCAAAAAAAAAAAACAAAACAAAAACAAAAAAAAAACACTAAAAATATTTGGTGTGGGGATTTAACACATATCACAATAATGGGGCAGTTTAAGCTGCTTCTGAATCAGTTATAAATACGTTAAAAAGAACACTTTTTTCTGAATTATTTTAACCCTCAAAAACTAAGATCTGTGATGCTTAAAACAATTTTTTTGATGAATTACTAGATAGCTTGGCAATACGTTTATTTAATGTGACCTTCCACCAAGTATTGGTTAAAGGTGTTAAACATCAATTGACTGTAGATGGTCACAAATTTGTAAAAATATTTTTATTTCAAATATTAAATATTACAGAGAAATTACTGAAAGCAAAAAGGAATTTTTGATTAATGCTTGTTGAAATTATTGAATGCTTAAACTACTATATACAGTAAACATTAGTTTATTAAGGTAACCTGCATGCTAATGTTATGGACAGACATAAGCTTTTAAGGCAGCCTTGATTCGATGTGGCATGGTTCTGGGAAATTCTTATACTTGCCTACACGCAGTTTCAGCCAAACGGAAATTATGACGCCCATGAATTGCCGAGTGTTGCTGGAGGAGGGTTTCCATTAATAACAGCTCTCTGAGTTTCGAAACACAAGTGTTCAGTTGGGTCAGGATCTGGAAACTGCAGAGGCAACTTTAAAAATTTGAAGTCGCTCTCGCGCTCTAGAGATTACAGATTTCAGTTATTGGGCATTATTCCACACGACAGAGCCTTCTATTTTAGAAAACACTACCTGCATGTGCGGTGGTTACCGGGACGTAATGATGTAAAGATACCTAGATACATTAAAATCCTGTTTATTTGTAGCGGAGCTTCCGCTGGGAAGTCCTCAACCATTCCCACTACAGACCCGACCTGTCGCCCTATGACTACCACATCTTCTGGCCCCCGCAAGAAGCTCTGAAAGGCCGCCGGTTTGCTAAGGACGCAGGGTATCCACAATCCCGCGCCGAGATTGGACATTTTCTTGAACTGATAAGACGACTATTGTTCTAGCGGGTATGTAGCCCATATATAACTCTTACTTTCTGAATGTTCACATATTCCAACATATAAAATCTTACATTAAAAAACCGACGATCTCAAGGCTCGTTACATTTGAGCGACCCTTAGAACTAGTATCTTGGTCGAGCATACTGAGACGTCTTTATGTGTAGCACTGACTGTGTTGATTTCTGGTTTGATATCTCTTTTTGGGACTCATGGATCTGTTGTTTAATGAGAAAAGGGTACGATGGAACATATAAGGAAAATGGGCCCCTCTGGTGCCTCAAACGTTCCCGTATACCCCCAACCCCCGCCGAAGGTGGAAATGTGCCACTGCAATTAATACACACTAACAGCGGTTAAACTCTTCCAGCCATTTAGCAGTTGGAACGGCCTTCCGGGTATGTCTCTGGGATACACAAATACCTACTCCCTCTCATTCACACTTACAAATATTCCACATAGCAAGAGGAGAGAATTCTCAACGGGTATTCCCTCAAAATTCTGAAAGCTTCTCATTTACTTTTTGAAGCACCGACAATCTTGACACCTGAAAATACAAAAAGCTTTCAAGTGCGTTAAAAATACTTAAAGGCAGAAGAGAGATATTGCTTTTCCCTAGACCAAGACCAAAAATCCCATCCAGGACTACCGGCAGCAACGTACCATTATTTTCAATAATTATAATGGTAATAAAGCTTAAAATAAATAAAATTTAAACACCTTGAAATTCCTAATCATGTGAAACAAGGCTGTTACAACGACATTTGAATTAACATGAACCTAAGAATAAGTAACACCTTCACTAACAGAAAAGCACTATAATTAATTTAGGATTAATTTTTAGGAATACATTATTACTCTGTTTTGAGCGTCTGATAGTTATTTAAAATATTTTTCACATTTGGAAATATTCTAGTTGGATAATGCTTACCTATGCATTCCTTTTCTAGCGATGATTCACTTTTCTTGCACATTTCGGGTCGTCGTTGACGCTATTGTCCTATTGTCCGTTGTATGTGCAGCTACCTTTCACATCCAACACACTGCTTACTTTGGGTAGATCTACATTCCTGCCAAGTCGTTCTGCAATATTGCGGAACGAAAATCTACCTTCTTGTAGTCCTATTACACGACCTCGTTCAAACTCCGTGAGCTGTTGATAATGGCTTCTTCGTCTTCTTAAAGGCATTCTTGACTAACATCAACACACTACGTCGAATCTCAACGATAACTAACGCTCACGAACGTTACAGCGCGTATTTACAGCAAACCATCTTTGCATGTTCCGAGGGGCGCTACTAGCGCCATACGTATGCGCCGAGCACAAAATTTGCATAGACGTCATCTTACAGATGTACTCTCACCGCCTACCAACTGTCGTTTATCTAACACAACCCCTTCTTGGTGTTGGGATTTTTTCCGTCAGTGTATTTGACTTGGTTCTTGTCTGCATGTTTAGAGTAGACAGCAAGTGACATCTGCAGCTTTGCCTTAATATTTTGTGGTGTGGCGTTGCACTCGTAAACTACGAAAATTTTCATGTGGTTTAGCAGAATACCGATTTTTATTCACCTGACATAACAAAAAGTCTTTAAAACTTTACTCTTGTATGTTTTTGAGAACATAATCTTACTTTATTATCTATATTAGATGCTTACAAATAAATACCAAAAGTAAAACATTACGTTTTGTAATTTTGTTTTAAGTTTACACCATTTATAATATCTAGAAATGCATTTCTTTATTAAAGAAAATTTGTAACATCTGTAAAACTTTTCAACTGCAGTCATAGTATGATCCTTGCAAGGTTCTTCCAAGGCGATGCGAGTGCGCTGCTTTACAGCCATGTTCAAGATTGTACCACCTCAACTTCTTAAACATAATGTCTAACTGTAAATCGTGGAAAACATCACTTCCTGGTGTTTTGAATCTGGACTTTGGTGGTTCTACCATGGCCGCTGTGGTTAACCTGAGCTGTTCGGCTCCCATGTAGTTCCAGCATTTTCGAAGTGCGTCGTGTATTAATGAACGGCGTTTGCCGACGCGTTTATTTAGGTTGAGATCCTAGATTCTGCGATTTAAGTCAGGTTTTGAAAATTTCAAAATGCTTTGCATCCTCAGCTGTGTAGTTCTCTCCCTGCCGGCGGGCGACACACCCATTGATAAAACAAGGGAGTCAACGAAGTAAATGCTTGCTGAATTACATGGTCCAAACCAATCTAGCGAAAACATATTTGTGCAATAAACCACCCAGTTGTATTCAACGAAATGCTACTCATCCTATCCAACGAAATCCCACCTAATCCAACGTAATACCTCATAATCCAACGATAAGTGTCATTGGCTAACGGTATATATTCTTATGAACCCCAAATTTCCTGGAAAAACGAATACAAAAGCACACCGAAAGAAATAACATTTTCCCGCTGCAAAACACACCAAATGTACAACACGCAACCTACCGGAGATATCATGTATTGCTCTGGATGAAAGGGTAAAGTGTGAAATCAGAGGAGATGTGTGATCACTGATGCGCAGCCACCAATCGTCTGTTTAAAATCACTTGGTGTCGAATATGGAATGACAATCCTGCTGTGTAGCACTCTCTTCCGAATTCCGCGTTTAAAATGGAACGCATAATAAAGAAGCATTTGATAAAGGATTTAAATAAAGGTATCAGAAATTTTCATCGTGATGTTTCCATTGCATATTTACCTAATGTAACTAATAGAAATGTAAACAGATTACCATTCAACCACTGAGAAATAATATTTGGAATGAAAAAAGATCTATTGATACATATTAGAAACTTACTTCCCAATGAAATAGTCACAGTTTCATATAAAAATTTATCTGTTTCCATCAATTCACCAGGTAGTTCGAGAGCTAAATTACTGGGGGTTAAACCATGGGAATGAACATGTATTATACTCATAGTAACTCATACGAAACTTGCTGTACTTCAATTAAAACCTTTTGGAATAACAAGTATATATCCAGTTTCAAACAAAAATTTCCCTGTTTCCATCAATGACCCAGTTAGTTCGAGAGCTAAATTACTGCGGCTAAAACCATGGGAATGAACATGTATTAATCTCATAGTAACTGATACTAAAGTTACTGTACTTCAATTCAAACTTTTGGAATCACAAGTATATATCCAGTTTCAAATAAAAATTTCCCTGTTTCTATCAATGAACCAGTTAGTTCGAGAACTAAATTACTGGGGCTAAAGCCATGAAAATGAACATGTATTAAACTCATAGTAACTCCTACTAAAGTTACTGTACTTCAATTCAAACCTTTTGGAATCACAAGTATAAAACCAGTTTATATATCCAGTTTCAAATAAACATTTCCCTGCTTCAATCAATGAACCAGTTAGTTCGAGAGCTAAATTACTGCGGCTAAAACCATGGAAATGAACATGTATTAAACTCATAGTAACTCCTACTAAAAGTATTGTACTTCAATTCACACCTTTTGGAATGACAAGTTTATATCCCACCAGCTAACTACAAAACATGATACGAAACTTAATGCTAAAGCGCGGCGATATTCTTACATCGTGAAATTAATACCCCTATTACTTTTTCATTACCACTTCTTCGACATGTATTTTCACAAACGAACACCCAATTCATTATCTAATTGGTCTCCTCCACTTCAGCGCGGCCCAATGAGAGGACGAAAAGAGGAAGCCCAACACTTGATTCGATATGCTAGTGGAGTTTTTGGAAACCATACTGAAAATCTTCACTGCTTTTAAACTTTCGGAAGAACTTTTCTCTCCATTGTGTCGGTGCCAGCTTCTGCACCTGATTAGGCATGGAAAACCCCGAATACTTTCCTTGATTGTTTATGGTTTTGTAAGAGAGTTTTGATTTTGTGCTGGTTCATTAAGGTGTCTGGAACGGCGGGGATATCTGGCAGACGGAATCTCGTTGTCGGGTTACACCGCCTTCTGCAGTCTGTCGGTGTTTTTTACAGCTATTCTTGTGGAGTCCTAACTCTTTCAGAGCTTTGCTGTCATCCAAACCAGTCATGTTGGCAACTGGCAATTGAGAAGGTTTTGTTTTCACGGTAATCCTCCCTTCCTTTTTTTCAGGTTATGGAGTTCAGGCGTGACAATGAGGGTGGGTGTTTTTTAATTAATTATTTATTTATTTAAATGCTTATGAGGGAAAGCGGTGGGTATGTTGGATGTGATGTGCCGACTCAGGATGTGTGCGATCCCTGGCTGAGGTGAGAGTCTCCGTGGCGTGGTACGCTCCTCTTAGGCTAGAATGTATCAGGGGATAATGTGCTTTTGATGGTGAAACAGTGGTGGATGTATACTGGATGGCACCTGCCGATCTGACCTCTTGGCTACAATTTTCATGAAGGGAGAGAAGGCACTGTGTATTCGGCGATTGGGCAACAATAAGCCGAAACGCACTTAAAAGCCCCTGTAACTGCTGTCGAGTATTATGGGAAAGTGTCGTGCAAGAGTACAGTATCGCGCTTCTTCTGTTTCAGTGTTAAATGCAAACTTGCACGAAAAACATCTACATTTCTGAGTTTTATACGGTCGTTTTTATTTGGTACTTGTGGAATTTCTTTCAATGGTTTCCAAATTAGTTTTCCTCAGCAACGCCTGCACATTGCTATTGAAGGTGAATTTGTTTCAGTACTTCATGTGGTGTCAGTAATATCAAATCAATACCTAAAATGATGGTCTCTGTACGCTAAACCTGTGGTTCAAAATTTTCGCACGGTGTTTCCACCTGCCGATGGATGTCCCTACTCTCCACAAGGTGTTTCCTCCCTGCAGCATCTTCACACTTTCTGTGATGCTGCTGTCTCGTTTGTTTCGGTAGATTTGTCTCTCTGTACCTTTCCCTCACTACCTGTTTTGTTCTTTTATCGAGTTCACTTTCTCACACTGCTTGTCTTCTAATTTTCTTCGGCATTTATAGATTCCGTGTCAGACTCTCCTTTTATAAAGCTACTTATCATTGAATTTTAAATGTACACTATGTTGATTGCATTATTATTATATAAGAAACAGACCTAATTAAAACGTGCAGAATAAGTTACTTCCAAAACCAGTGCAGCAATCCCTCGGTGCAGGTTAATAAATCCTATACTAGGGAAACACTAAACTCGTTAGAGCTCCAATGATTTTGATAGCACACGAATTCAGTAAAAAAGGACAAATAAAGTCATGAGATCTTTCGAGTTTCCATTATTATAGTTTTGAATACCCAGGTGAAATAGCTGTTTATTGTCTTAGTTAATATAATCCAAAGAAAATATACCAGCGTACAGCTCTGGATATTTACTGGCGCGGGAGTGGTCGAAAATGTAACTAACTCCATTGCCGTCTATAATGAATAGAGCTTTTAACTAAGCTAGTAATGTTTTATAATGCTTCTGCTACTGAATTATATGCTTGTACTAAGCTTTTAATAGTAAATTCAAATGGTTGTTGTTACTAGTTAATTAAGATCATGAATAAAGTCTCCTGCTGGTAGTGTAGTAATAGTAATGAACAAACTATAACTGGTAGTAATGTTGTAGCAGTAATTAAGATGAATAAAGTCTTATGCTGGTTGTTACTAGTAATACTAAATGAAATAAACCTAACAGCCAGACAGAGGTCTGACAGTACTATGAACTGAGAAAGACGTACTTACGTAAAACCTTTTATTATGAACTTCTACTGGTATCATCACACACAGCTACTCAAATAACACGTAGCTCCTTGTACAACAAACGCTCTCTTCCTCATAAACAAACGCTCTCCTCGTAAACAAACTCTCTCCGTACAACAACAAACGCTCTCCTTAGGTATCGTTGAACGCGCCTATTTATACTGGCTACCACCACGTCATGACTTACTCATTGCCAGATCTCATTCAGCGGGTGAAATAACATCTCGTTCAGTAAGAAGATAATTTACATAGAAAAATAAAATAACCAGAGATAGTAAAATCAAAAGGAAAGTGAATATAGAGTATACGTTACATCATCTCCCCCTTAATTTTTTTTTTCCGAAAAACCTATTAATTTTGGAGTGTAAGTCTTACACTTCGTTGATTGACGTTTATCGACATTTTTTTTGTTGTTGTTGTTTGGTGGCAGCAGTATTTACAATATCAAACTTGGCATGACAAAATCAAGAAATCTGTATTAGTCTGTGAAACACTTGTATTTTTGAACAGAACAAACCTGCATCGGCATACCTTCCTTTTATTCTGCCTAGCAGGAATCACTTTTTTAATTTCAAATTAGGTTCTCATTATTCGTTGAATACACACCAACTGTATCAGCAGCGAAGATTGCCTGGAGCTGCCTAACAGTAACAATTTTATTATTTAACCCCTAAGCACATAGATATATAAAAAAACATTTGGATTAGTAGATGGACATAGAAGAAATATATAAAAAAAACACATATATACACAAAAAAGAATGCATAGGCCCACACGAAAAAAGAAATTCTGACACGCCAACTGGTCGTGCAGGAAAAACAACAAACGGAGAAAAGAACCTGTCCACGAGAACTTACTTATCTCGAGGACGCATAAAAAACTCTAGTACGATAACGTTTTCCAGGCCTAATCGGACTGGGAAATTCAGGTGGCTTAGATCTTTTCAAGGACTTGAATGGATCTGGAACATCGGTATGCTGTCGGTCAAGAAATCCCGGCGGCTGACAGGAACGGTCAGGAATGGCTGAAATCCGTCGGTCAGGAACGGCTGAAGTCTGGCGGTCCGGAAATCCCTGCAGCTGATAGGAACGGTCAGGAACGGCTGACGTCCGTCGGTCAGGAACGGCTGAAGTCTGGCGGTCCGGAAATCCCTGCTGCTGACAGGAACGGTCAGGAACGACTGAAGTCCGTCGATCAGGAATGGCCGAAGTCTGGCTGTCCGGAAATCCCTGCGGCTGACAGGAACGGGCTCCCCCAGGCTTTTGATATGGAGTCCCTTTGTGCTGGGGCCCGTGGTGTCCTTCCAGTATTCTTTTGGACGGACGTGGCTCCGGCCACATCGTTTGCTTTCGCTTTCGCCCTCGTGGCATAAGAGTGGCAGCATGCATCGGCCCTGGTTGCCCTGAGCGTAGGTTCCAGGGGCGAAACCCGGGCGGATGCAAGGATCTCTGCCTTCGTCGCTGTTGCGGCGAAGCAGATTGGGGAGACAAGTTACGTTTTTGACCAGCTGTTGGTGGTGCTGGATGGTTTGTAATAGTCAAGTTATTGTCCATAACTGATAAATCCGAAATATCCGAAGCCTCTGAGTCGCTGCTGTAATTTAGTGGTCGTGCAGGGCGATGTTTATTTCTGCCTATAGGAATACTTTCTGACAAGGTATTCAAGGAAGTAGGAGCCTGTGTTGGTGCAGAGTTATCAGAAAACGGCGCAGCAATAGTCTTG
This sequence comes from Macrothele yani, assembly GCA_039090855.1. Classification (NCBI taxonomy): domain Eukaryota; kingdom Metazoa; phylum Arthropoda; class Arachnida; order Araneae; family Macrothelidae; genus Macrothele; species Macrothele yani. Next base: position 38,851,366 of record CM077018.1, read on the forward strand.
GCAATGGTTGGAGGGAAAGGAACGATACTAGTATTTGAAGAACTTGATTCGAGCCTTCGTCTCATGGGAGAATCAGGTTGCGTGTTTGGAAACCCGTCTTGAGGAGGGGAGGGTGAAGAAAAAATCACTGGAGATTCTTCCAAAAATGTTTGTCGGTTCGTCCAAAATTTCTGGAGGTTGATCGTGAGATATAAACTCTTGAGTCTGTGGAACAGAAGGTTGAGTAGGGTTGATTATAAAATCGATATTTCGTTCATGATACTTGCGACACTGAGCAACGTGTACGTATTGAAATTGATTGTCAGGTTTTTCAAGAACAATGTTATTTTCAAACACATTTGCCACCCGATATGGACCTTCGTAGCTGGGTGCAAATTTCTTCACTAAAGTATGAGAAACAGAAGACTGGAAGTGCGTTTCCACGAGAGTGAGATCTCCAACGACAAGATCTGGTTCCCTACGCCTAGTATTATAATATCTTGCTTGAGCCGCTTGTGCTCCTAGCATTGCAACACGAGCTTTTTCTGCCATGATTCGTACTGATTGCGGAGTTGGTCGCTGGTTTAGTTCGTCGATAATCCCCGTTAAATTTTCAAAAAGGGTTTTAATTTTGCGACCCAGAAAAAGTTCTGCAGGAGTAATTTTAGTAGATTCGTGGACAGACGAGCGGAGGGCGAACGAAAAGAGCTCCAAATGGTCATCCCATCGTTCATGATGGTCCATGACAAATGTAGCAAACATTTTCACTAGCGTGCGGTTTACGCGTTCCGCAGGATTACTCTGGGGATGATATGGGGAAATGAATTTATGCTTAATGTGTAGTCTCGCACACATTCTTTCAAAAATGTCAGAAATAAATTGTGGACCATTATCCGAAACTACTTTATTAGGTGCACCATATCTAGAGAATACTTCATTAATTAATACATTACAAATAACTTCTGCCGTAGCGGCTTTAATGGGAAAAACCTCAACCCATTTAGAAAAATTATCAGTTAGTACTAAAACGTAACGAGCTTTGTTTTTAACAGATAAAGGATAAGGTCCCAATAAATCTACTGAAATAATGTCAAAAACATGAGAACTTGAACTAGATTTCAAGTGACCGGCCGGTCTTACATTAAGGTAATTATTAATCTGACACAGGTGACATGATTGAACGTATGCGAGCACACTTTGGTACATGCCAGGCCAATAGGCAACATCCCGCAATTTACAACGGGTCTTGCGAATACCTAAATGGCCTGCAAGAGGTTTGTCATGAAATTCGTTTAAAAGGGACATTCTAAGGGTTCGCGGAATACATGGGCGGAACTCTGCCCTAGTAGTCCTAGATTTCGTATAGTAAAGAAGACCCTCTATTACTTCAAAATGTTGTGACCTTCCAACCAGAGAAGGATCACTTTGTAGGGGCGAACCCGCAAGCCAAAAATTATAGATATCCCCAAAATCTGGATCATTTATTAATTCTGCCATTATCTGCTCTCTGGATGTTATATCAGCTATTAGAAGTAAAGGCTGACATCCAGGAGTAGTTTCTGTGGGGACCCCACTAATCGGAACGCGAGACAATGCGTCCGGTAATTGATTCTTATGACCTGGCTGATACGAAATTTTGATATTGCTCTCTTGTAACTTCAGAGCCCACTTCATAAGTCTTTGAGATAGGTGCTTAGCAGAATTCAAATACTGAAGGGCAGAATGATCCGTAATTATGTTAACTGTCAATTCGTTAAGGTAACATTGAAATTTATTAAGAGCATACACAACAGCAAGACATTCACGTTCCGTAGCTGAATAATTGCGTTCAGCTTTGGCTAAAGTACGAGACGCAAAAGCTATTGGATGCCCAGCTTGTGACAAAACGCAACCAAGACCAACTCCGGATGCGTCAGTATAAATATCAAATTCCTTAGTATGATCCGGGAAAGACAACACAGGAGGCCGAGTCAACGCAGACTTCAGTGTTTCGAATGCAGCGTTAGCCCCAGGTGTCCAAACAAACTTATTGTATTTACGTTTTAAAGCATACAATGGCTCACAGATTGTAGCATAAGCGGGGACGAACTGCTGATACCATCCGGTCATTCCCAGAAAGCGTGACAGTTCTTTTGCTGTTTTAGGCCGAGGAAAGTCAACAATAGGCCTTTTTTTTTCATTATCCGTAAATAAGCCGTGGGGAGTGATTTTCAACCCCAGATATACAATCTCGTCATTCGCTATCTGGCATTTACTAGGTTTTAACGTCAAGCCAGCATTGTATATGAGTTGGAACACCTGTTTGAGCAGAGAAAGGTGCTCGTCAAAAGTCTCGGATGTAATAATAATGTCATCCAAATATACATGCACATGGGGACCAAGAACAGGTCTGAGAACCGTATCCATAAGCTTTTGGAAAGTAGCAGGTGCAGAAGCTAGTCCAAAGGGCATACGCAGGTATTCATAAGCCCCAAAAGGAGTCACAAAGCCTGTTTTATCAACAGAGTCCGGATGTACTGCTACCTGCTAATATCCACTCGCCAAATCCAAGGTTGACATCCAATTGGTTGACGACAGGTCATGTAAAATATGCGACATGACAGGTAGTGGATAGTTGATCGTTTTTGTGACTTGGTTGAGCTTGCGGAAATCTGTCACGAAACGAAATTCATTGGGTTGTTTCTTTGGAACCAAAAAGGCAGGAGCAGCCTAGGCGCTTGTTTATTCCCTGATTATGCCCTGTTTAATCATTTCAGAAATTTGACGTTGCATTTCCTGTTTCTTATGGGGAGCACAAGGGTAAGGTTTCATCGCTATCGGTTTCGAACAATCAGTGTCAATGACATGATAAACCACCTGTGTGAAACCAGGTTGATCAGAAAATAAACCAGGGCTTTCCTGTAAAAGGAGAGAAAGCTGGTTTCGTTGCCTCTCATTCAATTGGTTACTCAATAACAAACTCGTTATATCTATAGGGACCGTAGGAATCATTTCGACAGGTTCCGGAAAGGAAATCACATGTTGTACGAAATTCAAAGTTATTTGAAACGTATGAATAAAGTCCATGCCCATTAGACATTTCACAGGTAGTTCGTCTATAAGCAGGAAAGAATGCGTAAAATGAGCCTTTCCCAGCCCTAGAGATAATGTGACAGTTCCTGTGATACTGAAGATTTCGTTATTTGCACCTCGCAAATACTGCGTCGCAGGCTGAACGAGGACTGCAGGAAAATTGTCAGTGCAAAACTTCGTATTTAGGGCTGATATTTCAGAACCAGTGTAGAACTTTGTCTCGACAATAATATCTTCAATTGTCAAGAATACATCAGGCAACTGAGGAGTTTCGACAGTCACTAATACTGTTTTAGGGTCAGAATGCTTGGTATCAGGAAGCAGGACCGACCCTTGGTCTACTTCCTTTGGAAGTTTAAAGGATTCCTGGTTGGATTATCATGCGGTCTGAAACCTCGACCCTGCCGGGTATCGGGAAAATTTTCACGATGAGGAAAACTGCGTGAAACCTGCGTCGGGAACTCCGCGTGTCTGTTGACATTTTCATATCTATTACTTCTTCCCTCATCACGGGCAGAAAAATCATCATTGCCCTGAGCATGAAAACGTTCCGAATGCTGCGGATTGGAACGGGGTCGAGCATACTGTGCATTTGTACGATATCCCGAAGATTGTTCAGAAACTCGCGGTTGGTTTGCCACTCTTCTGTGTGGTGGAACGTATGAAGCTTGGGTGTGCACTTGTGTATGCTCGCGCTGAAAGTTATTATGCCCATTATTCCGCTGAGGGTTTTCGAAATAAGCCTCGCGAGGTGATCGAGCATGGTGAGTTGAACCATGTTTGCCATGTCGCTCTTCATACGTTCGTATGAGGCGAAGGCATTCATGAATTGTGGCAGGGTGTCGAACCTCAAGAAAATCTTGTAAAAATGGGTCGAGCTGCTGCAATAGGGTATCCAACATGTCAACATGACTGGCATGTGGATCCCATAAGTTATATAAGCGTGTTGTTTCCAACGCAAATGCAACAGGGCTATCGTTGGGTCCTTGCTGACGAGAAAAAAGTTGTTGTGCAAGGCTAGCTCGACTGAGGCCGAAAGGAAAGACCTCCAAAAATTCTGCACGGAAATTCTCATAATGAGAATCCGGGTTCGACACTCTCCACTGCCGATACCAGGTCTTAGCGGTATCCTTCAAGCAAGTGCCTGCTATTTGTACTTTGCAGTCTTCAGGAATATTGTATAGATCAAAATGATCTTCCAGATCTTCGAGGAACTTTAAGGATCCCTCCAAACCATTAAAAAGAATTGTTCCTGCATGCGGCACGAAATGGGCAAGCATTCTGCTTCGCTGAGAGGATTGAACTCCCTCAGGTACGACCCGCGACTCAGAGTAATAGGAAGCTGGTGCATTACGAAATTGTGAAGAATGCCTGGGTACGTGTAGATCATTCATATCAAAGTGAGACCCACAGGCTTCTTGCAGATGGTCGAGATTAGTCCCATCACCACCGAAACTTGTCTTAGAGTGGAAAATTGAAGTTGTCTCAGGTAGTGAAGACATGGGTAATAATTGTCAAGACCTCGTGTCCGAGAAAAGTTCGGGCGCCAATTATAATGAATAAAGCTTTTAACTAAGCTAGTAATGTTTTATAATGCTTCTGCTACTGAATTATATGCTTGTATTAAGCTTTTAATAGTGAATTCAAATGGTTGTTGTTACTAGTTAATTAGGATCATGAATAAAGTCTCCTGCTAGTAGTGTAGTAATAGTAATGAACAAACTATAACTGGTAGTAATGTTGTAGCAGTAATTAAGATGAATAAAGTCTGGTTCTACGTCAATTCGTCGCCTGCGTCAATTCGTGGACTGCGTCAATTCGTCGACTGCGACGATTCGCCGCGCGTCAATTCGTCGCCTACGTCAATTCGTCGACTGCGTCAATTCGTCGCGGACAAATTCGTCGACTACGTCAATTCGTCGACTACGTCAATTCGTCGTACGTCAATTCGTCGCGTTTACAGATTTTGGTTACATACAAAACGAATGCAGGAAAACGTACGATTTCGAACGTCTTGCTCCCTGATCAAATTTATAAAGTTTGGACACGCAGGATAGGAATATTACGTTTTTCTTTGGCACTAAAAATATTAGACGGTAAACGGTTTTTGGAACGGGGCAGGGCCCGGTTGGTCAGAGCTCCCCATATACAAAATTTTCGTAAAATCTACAGTTTTCAATTCAGAACCACCAAATCTGGTATACTATCTCGTGGTATTCTAACTTAGACTGTAGACGATTTTGGGAAGCGGTTGCAGAGAGGGAGGGTTACAGCCCCCCCCTACAGAATTGCCGTAAGATACAGTTTTCAATTTAGAACTACCAAATTTGGTATATTATCTCATGGTACTCTAACTTAGACGGTTTTTGGAACGGGTCAGGGGCCCGGTTGGTCAGAGCCCCCCACACACAAAATATTCGTAAGATCTACAGTTTTCAATTCAGAACCACCAAATCAGGTATCCTATGTCATATTACTCTAACTTAGACGGTTGTCGGTTTTTGGAACGGGTCAAGGCCCGGGAGTCGGAGCTCCCCCCCCCTCCCTACATACAAAATTTTCGTAAAATCTAGTTTTCATTTCAGAACCATCAAATTTGGTATCATGAAACTCTAACTTAGACGCTAAACGGTTTTTGGAAGGGGTTGGAGCCCGCGGGGTCGGAGCCCCCCCCTCATAAAAAATTTCGTAAAATCGACAGTTTTCATCTTAGAAATACCAAATTTGGTATACTATCTTATGGTACTCTAACTTAGACGGCAGACCGTTTTTGGAACGGGTCAAGGCCCGGGGGTGAGAGCCCCCACATACAAAATTTTCTTAAAAACTACAGTTTTCAATTCACAACCACCTAATCTGGTATACTATCTCATGGTACTCTAACTTAGACGCTAGACGGTTTTTGCAAGGGGTTGGAGCCCGGGGGTGAGACCCCCCGAATAAACACTTTTTCGTAAAATCTATAGTTTTCAATTTAGAACCACCAAATTTGGTATACTATCTCATGGTACTCTAACTTAGACGCTAGACGGTTTTTGGAAGGGGTTTGAGCCCGCGGGGTGTTAGCCCCCCCTCATAAAAATTTCGTAAAATCTACAGTTTTCATCTTAGAACCACCAAATTTGGTATACTATCTTATGGTACTCTAACTTAGACGGCAGACCGTTTTTGGAACGGGTCAAGGCCCGGGGGGTCAGAGCCCCCACATACAAAATTTTCTTAAAAACTACAGTTTTCAATTCAGAACCACCTAATCTGGTATACTATCTCATGGTACTCTAACTTAGACGCTAGACGATTTTTTGAAGGGGTTGCAGCCCGGGGGTAAGGGCCCCCTCATATAAAAATTCGCAAAAACTACAGTTTTCAATTTAGAACCGCCAAATTTGGTATACTATCTCATGGTACTCTAACTTAGACGCTAGACGGTTTTTGGAAGGGGTTGAAGCCCGGGGGGGTCAGACCCCCCCGAATAAACACTTTTTCGTAAAATTTACAGTTTTCAATTTAGAACCACCAAATTTGGTATACTATCTCATGGTACTCTAACTTAGACGCTAGACGGTTTTTGGAAGGGGTTGGAGCCCGCGGGGTCGGAGCTCTCCCCTTATAAAAAGTTTCGTAAAATCTACAGTTTTCATCTTAGAACCACCAAATTTGGTATACTATCTCATGGTACTCTAACTCTAACTTAGACGGTCAAGGCCCGGGGGTCAGAGCCCCCACATACAAAATTTTCTTAAAAACTATAGTTTTCAATTCAGAATCACCTAATCTGGTATACTATCTCATGGTGCTCAAACTTAGACGCTAGACGGTTTTTGAAAGGGGTTGGAGCCCGGGGGTCAGACACACCCCGAATAATTTTTTTTTGTAAAATCTACAGTTTTCAATTTAGAACCACCAACTTTGGTATATACTATCTCATGGTAGTCTAACTTAGACAGTAGATCGTTTTTGGAACGGATCAAGGCCCGGGGGTCAGAGCCCCCACATACAAAATTTTCTTTAAAACTGCAGTTTTCGATTCAGAACCACCAAATCTGGTATACTATCGCATGGTACTCTAACTTAGACGCTTGACGATTTTTTGAAGGGGTTGCAGCCCGGGGGTAAGGGCCTTCCTCATATGAAAATTCGCCAAATCTACAGTTTTCAATTTAGAACCACCAAATTTGGTATACTATCTCATGGAACTCTAACTTAGACGCTAGACGTTTTTTGGAAGGGGTTGGAGCCCGGGGGTAAGAGCCCCCCAACATAAAAATGCCGCGTAAAATCTAGTTTTCAATTTAGAACCACCAAATTTGGTATACTATCTCATGGTACTTTAACTTAGACGGTCGACGGTTTTTGGGACGAGTCAAGGCCCTGGGTGTCGGAGCCCCCTCCCCCCCGCCCAGCACACACACACAGACATGCAACATTTTCTTAAAAACTACAGTTTTCAATTCAGAACCACCAAATTTGGTATCATGAAACTCTAACTTAGACGCTAGACGGTTTTTGTGAGGGGCTGGAACCCCGGGGTGAGAGCCCCTCCCCTCCTTATAAAAAATTCGTAAAATCTACAGTTTTCAATTTAGGACAACCAGATTTGGTATACTACTTATGGTTATCTAACTTAGACGGTAGACGGTTTTTGGAAGGGGTCGGGGCCCGGGTCAAGGTAGCCCCATGCAAAATTTTCGTAAAAAGTTCCGTTTTTTACTCTTAAGAATACCCTATTTACGTTCTAAGGCGCTCTTTGGCCCTTTCAGGGCCTTGCACCATAAACCATCAACCAACCAACCAACTAACCAACCTGCGGTCTAAGTTAGGGACTGTAGATAACAATAAAGTGCAAAAATATGCGTTTAATGGTGTATTAAAAACACAAATCTATATAGTTTAGCTTTCACTACCAACGAACGGCTTATCAGAAAGAAATATAATGTAATGTAAACAGAGAGTTCCAGATATTCAAAATTCAAAACTGTAAGAAAAAGATGATCAATGCCAATGTGAAGTCGTATGCATGCGACATCACATAGGTACATTGCATTTCTGTGTCGCGGGATTCACAGAAGCACACGCCAGATGTACGGCAGTTCTATAGATGTCTCCTAGAAGGTAAGTATTCCCATTCCTTTTTCTTTCTTTTTTTGTTTCGCAAAATTAAATTAACTAAATCAAAAAATTTAAAATAAGTTTACTGTGAAATTGCAGGAATATCTTTTTCATTCATTAACTTTCACCCGCTGAACTTGGTGATTCCACAAATAGTAATATGTACCTGGCAAATAACTGGTATCTCTGCTAGTACAAATTATATTAATGATTTATTTGCGTCCAGTTCAATCTAGTATGTCCATAAGAGCGTTTGGGGCCGTATGAAAAATACATTTTAACGTGTGCCGCTACGGCGGCGGAGTGATCTAGGCGCTGGCTTCTGACCACTTGTCGAGAAGGATCCTGGTTCAATTCCCGGTGAATCATGGACGTTGTGCTTGACTTCTGGCACTGGCTGTCTCCCTTCCCAGGAACCAGTGGCCCAAAATTGGGAATGTCCGACTGCTTATAGCCCACTGAATTGATCACGGTGGTCGTTAACCCCCCCCCCCAAAAAAGATTGCGACGTGTCCATTGCTATTTGTTGTGGACCGTACAAAAAGTATGCTTTTGATATCAAGGTGTCCACTTCCATGTAGGCTGGCCATAAAATGTTAGGGGACCGTACAAAATTGCACTTTTGTTTTCACCTTGTCAGCGCTTCGGTATATGGTTGAAGTATACGTATATATAGTTGGACCATTTCAGCACGTAGTTTGGTTTATATAGAAAATCAAGATAATGTTACATTTTTACTCAGCTACAACACATTAATCCCAAAGGCTATTTGTTGAAATCTTTAATCCGCCGTGCTCATATTCACAACGTTAACATAACATGTCAAGTTATTAATGTTGCAGTTTTACCCTGTCACAAAACTTTAGTTACAAGACCTTAGGCGTAAACTTTTTATAGGAATTTTTAGTCCGACGTATTCATAAGGTTTCGATAACATGCCAAGGTTATGGTACTGCGTTTTGACTGAGGCACAAAAATTAATAAACAGGCCTTAAGCCTTTTTATCAGTTTTCAATCAACCGTGCTCATATACATAAAATTTTCAGAGAAAGTCAAGTTTACTGTGTTGCGCATTTACTCGAGTACAAAACTATAAACAGCCATTAACTTTCACCTGCTGAACTTGGTGATTCCTCAATTCATCCATTAACAAGTCTTTTAAGTGATTGTATGCTATCGTCATACTGATAATGTTTGATGACAAGTCAGGTTAATGATGTTGCACTTATTAAAGACTTAAAAAGGTGTAGAGGCTAGTAATTATTATTTGAAGTCTAAGTAAAAGCTCATTTTTAACTTGACTCGTCATGAAATCCTTGTGAATATGGCATTTATTTTATTTTGTACATTTTACAAAGCGTATGCATTTTTTTTGGCATTTGTTTTATTTTGTGTTGTATTGTTACATAGCGTTTCGCATTTTTGTAATGCTTGTGACTTGTGATTGCATTTTGAATTTTTATTTGTTTCTCATTTTGGATTGCATTTTGAATTTTTATATGTTTCACATTTTGGATTACTTTTTGACATTTTATGTTTTTGACATGCTATTTTGAAAATTTTGACTTTTTTAATTTGCGTTGTGTTTTACATTCTTGCATCTTCGGCGGAATTACATTTTGAAAAATTCAAATACAAGTTAGTAAAAGGTATAATTCAATTAGTGAGAAATACCAGCACATTTTAGTAAAGGGTAGAATTATATGAAATTCCTCTTAAAATGTCCAGCATGTTAACATTGTCTCTGTGCACCAAAGAAGTTCGAATTCCTTTTTATCTTGCCAGCGTTTCTCTTCTGGGTGGATTTGTTGGAATCTGGGCTATCACTCTTTCGATTTTAGCCATAGTTGTTCTCTGCTCTTTCGCAATTTCACTAATTATTTCGTACAGTCACAGTTTTTTCTCTCCCAGAATTGTATTCCAGCGTCTGTCTAATCTTTCAAGTTCGTTTTGTGTTCTGGGAAGGCCAAATAAATTGTTTTCACTAACTGACCAAATTGTTGGCGGGAACAGCGGAGGGCTTCTGCTTGGATTGTTTCTTCTGCTTCCACGAAATTTTCCAAGAACATAAATTTCCTCAAACCACTGAACTACAGAATCTGCATATTCTAGTAAAATTGATTTCACTTCTTCAAAAGCAGCTGGAATTTCATCAGATGAAAAAAAATGCGAGTGCTTGCAAATGTCTGACTTTGAGAGCAAACTCACTGTTTTCCTTATATTCCAAGGCTATGCCAGAGGATGGATATTCCTCAGCACATTTTTTTCCGAGATGAAACCAACAACATTTGTGTGTGCTACTTCCAAATTCCTTTTTAGCAGCATTATAACGGTAGCTATTTCAAAATCTATTATTATGCGTATATTGTGGTGCAACATGAATATCATAGTCTGATGCATAGTCTTGTAAATCCTACAAAAATACTTTATAATAGTATTATATTATTTATACTTGCTGGAAAGTAAGCCATAAACTAGTGGGACAAGTCTGTGCATCTCTGGATTCGTTTCAACCATAGCATGAATGGAACATAATTGCCTAAAAAGGGTTGGACAAGTTTCAAATGTCCCATCCATAATCCAGAGGGGTGCTTCTTTAAGCTTTCGTAAATTATTCTCTGTTAAAAATAAAATAATTCTTTGATGTCCAAATGCGCTACCTCTGCCAAGAAATTTTGCATCATCTTCTCCTGTAAATTTATTGGGGCATCGATCCGTTCTGAAGTCGTAGGCTCCGCAGGCATGTCTTTGCATGTCTTCTCTTTTTTACAACTTGCCTTAGTGCATCCATATTAGGCATGTAAGCTGCATTTACTGTAGCCATTGACGTTGTCACGGTTTGAATAATTTGTGCAGGGGCTTCGTCCGTATTTCTCGCTCGTTCTTTTATTTGCGCTCTTGCAACAGCAAAATCACTTTTCTCCGGTCTTGGAGCATGATTATGTGGTTTCTCATTGTGCATCCTGATTCATCTCCAATAAGAATAGTACTAGCAAAGCCAGTACAATTTCCATAATTTCTTTCAATACAGTGACAATACCGTAAATCACCTCGCACTCTGTTATGGCAAAATAAATACCCTTTCCATTTCAGCAAATCATTTTCTTTTTGTGAGTTAACTATTTATGTTGCATTCTTCATCTGCATAGTGCCTTCGGAAAACAATGCATTTAGAATGATATATTTCCACTATTATCACTTGAAAACGCACAACAAAGGTTTCAACAAGCACGTTCTCTGGTCTCCAGTCAACTACGAACTAATGGGCAACCATTCAATAAAACACTCAGAATACAGACAATCACGTGAAGCTTGTTCCTCCAGTTAGGGTTTAAGCGAAGTTCAAGATTTTCGTACCTGCGGTCACAAGAAGTGGTTAATTTTAAGGATCGGCATCTTATCTTTTGTTTTTCCAAAACGCAGAGGTACATGTATTTTACAGCTGGGACGCTCCAGGCGGGGGATCAACAGATGCGAAGAACCCAGGAGCCAGGTTCCGGAGGCGGCAGCAGGCGCCGACTGGACAGCTGTACTCTGGGCCGGTAGGCGTCATGCTAATTCTCAAAAATAAATTCAAATTTTTTGTGTTGCACCATGCGTATGAAAGAAAATTGTTATACTGAAAAGACAATTTGTTTACCCCGTAACATATTAAACGAAACCTACGTCCGTACGTGCCAAATGATATGTAAGCCAAACACAGTTTTTCATGCAACACCTTCCCCCGACTTTCTAAGTTCAGATCTGTCTCGTTCGACTTATTTCCTGTACCGCCCCTCTCTTTCGCTAATTGCAGTTAATTGCCGTGAAATTGGTGTTTTACGTTGGGGTGTATTGCCGCCTGTCCTGAAGACTATAGTGAAAGCGGTGAACCCCAGGGGAAAAGTATTCCATCAAAAGCAACAGAAATCCAATGCGAGAGCAAAACTTTGTTCGTTGGCATTACATCCAAGCAATTTAGGCGAAGTAGGAAGTGTGTTTTTCTACTACGACACCAGAAGACTGTCGCGAATGCTCAGGCAATTACGATACAGATGTGTTCTTAAGACTTCTCTTTCAAGACGTCCAAAGGCCGGCACTAGGGGATGGGGAGGGATACAGTGCGGATGCTCTTTTTTGTTGCAGTTAGAATTTCTTAAGCTCATTCCTCTTTAAAACTTTGGCTGGTTACCAGTAAGTACTGTCTCATGCCTCAACCATTGCACAGATTTGTTGTTTTTGTTTTCATTCTTTGAGTTAACAGCGGGAAAATATCTGAACTGCGTTGTTTCAGTTGGAAATATTTTTTTTTACTTCAGCAACAGGGCTTCACGTATAATTGCAAAATACTTCGATAGAATAAACATACCTTACATAAAGAGTTTGCATGAGAAAATAGATTAATAATAAGGAAAATATTCTAAAACCAAAAAAAGAAATTGCGGAACCGAAAAAGCTAGGTAGAGGAAATAAAAGGCTCTAAGAAAACGTTCATATTTAAAGAAACCTGTAGTCGCTTAATGAGTAAGTGGTATAACTCAATATAAAATCATGTGCTGCATTTGAAAAAAAAATTAGAAGCAAGTAGGCATCGTGACTGTCCACAGTTTCCCCTTTTCATCCTGTCGACATTACAACCACCACAGAAAAGAAAAGAACAAAAACATAACAAAAACACCCATACAAAATTAAAATGCCCAAAACATAAAAAGAAGTAACCACACAAAATGAAATGCCTAAAACATTAAAAAAACTGCAACCACACGAAACAAAATACCCAAAACATGGTAAGAAATTCTATTTAAAGCACAATGAAGGTATACGATAGGAGAAATATATGTTTGTAAAACTTAATACAAGTGTCAAAACTGAAATAAAAAGAAAGAAAAAAGAAATATTCCAAATTTCATTGTTACTTTAGATATTTTGACCTGTTGACATTTCGTAAATTGTACTTGCACTCGGTCAAAAAATATTACTTACAAGGACTCTTTAGTAACTTTTAATCGCTGTGGTCGTATTTATAAGGTTTGCATAACAAATCAAGTTAATAATGTTGCGCTTTCACTTACCGTCTCCCGCTAAGTTAGAATTTCATGACACAAAATGTGGTGGTTCTGAATTGAAAAATAAAGATTTTAAGAAAATTTTGAATGTGTGTGTGTGTGGGGGGGTGTCTTACCCCCGGGCCTTGATCCGTTCCAAAAACCTTCTACCGTCTAAGTTAGAGTACCATGAGATAATATACAAAATTCGGTGGTTCTAAATTGAAAACTATAGATTTTACGAAAGTTTGTGTGTAGGGGAAGGGGGTAACAACCCTTGCCCCGACCCGTTCTGAAAACCGTCTACCGTTTAATTTAGAACACCATTATATAGTATACCAAATTTGGTAGCTCTAAATTGAAAGCTTTAGTTTTTACGAAAAATATTTATGGGCGGAGGGACTCTGATCCCGTGCCCGACCCGTTCCAAAAACCGTCTACCGTCTAAGTTAGAGTACCATGAGAGAGTATGCCAAATTTGGTGATTCTAAATTGAAAACTAGATTTTACGCGGCCATTTTATGGGGGGGGGCTTTACCCCGGGGTCCAACTCCTTCTAAAAACGGTCTACTGTCTAAGTTAGAGTACCATGAGATAGTATACCAAAACTGGTGGTTCTAAATTCAAAACTGTAGATTTTACGAAAAAGTTTTTATTCGGGAAGGGGTCTGACCCCCCATGCTCCAACCCATTCCAAAACCCGTCTGGCGTCTAAGTTAGAGTACCATGAGATAGAATACCAGATTTGGTGGTTCTGAATTGAAAACTGTAGTTTTTAAGAAAATTTTGTATGTGTGGGGCTCTGACCCCCGGGCCTTGACCCGTTCCAAAAACGATCTGCCGACTAAGTTAGAGTACCATAAGATAGTATACCAAATTTGGTGGTTCTAAGATGAAAACTGTAGATTTTACGAAATTTTTATGAGGGGGCTGACCCCCCGGGCTGCAACACCTTCAAAAAACCGTCTAGCGTCTAAGTTAGAGTACCATGAGATAGTATACCAAATTTGGTGGCTCTAAATTCAAAACTGTAGATTTTACGAAAAAGTTTTTATTCGGAGGGGGTCTGACCCCCGGGCTCCAACCCATTCCAAAACCCGTCTGGCGTCTAAGTTAGAGTACCATGAGATAGTATACCAGATTTGGTGGTTCTGAATTGAAAACTGTAGTTTTTAAGAAAATTTTGTATGTGGGGGCTCTGACCCCCGGGCCTTGACCCGTTCCAAGAACGATCTGCCGACTAAGTTAGAGTACCATAAGATAGTATACCAAATTTGGTGGTTCTAAGATGAAAACTGTAGATTTTACGAAATTTTTAAGAGGGGGCTGACCCCCGGGCTGACCCCCGGGCTGCAACACCTTCAAAAAACCGTCTAGCGTCTAAGTTAGAGTACCATGAGATAGTATACCAAATTTGGTGGTTCTAAATTGAAAACTGTAGTATTTACGAAAAAGTTTTTTTTCGGGGTCTGACCCCCGGGGTCCAACCCTTCCAAAAACCGTCTAGCGTCTAAGTTAGAGTACCATGAGATAGTATACCAGATTAGGTGTTTCTGAATTGAAAACTGTAGTTTTTAAGAAAATTTTGTAAGTGGGGGCTCTGACCCCCGGGCCTTGACCCGTTCCAAAAACGATCTGCCGACTAAGTTAGAGTACCATAAGATAGTATACAAAATTTGGTGGTTCTAAGATAAAAACTGTAGATTTTACGAAATTTGTTATGAGGGGGGCCCGACCCCGCGGGCTCCAAGCCCTTCCAAAAACCGTCTAGCGTCTAAGTTAGAGTACCATGAGATAGTATACCAAATTTGGTGGTTCTAAATTGAAAACTGTAGATTTTACGAAAAAGTTTTTATTCGGGGGGGTCCTGACCCCCGGGCTCAAAACCGTTCCAAAAACCGTCTAGCGTCTAAGTTAGAGTACCATGAGATAGTATACCAGATTAGGTGGTTCTGAATTGAAAACTGTAGTTTTTAAGAAAATTTTGTATGTGGGGGGCTCTGACCCCCCCGGGCCTTGACCCGTTCCAAAAACGGTCTGTCGACTAAGTTAGAGTACCATAAGATAGTATACCAAATTTGGTGGTTCTAAGATAAAAACTGTAGATTTTACGAAATTTTTTATGAGGGGGGAGCCGACCCCGCGGGCTCCAACCCCTTCCAAACACCGTCTAGCGTCTAAGTTAGAGTACCATGATACCAAATTTGATGGTTCTGAAATGAAAACTAGATTTTACGAAAATTTTGCATGTGGGGGGGGGGGCTCTGACTCCCGGGCCTTGACCCGTTCCAAAAACTGACAACCGTCTAAGTTAGAGTACCATGAGATAGGATACCTAATTTGGTGGTTCTGAATTGAAAACTGTAGATCTTACGAATATTTTGTGTATGGGGGCTCTGACCAACCGGGCCCCTGACCCGTTCCAAAAACCGTCTACCGTCTAAGTTAGAGTACCATGAGATAATATACCAAATTTGGTAGTTCTAAATTGAAAACTATATTTTACGGCATTTCTGTAAGGGGGGCTACCCCCATCCAACCGCTTCCCAAAACCGTCTACAGTCTAAGTTAGAATACCACGAGATAGTATACCAGATTTGGTGGTTCTGAATTGAAAACTGTAGATTTTACGAAAATTTTGTATATGGGGGCTCTGACCAACCGGGCCCTGCCCCGTTCCAAAAACCGTTTACCGTCTAATATTTTTAGTGCCAAAGAAAAACGTAATATTCCTATCCTGTCTGCGTGTCCAAACTTTATAAATTTGATCAGGGAGCAAGACGTTCGAAATCGTACCTTTTCCTGCATTCGTTTTGTATGTAACGAAAATCTGTAAACGCGACGAATTGACGTAGTCGACGAATTTGTCCGCGACGAATTGACGCGCGACGAATCGTCGTGGTCGACGAATTGACGTGCGACGAATTGACGCATGCGACGAATTGACGTGCGACGAATTGTCGTAGTCGACGAATTGACGCGCGACGAATTGACGCAGGCGACGAATTGACGTAGTCGACGAATTGACGCACGCGACGAATTGACGTGACACCATAAAGTCTTATGCTGGTTGTTACTAGTAATACTAAATGAAATAAACCTAACAGCCAGACAGGGGTCTGACAGTACTATGAACTGAGAAAGACGTACTTACGTAAAACCTTTTATTATGAACTTCTACTGGTATCATCACACACAGCTACTCAAATAACACGTAGCTCCTTGCACAACAAACGCTCTCTTCCTCATAAACAAACGCTCTCCTCATATACAAACGCTCTCCTCATAAACAAACTCTCTCCGTACAACAACAAACGCTCTCCTTAGGTATCGTTGAACGCGCCTATTTATACTGGCTACCACCATGTCATGACTTACTCATTGCCAGATCTCATTCAGCTGGTGAAATAACATCTCGTTCAGTAAGAAGATAATTTACATAGAAAAATAAAATAACCAGAGATAGTAAAATCAAAAGGAAAGTGAATATAGAGTATACGTTACACGTCTGCCACGCCAAATGAAACTAGAGGCTATAAAAACAGCAGCTCGAAGGGATTCCCTAGCGCTCTGTTCTACTGAAATCTCGGAGGCCAACCTGTTTCCACTAGCCTATAGGGAAATTGGCCTCTGAACATTTGCTATGTGGAGCCACCAATGTATTCCAAAAAAATTCTGCCAGAAGAACAGAAAACGCCTCGTTGTTTTTAACAAATAATTACCAATTTATTGGAAGGAGCTTATGCAATTAATGTAAAATATGAAGTAGAAAAAAGTAGTGGTTTATTTCCGATAAACCAAATTACTTAATCTAGATTAAGATAGACGGTGCTACTGTCGCAAGGCTATTGAGATCGTGTACTTGCGTGCTGTACGATGACACCAATGAAACTCGGTTGCTGGCTGCCGATGTACGACAAAGTTTTCAGAAGACGCCCACTGAGTTTTGTGTGGCGACATACACCAAATGTGTCTCCTACACGATCTGATGGGACGGTTTTAGTTGTTTTATTAAGTGTTTTAGAATATAATTAATACCCTAAATTATGGTTTTAATAGTTCCTTGTTCTTATTTGTAAATTTAAGTTCCGAATTTTTCGTGGGGTAAGTTTAGAATAAGCTTAGGACATTGAAAGAAGGAGGGGTTTTTCGAATTAAATAAATAAGGTCTCCTGCAACTTTATACACTATGCTAAAGGGAAGTAGTGAAAAACCACCTCTCTCCTGCGAAGCAGGTGTTTATGCGACCCACCTACAGTATCCGGACGGCTCTAAACGATACTACATTGTAATGACCACGCGATTGTTTGGAATCAGAGTCAAAGAACATAAAAGAGACACAAAATACGGTAAAGTAGCCACGGCAGTAAAATAAAAAGGCCAATTCGGCGTCAAGGAGCAGCTCCTTCTGTAGAAGGGGCAGGGGGCGTGGCCTGATGCAGAAGGAGCAGGGTGTGTGGCACAGACAGAAAGAGCAGGGGGCGTGGCTTGTGACGCAGAAGGATATGGGGGCGGGCGGGGCAGGTGGCGCTAGTGTGTTGTGTCGATGCTGTTGTGCTGCTCCTAGCGGTGCTTCTTGGAACTTTCGATGGAATTTTGAGGGATGGCAACGACCGAGAGCGAAAGGGCGTGGCAGATGGCGCTAGTGTGTTGGATCGATGCTGATGTGCTGCCCCTAGCGGTGCTTCTTGGAACTTTCGATGGATATTTAAGGGATGGCAACGACCCAGTGGGGGAAAGGGGATGTGTACGCGATGTGTTGCCTCCTAGCGGTGGTTTTTGGAACTTTATGTTTTTCTCGGGAGATTTATTGGACTTCGATAAATTTTTGGGAAGTCTTTCCAAAATGTTTTGTTTTATTAAACTTATATTTTTTAGGAATTCCCTGAAGTGTTAGGATTTTTTTTAGACGTTGCATTATTTTTTTATTTTTTTATTTTCTTGGGAGATTTATTGGACTTTGACAAATTTTTGAGAAGTCTTTCTAATATGTTTTATTTCCTCGAATTTGTTTTTAATAAACTTATATTTTTTGGGAATTCCCTGAAGTGTTAGGAATTTTTATAGACGTTGCATTATTTATTTATTTTTTTATTTTCACGGGAGATTTATTGGACTTTGACAAATTTTTGAAGGAAGTTTTTTCAATCGAAGCATTTCCTCGAATTTGTTTTATTAAACTTATATTTTTAGAACTTTCGTGAGGTGTTAGAAATTTTTATAGACGTTGCATTATTTATTTATTTATTTATTTTCTCGGGAGATTCATTGGACTTTGTCAAATTTTTGAAGGAAGTTTTTTTTGTCGTTTCCAATATTTTTTGTTTCATCGAATTTTTTTATTAAACTTATATTTTTAGAACTTCCGTGAGGTGTTAGGAATTTTTATAGACGTTGCATTATTTTTTTATTTTCTCGGGAGATTTATTGGACTTTGTCAAATTTTTGAAGGAAGTTTTTTGGTCGTTTCCAATAATTTTTGTTTCCTCGAATTTTTTTATAAAACTTATATTTTTAGAACTTCCGTGAGGTGTTAGGAATTTTTATAGACGTTGCATTATTTTTTTAATTCTTATATTTGTCCTCACTCCAATTTTAATTTAGACGAGGAAAGGCTTTGTTTGAAAAGATTTCGTTCCTGTTGATTTATGTTCCGCTATCTTTTTCCGCCATGTGTTTTGGGATGACTCACAATTTTCTCTTTGTCTCAGACCATACCATTTTGTATGACACGTGTTTTGGGACGAGCCACTATGATGGGTGACGTAGTCTTGATAGCAGACAATACCATGACATCAGCCAACGCCATTTTCTCCGCGGGGTCGCCGGTTGACGTCATTTGAGATTCTGTTAGACACATTAAGTTCCGAGACTGATTTTTTTCAATAACTTGATCATTTTGCAACGAATTTATTACTTATTTTCCCCCCTAATTTCCCATTTCATATTCATAATTTTTCAACGTAACGATTTTTTTTATTTTCTTTGAGGAGACTTCACGCATTTTCAACGGACGTTCCAACATAAAGATGTTTTCCAAAGTTTTGTGCTGCAGACATAATCTTAAAACACGATTGTTTATTATTGTATTTACGTGTTCATGGCATTTTCTGTTAAATTTGTTAACGTTGTATCTTTTTCCACCGTACAAAGCCACAATTTTTTATGCATAGTTAAAATGCTTTTTTTGTATTTTTTCGTATTTTTTTTATTTCTTTGTGATTAATTAGTGAAATGTACCTTTTAATGCATTATCTTAATCTTTTTTTTCTAAATGCTTGCGTACTCGTTAAACTTCTCGATGTACCAAAATTATTTTATTTTCTAACTTTTCAAACTAACAATTACTTTTTTCGAAGCTTTATTTTTTCTGTTTCAAAGAAGCAAACCTTTCTTCATTATTATTTCTGTTTCCAATGAAAACAACTTTTCTTACTTGCTTTTAATGTGTGACTTAATGTGGTTTTCTATATAGCTGTTTCATGTGTGTTCAAGAAATATACAGATCTATAGCAGCTAGCTGTACATAACATTCGCTCGTAACAGTATATTTTTTTTCCAGATTTAAACCAACATACGATTCTTAACGACTTGATATCTGTTTTCTGGGGAACTTTTCTTTTTCCTTCATTCAATTTTATTCCAGAGCATGAGACGAGGAAATGCTTCTTTAGAAACGATTTCGTTCCTGTTCGCAGTAATTATTGGACTTTTGACAAATTATTTGTGAAATGACTTCATGCTAATTCTGAGTCTTGTCTTTGCAATATTATTTTTTCGTAAATTTTTCATGTGTTCAAGAACTCTATAGGTCTTTCACAGTTAAAATTCTGCTGAAAGAATATTTTCTTACTTTATTTCGCATATAATAATAAGCTTCCCAATTTTGGCTATTTTACTTCATCTTTTTTTGAAATTTCGTAAAACTTTTCAGTATATCAGTAATTTATTTCTTACTTGGCCAAACTTATGACTACTTTTATTTAGCCTATTTTTTTTTTCATTTCATTTCAGCAAAACGATTATTTTAGATGTAGCAAATCATCAGGTTTTTGTTTCCTTATATATCATATTTTCCAACTTGCTTTAAAGTATTCCTCAAAGCTTGCATGTATGTCAAATACGCATTTTTTTATTCTTTCCTAGTTTTCTATACTCTTTCGTGGACTGTCCCCACAGGAAAGCATTCATTGTCAAGACATGCAATCTAAAACCTTTTTCTTACGATAAAATTTGTATTCTTTGGGACATATTTTCTGTATATTTTTCTGTCTCGTCTGAAAAAAAAACATTCAATCTGGAGGCAAAGCGAGTAATTCTGTTCTTCCACTAAAAATTATTTTTTAATGTTTTACTAACTCACCACCTCCATAGCAAAAATAAAGAAATACTTACTTCTGTTCCCTACATATCGACTCAATCTATTTCTTTTCGAAACGCTGATCATGACATTTCAATTAAAATTTCATACTTTCACCAAAAATCATATTCTTAAATGAGTTATTTTTTTACTTTATTTCATGTATAACTAAATTTTTATTGTTTACTAACCTCATCAAAGTCAATAAGAACTCCCTAATCTCATTCCTTTCCCTCATTTAGTTCGCTTTAAATTGAGATGTTTTAAAACTTCGCGTATATTTCATTCACTTAATGTCCGGTTCTCCCGTGTCTGTCCCTTCATTTTTAACTTCTGTGCCTGCTGCTTTTTTTTCATTGGACGTTTAGTTTCATTGACCATTTTTTCGTTTTAATTAGGTTTTCATTATCATATTTTTTATTCATTGTCTCAGCAGAAAAAGCTTTCATTCTGGAGACATAGCGACTGAGTCCGTACTTCCTCTAAACATTGTCATTTCACGTTTTACTAATTCGTCAGAAAAGCAGGTGGTTCCAAACTCCCATAGTAAAAATATCTTATTCTCCTTATTTTACTTATTATATTTTTTCTATTCAGCGTTGTATGATTCTTCAAACTTTGGTTTATTTTTATGAAACTTCTTTTTCTTTTCTTAAGTTTTTCTTTTGATTCAAACTATCAATCTTTTCCTATCAATTTAATTACTCTCATTTTCCCATTCGACTTACCTTTGAACAGAAATGTATCTAAAATGTTCAGATGCACTTTAGTCCATAAGGCCGATTCTTCCCTGTTTCAAATAAAGACATATAGGATTTTAGTGTAAATGCCACTAAATCTTTAGAACTTACTTTTCATAGTTAGATGTCAATTCCGCGAGGTTTACATTAAATCATGAAAGAAGAGTGTTTTAACGCTCTCTCCAGTGTGTGAGCTTTCCCCAAGAAATTAATTTATGAATTCCCCCTATTTCTGTCGGAAACTGACTATCTCCTGCGACAGTTTTCACGCCATATGAGGTTTTTAAGCAGGAAAACCTCATATGGCATGAAATCACTTTGCTTGGGAGATTAAACTAAATTCTGGTTTTGAACTTTGAATGCAAACTCAAGCTCGCTAGAGCATAGTTTTCTGAGCGAACTTAAACTGTCTAAGATGACAAAAATCTAAAACTGCTGACTCAATGGGACAGAGCGTTTGAACTTTGCCGTTCATTCACCATTTAAGAGATCCTTCGTGAACCACTAGAAGGGAAGTAAGCAGACCCTGATTTAGTCCACTGTTTCCAAGGAAGGTAGAAAGCTAGCGTCGTAATTCGAAAGCTCATAACTCAAGCCTCCCCAGGATTCAATTTCGGACGAACGAATACTCAGATGTCAATGCTTAGACATTGAAAAGTTACTTCAGACAAATATTTTCTTACTTAAAGTGCTTCAATTCGGAATTTGTACTACTTAAGATTTCCCTTAGTCAATATTTTTTCTATCTCAAAAACTTCTAAAGGGTTGATTTTGAAAAAAATGAGTTCTCACAAAAATGTAAAGTTTCCTCAGATTGTATGAGGAACCAAAAAAAATTGATGAAGCTTGAATGTTAACCACTTCAACCATTTCTTTCTCTTCATGTTTCATTCCATAAACTTTCTTAAAATTCCTACATATACAAGAATTTTGTTAAATGTCCAAGTTCGACTCCCCCAGAAATTTTCTGAAAATGATAGTTTCTCTTTTATAAACAATTCCAGAATAAGAAACCCTTCACTGCAACAAGAAATGCATATTCAAAGCATTCCATCCCTATTTCTACTTCAAATACTCTATTTGTAAATCTAAGGAAGTTTTTTAATATTCATATATTTTCCCCTCTAACCTTAAAAGATATTGTCCCAAAATGTATTAACATATTACGATAGTAAAATATCTTACTACTGTTTGATGTTCAATTCACTTCACACTGTCTTAAGGAAATTCGTTCAATTTCTCTTAACACATAGACATGTTATTTTTCTTCCCATTCACTTCAAAGACTTGAGATCAACTTAATGGAGTCCTTTGAGAAAAACTTTCATAGGAAAGCATAAATTTGTCCAAAAAGTACATTAAAAATAAACAAATGTCGAAAGTTCCTGAACAAGAAGGAAATTCTGTTGTAACTTCTAAACGAAAAAAGACAAATTCTAAGAAAATATGTAAAAATGTTCGATGGATTCAATATTAAAAAAAAATTAGTTGAAGAAAAGTGTCATTCTTTTTTTCTCTTTTTTAAATGTATTCATTTTCGGAACAGTTCATTCTTTTCTAGGGTTAAAAATGGAACACCTCAATTTTCTTAGTAGACAATTTTGAGAAAACACATTTCATTAAAAGCAGGGAAATCCCCATAGAATAACATGGGAAAACTAGTATGCATAAAACGACTGTTTCGAAACGAGTAAAAATCTGTTGAAGTTCGTTTTCCAAAAAGTTGGAAACGGAATGAAGTAAAAATAGTTCCAGCAAGTTCCTGAAAGTTGAAAATTGGATGTACTAAAAATGTATAAGGAACGAAATCTTTACAAAACGCAGACTGTTTAGTTTTTCCAGGCTAGGGAGTCTTCAGTGAGAGTGCTTCTTCTTTTCAACTCAAAGAGTAAAGCGAGTCAGTTTGAAACATTTCCAATTCCCCGAAATTAAGTCATGTACTCTGGTTTCGACTCAATACTGTAAAGCATTGCTCTCAGACCAGTCGGAATTCCGCCTCGATTGGTTGCCTAATGGAAAACATCAGACCCCTTTCCAATAACAATTCCCAAATATCCTTAAGGAAAGTCTAGCAAAAAAAGCACTAGTTCACCATTAAAACAATTGGATTCATTCTGTTACTGTTTTAAACATTTCAAAAAAGAAGTTTACATTCTCACTTTCCCTTTTAAAATATTGAAAGCTTAAATTTTGACTCTTTAAAAAAAAAATCACTTAAAATTTACTTTAAAAAAATAATAATTACTCTTTAAATTTATGTCTTAAAACTAAAAAATATTTACGCTTAATATTTTAATAAATAATAAATATTCACAAACTCACCTTCTACCTTGCCCATAAAAAAAAAAACTACGTTCATTTCTGAATTTATGTAATCGAAATCATTACTTCTCCAAGTAGTTCTTTCCCCCTGATTGTAGAGAGGAACTCTTCTATAATCTTCACTTTTCCACATGTGTTCTTAAAAGCTTCAGCTACTTCCTTAGGATTCAACAAGGCCACAGCGTTCTCGAAAATTGAAATCGCTTTCCTCTTCCACTCAGTGGTTAGGCCTGGAGGATGCATCTGAATAGGTGGAAGTACTTCAGAAATGCATTCGCGACATCTACATAACTTTAGGATGCTCTCCCCGATTAAATTTTTTAAACATTCAATTAAATTGTGTCTAAATTCACACTCCTCAATCGATGTATTTTGAAACTTTTGGGATTCTTCGAGTACGATTTTCTGGAATTCTGAACCCATTAACAATTCCTGGATGCTGTCCCACACGCCATCCAAAATAATTTGGAGTTTCTTAAACTGCTTTCTGGTTAATGCAACACCCGTTGTTGAGTGAAAAATCCGGAAACAGAATTTGAAAGACTTGAAGACGTCTTACTTTATTCAAACTTAGAACAGAACTAAAATTCGCTCAGCGCTTGCTTTGCATACTGTAACCAACACACGCCCCTTATCACCACGTGGTGATTGATGTGTCACCATGCGTCAGCACACTAACTGCACGATGACTGTATCCTTATCTGGTCATCTCGCAACGAACATGCTATTGACTCTAATCAGACAAAGCGAACTTCAGCTTGAGAGATAAACGAAAGGATTTCATTATAACTAACTTTCATATCTTGAGAGAATAAACTAAAAAAATTCTTCATAGAGTACATAATAAGCGTAAAGAAATTCTTCAAGTCCTAATTTTCACTAAAATGAAGGTGGTATACGGAAAGCGTGAGAATTTAATCAGACACCTTCCAAGAATTCATCTTGGAATTAACGCTGCTTTTGAAAAAGAGTGAACTATTAAATTCGTTGTTCTCCACACAGAGAAATTTCAGATTTCGAAATCACGCCGTCCTGACCCACTTTTTCCTGAGTGAAATTTAACACATGGTGGAAATCTCCGCTTACGCATTCCTTTGAGTGGGGAATAGCTCTCATGAAAGGGGTCAACGGTTCCAAACGACATTGATTAAAATTGGAGAGAGGAAAAATATAAGAATTTAAAAAATAATGCATAAGCAGGATTCCCAAAACATAAAAAAATATAAGTTTCATATAAAAAAGAAATTCCAGGAAAAATATTGGAGGGGCGAAAGATTTCCCATTCCTTCTTCCATTCCCCGAAAAAATTTAACGAAGTCCAATAAATCTCTCGAAAAAAATTAAACAAATACTTGGACTGACAAAAGAGAGAGCGACACGTGACGTCAACCCATCCCGCGGCTAGTAGTAGGAGATACACTGTTACGCCCTCTGACATAATTTTTTCTATGCGAACAGAAATTAACTTGAACAACCGTCTTAGAAATGCCTCTTCCACGTTTTTTCTTCCCAGCCATGCAAGAGCAATCAGATTGCCTTTTCCCACCAAAAGCTCTAGCAAGAAGGAGCAGGAGACGCCGGAACGTAGCCCGAAGGAGCCGAATAACAAGGGGTCGTGACAGGGCTGGAAACGATGTTGGTGCTTTTGACAATTAGTTAGCTCATACAATATATGAACTACCTAATTGTGAAAAGCACCAACATCGTTTCAATACGAGCTTCTGAGAAAGAAGCTAAAATCATTCCGCGGTGTTTCCAACGGTGCAGCCAATATCTTTATGCATGTGGAGAGTAGAAGTAAATGTGTTTCTATCGTGCTGCAGCAAAACTTCCATTGTGGTAAAGAGGTCGCCGTTCGTAAGCACACACTGGCGTCCCTCTCTTGCAATTTCCTCATTGGTCGTTTATTCAAAGACAAGAAGCTTGAGCAGTTTGCTTTAACAGTCCTTAAGTTTTGATCCCGGAAAAGATTCGTACGTTTCTCCCCTTAGCGCGGTGACGGAATGGTGCTAGGTTTAAGTAGAAACTGGGGTCTCATAGGAAATGGGTGTGCACTCCGATGCGTTATTTCATTGGAGGGAACCGGTCTCGTGGCTCTCTCCACAAATACCCCTAATTGGCGTCGTCCTCTACAATAAGAATGACAGACTTTTCTATCTCTGGAATAAAATAACAAGGAATTAAGTTGCATAAAAATATTGTGACTATCTTCTTTGTGGATAGCTAAAATAAAATATATAATCGTTTGTATTGACTTATACTAATTGCCATCGTCTTCTAGAATCGAGTCATCTTCTTCCAGAATAATAAACATTTTTTTTTTGCTTGCTACCGAAATGTTGAATTCCACTTTATATTACACAAGGCATCGTTACATTTTTTAAATCTCCGTTTTACATTTAGAATTAGAATGAGTTTAACACGAGGTAATTCTGAGAGCCTTTAATTCTATTTTCTTTATCGACGGAATCCATTGTTATCAGCTGTAATCCCCTACTGAACAAGCTTTAAGTATTTGTAGTTCCTGAAAACTTATTTACGCCGCCCCGGTGGCGAAGTGGTCTAAACGATTGCTTCTGATCATTCGTCCGAGATAGGTCCGGGTTTGAATCCCGGTGAGGCATGGATGTTGTGTTTAACTTACGGCGCTGGCTGTCTGCATTCCATGGAGCCAGTAGCCCTTAATAAGGAACGGGCGACCGCATATATTTCACCGCGGTGCTCACGGTCATCGTTAAACTTTCAATCAAAAAAAAAAAAAAAAGAAACGAAGTTATTTATATGACCTAATTTTTCAAAAAGCATATGTACTGCAATAAAGGGTTTGCATATTTTTCCCTAGAAGATCACAATCGATTTTGTCGCTTCTAGAAGATGACAATTGGTGGGGTTTGTTTTACCACGGGATCGGCTTCCTCCAATGAAGTAATGCCTTAGTAGGCACATTGATGATTTCCTAAAAGACACAAGAACCTCGTTCTCCGCACGTCGTGCGGATTTTTTTCGAGCTGGGAAAGCCTCGATGAATTCTGGCTAAGGTTTTAGGGCGCCCGCTCAGACCGGAGTATTGAAATAAAATCTTTGAAAAACCGTCCGGTTTACTGAAAGATTTGTGTCTATAGAATCTGATTCGGATTCTTTCGGTTTAGAGAATGTTTTGTGCAGAGGCTAACGATTCTGAGTCGGATTCTTTTGGTTTAGAAAAGGTTTTGTGCAGAGGCTAATGATTCTGAGTCGGATCTTTTTTTGCTTTGACAGTTTACGGTTTACTGGACGGTGTTTAAGTTGAAATTTGTTTTTATTTCTTATCGAAAATTTTTCCCTCGGTTTCCATACAAGTTGATCAAAGTAATTATTGGATTTGTGCACTTTTGAATGTGGTAAGATTTTGTGACAAGAACATGAACCGCACCGAGATATCATGGTAACATTTGATGTCTAGTAAAAAGTAATTCTGACTGGTTCTTTCAGAGAATCGGTTGGTTTGCGCCCTCTATTCTTTTGAAGAAAATTCGTTTTCCAGCGACTCAGCTCGCTGATTCGCTGTTTTCAAAGGAATCGTTCTCGAATGACACTTATATAGTTTATAGCATATATCTAGTCATAACGTTATGATTAATATATGACTGTTTTTCAAGGCGGAGTTATTTAAGGCTTGAAAGGGACACACACGCCTGAGTCTACAATTTGTTTCATTGATCTTCTCTAGGTTTTGGAGTAGTGTTGGAGCTTGTGGGTTTTCCCACAGCTGGGATTTTATTATATATCCCTGAGGGGTTTAGACTTCAGCGGATTAGTTTATGAAATGATATTTAGAATACACACTAAATTTAAATTGTGATATTAGGACATTTCTTTATCTGTTATCTGCGTTGAATGGTGTAGATCCATTCAAGCGAAAGCCATTGGCTGCAGAGAGCACGCTCGTGTTCGTTGAGAAGATCTTAGGTAGCGATCTTTATCGGCTGTGAGGTTACCAACACAAGAAGTCCGGAACTAAAGGCTTAAGAGATGATTTATTCTAACCCTTAATGATTTATATGCAATTAAACAGATGACTGTGGAATTTTGAGACAAAATAACTAAATACGCAATGAGAGTGGAGTATAAAAAAGAATTTGCACAGATGTCCGACGAAAAATGAGAGTTTTTGAAATCCACCAGAACAAAACAAAAGTTAAGAAAAAATAGAAGAAAAAGTTATTGCATTTTTTCTAATGCAAATTGCATTTTCGCCAAAACATAAACAAAAGAAAATGAAACACTTTTGGATGGGGCTTGCGTACCCTTCCCTTAAATACGCCCCTTGGCAATGAGCTCCCAAGCAGAAGAGTGGACTTTTGAGACAAAATGTTTAAATCATCTTTGAGCTCTAAGGTAGTAGGACGTCTAAGTGTGAAGATAAAACTTTAGTTCCGTAGCCACAGGAGGCAATAAATGTGAAGTCAGGAAACCGGAGCACGTGTTTGTGAAGGAGAACTAAAGGTTTTTATTCTAAAATATGATGCACTAAAGTACTTTTTTTGGCTCCAGTACTGTATTGCTGCCACGAGTCAGATATCCTTTTTGACCTCATTCTCCACCGACACATCGTCATGCAATGAGGTTCTCTATGGAACAGGGAACATTTTTCGAATAACAACAACCATTCTTTTAAAGGGATATTCGTTTTCAAATAGACAACTTCTCCGAAAGAGGTACTCCATTATTATATCCGCTATGAATTCATTAGTGTGGCCTCCATGATTGAAATGCTTCTTAATCGGTCTCCATGATGCTTTGATCTTCTGCGTATGTGCACCTGTCATGGGATTTACGAAATTGGTGCTGTGGTTCACAGTCTCATGATTGTAATTGCAGGTTTTATCTAATTATTTGTAAGCTTTCCGCATATCGGTTATAAGCGTGGTTCACAGGGCTATATGCTTCTTTATAAAGGGCAATAAATTCGCGGTGTCTCTCTTGTTGCGGGGGCGTACATCCATTCGGAAAGATTTTGAATTTCGTTGGATCGTCCACAGAATCCAAGTGCCCTCAAAAATCCTACTCACATTGTACATTCTTTTGCTTAATTTATCCTCATCTACCTCCACTATTTTGCTGATACTTCCGATGGTCCATCGTGTTAAGGTTTTTGTACATAAATGAAGAAACATTTTATCTGCAGTAATTGAACCAATATATATTTTAGGATTTTTTAAACTTTTTTAGATCTGCTTCATTTGTTTTGTCGTGTTTTGACAGCTGATTGATTCGATTACTATCCAGCACAAAATTTCAAATATTTGTAATTAAAGTACAAGCAAAATTGTCACCAATTGTTATTCTCTAAGGTAAATAAACAGTGTTTGATTTATATACATGATAGCAGAAAAAATTCCAAAAAGTGGAAAGCATTTTATTGCCGAAGTGTTCCTGAACAAGTGTTTTGAGTGGCAGTTGATATGCTTTGCTCGTTACAGGCTCAAGTTGGTTCGAACATTAGCTTGCCTGGTGTGACTGTGGTGAGGCGCCTAGAGGATCTGGCAGCAAAGTGTTCAGCAATTTTCAATCCGATTGCAAGGAGTTTATGTTTTATTCTGTAGGAATTCATGAATCCACAGCTGCACAAGTAGCCATTTTCATTCGTGGCGTCGATAGAAACTTCACGACTAGAGGAATTAGCCAGTGTAGTAACTCTTAAAGCTTTGGCAGGGGAATCAAATTTGTATTCATGTCTTAGAGATACCTTGGCTAAGAGTAAGTTAGACTTGAGCAACATATCCGCCATTACCACAGATGGCGCCCTTTGTATGCCCGAAAAGAAGGGAGGAGTAAAATATTTAATGAATTCTGACGCACTGTCGCGAAGGTGTGCTACAATACTAAGATGTTTGCTTTCCACTGCATCATCTATCTAGCAAAACTGTGTGCGAAGTCCTTCTCCAACTTTAAACATGTGGTGATCGTTGCTGTGGAAGCGATTAATTTTATGAAGACGAAAATTCCCAGTCACAGGCGATTTCCAAAGTTTTTGAACGATTTTTAATTGAATATGTTGACGTTGCATATCACGCGAAAGTACGCTGCTTGAGCCACGGGAAGATGCCTCGCCGCCTTTTTTCATTGGAGGACGAGATTCAGCAATTCATGGAATCCAGAGAAGACCCATTCGCGAGGTCCATGAGGAGGAGCGGTTGTGACTTTGCATTTCTTGTTGGTCTCCGCAATGAATAGACCTACCGTTTACCTGGGAAAGCTCAATTTGTTCATAATGTTAATGACTGTGTAACAGCTTTTAGGCCAAACAGATCCTGTGGGAAAGTCAGTTGCAAAATAAAAGCTGCAATCACTTTCCAACTTTAGGGGCGTTTGTGAATAAAAATAGAACTTGGATCTCAGGTGATTGTGTACAGTGCAATTCAAATCTGTCAAAGGAGTTTAACAGGAGATTTGTTGACTTCAGAAAGAACGAAGTTTCAATGGCAATGTCGTCTCGCCTTTCTTTGGTTGACATGGAAAGTGTTCCATCTATTCTACAATTATAGTTTGTAGATCTGCAGTGTGACTTTCAGTGAAATGCAAGTTCTTACATGTTCCTACAGTAACTGCTATTATTTCTAAATATGTGTGACTGAAGAAAAGGAACCAGAAATACATAAACATGCTTGGTTCTTGTCTTCTACCTTTTGCAGTGCCTACATATGTGTTCAATTCAGTCAAAAGAAGAACATAAAATCAAAAAGAAGAACACGTCTGACCGATCATCATTTGGAAGTCCCTTTACGAATCGCGAAAACACCGATTACACCCGATATTGAGGCTTTAGTCAAGAAAAACCAATGTCAAGTTTAACCTTAAGACTTCAATGACATCCATTCCTGCTCTAATGGGAGTAGCATATTGTCAAAGGATTTTACTTGTAACATACAGTACGGCAATGTTATAATAGTACTGTTTTTATTCTGTTTCATAAAATACGAAGTATATTGCTACTGAACGTGCTTTTGGCTGTAAAGTGTAGGATAGTATGAACCGAAATGTGTCATCTGTAATTCTCAACCAGTGTCGAAAGACTTGCGGCCTGATGAAGCTTTCGGGTTTATTGATGTGGGTCTCGGTCCTGAGATGTTGAAGAACCTAATTTAAAGTATTGCAACGCATATGCTGCAATTAATAAAAAGTTTTGTCTATAGTAGTATAGGGTTGCACATTTCTGTATACATATGAAAAAAACGGAATTCTCGAAATCGGCTTTCTGGAAATATATAACAACGTCTAAAGTGTGTGATGCTAATTAAACACACAAATCGTAACACAAATTTTATTCAGCAATGAATGCTAGATAACGCTTACCACAATTCTTGAAAATTATATACAAGTGTTCAAAAAGGTAAAGGCCCCAAAATCTTTCAGAAGGCAATACGTGTTATCTGACCAGTGTTTAAATGCAGCGATTACATTAACCAAGTATAGCACAACTTGAGAGCAAATTATCTAAAGTTGAATTAATTATCATCAGATGATCGTTTTCGAATATTTTACCAAAAATATGTTTGAAAATGTCGTATCGAATTCCCTGCAGGGAAATAAAACCTTTCGTTACATCACAGTTTTTCCAACGGAAGAGAGTTAACTAAAAAAATTAATGCGAAACTGAAAGTAGAGTAAAAACTCTACTTAGGATAGAACTGCATGTTGGATGACAAATATTACTTCTGAAATGTATAAAGAAATACATCAGTCGGTGTATAATTTGCGTTGCTATTGCCTGAGGGATGCTTCCTTCTGCTTTTTCTACGTTCCAAACAAGTGTGTAAAAAACAAGATCCTTTAACACATACAAAGCACAGTTTTTTCTAAAAAGATTAAAAAACAAACATTTCTTATTGCAAAGCTAGAAACGTGATGCCTCTGAAGAAGTGGAGTTTTTGAAAGAATATTTGGAAAGTTTTCTCTAGGAACGTTTAAATAAAGAAGAACGTTTAGCGTGTCGTATTATAAAAACCACAAAAACGTCTATACGTTAATACAACTAAAATGACTACCGTCTGCACACGATTAAGAAACAAGTGTAAAAACCTATAAAACCTTTAATGGATCTAAACCAAAGCTTACTTAAGACCCTTCAGATCATAAAATACGATCCCACATCAGATGGCAGGAGTGCTGGTAATACACAGTATCTGTATATGGTCGTGCAACATTATTGTGACTACTTGCTAATATCTAGAGTAACCTCCGTGGGCAGGGTGGACAGCAGCTAGACTGCCTGGGAGGGACACAATAAGGCGCTGGAAAGTGTTCGGAGGTATGTGGAGCCATGCTGACTGCAGTGCATTTGACAGCTGGTGGATGGTGCGTGGTGGAGGGTCCATAGAGCGAACAACACGATCGAGGTGGTCACACAGATGCTCAATTGTGTTCAAGTCTGGGGAATCAGGAGGCCAGGGTCGTACTTTGAAGTCTTCATCGTGCTCCTGCAACCACTGTCAGTCATTTCTAGCTGTGTGACACATCGCATTGTCGTGCTGGAGATCCCATCCGCCCCAGGGAAAACAATCAGTATGTATGAGTGTACGTGGTCTGCAAGGATGGATTCATAACGAATTCGGTCCATAGTGCCTCTCAAAGGTATGAGTGGACGCAGATAATGCCAAGAAAACATTATCCAGACGGTAACGCTGCCCCCACCAGCTTTTGTTCTTTAGCAATGGTTGAAACGTGTTTGTTCTTCGATGTTTCTCGCTTTATATGCCTACTAGAATCAGGATAATTATCTATCTATTCCCACGCATTATTTTTTATTACATTACCATTGCAATGTTTGTGAATAATGTACGTTATCGGATATGTTTGCACAGCGTTGATTAATCTTTACCGTAGCAGAAAAGTTCTAAATCCGGCGTCTACGAGGTAGGTTACGAATTTATTTCCTGCAGACATTCTGGTGTACCATAAAGCTACATCGGAAAAGGCTGGCATGTTATTAATGCTTTTAAGATGGATCCATCTAAAAGCTTTGCCATATGTTTCCAATGGTAAAAATTTCTGTAGACATTTTCTGCTCAATAATTGCATTTCCGAGGAGGTAAATTTGTACATCGATAAGAACAACTTTAAATTACAGCCAAGTATACTTAATATTTGGTAAAATTTAGTCACAATTACATTAAGTATCAATATTATTCTCTCAAGTAGCGTTTGAGATCTGCTAAACAGATATCGGCACCTTGCAGTTGCTTACTAATTCTAATCATGTCACATTTTTTTCAATTATTTTATAAATTTTTGGAATGGAATCTACACATTAGTCTAACCATGCGATGGTCAGGAATATTTAGATAATCCAAGCCACTATGACTAAATTTTCTTAAAATAAATTAGCCGAAAGTGAAGCAGAGAGTGAGTGCGGATATCTGGCGGAAATAAAAATCGGTTTTTCAAATCGATAAATGTGTATTTTACGTCTTAAATTATTTGGCAGCAAAATTACGAAAAATTTCGGAAACAAAATTTACATATTTTCAAGTGTGTATTTTGATTCGAAATGGTAAAAAAATTTCACCTTTACAACGGGTTTTAAAGATTTTTATAGAAACTTTGTTAAATGTGTATTTTTGTGTCCTAAATTATTTCGTCGAAAAAATTTAACTGTGTGAAAAAAGTGCGACGTACAATTTTTTAAGCATGCAAAATAATGGTGAAAGGTAAAAAAATATGGTACTTTTAGATAAAAGGAAATATTTTTTTCTGAAGTATTTATCTGGGAGTGCGATGGTTTGGAAGAGTAAGTGCAGTAGGCCTAAGATGACGAAGCGGCGAAGGCGTCAAAGTGGAGTCCGGTGAATAGAAGCTTCGTTGAAAAGGGCAAGTAACGGGTGGAAGAATACAGGAGGAAGCGGTTGACCAGTACGTTGTCATCGCGTCTTGTAGGAATACGCGGAAGGAAAGAGGTGGGTTTTACGCAGCATTGTAAGTTTTTTTAACGGTAATTTTGAAAAGGTGGTAGTACACAATCGTCAGTTTCCACACTTTACGTCGTATTTGGTCAAGAATAAAATTTCATTATCCGCCACAATGCAAGAAGCTGTAGGTCTCCCTGCCGTAGTACGATACCTGAATTGAAGGCAATTGTTTATTTTTGAAAGTATCCGTTTCACGAAGAAAAGATGTGGGCTACGATGTAAGGAACAACGGCAGAACTACAAATGAAGTGCTTGAAGAAATCACTTAGCCCTGCACATCTTCCAAACAATAACCAAAACTTTTAGTTCAAGCGGAACCAAAACTTCTTCTTGAAAACTTCTGTCGTACATAAATTCATTAACATTCCTTAACTTCTTTTCATTCGGAGATATTGTGAAACTAATAATAACGACATTCCGCACATATCTTTCTCAAAAATTTATAAAACAGGTTTGAACTACTTCTACGTGCGCACGATTACACGACGAATCACACTCTTCTGAAAAATACACCCACTCCTGTTGTATTCTTCCGCGCATTCACTACCAACTCATACTGCGTTCCGACGCATGGGACCTTCACGTGGTGGTCGTTAGCATCGCTTCAGCTACCCGCACCAACTGCTGCAAACCAGCGTACTCACAGGTTAATACTTCGAAAAAATTATTTCCTTTTATCTAAAAATACTATATTTTTGCACCATTCCCCATTATTTTGCATGCTTAAAAATTGTAAGTCACAATTTTCCCACACAGTTAAATTTTTCCGACGAAATAATTTAGGACGCTAAAGTACACATTTACCCAAAATTTATAGGCAAATACGGTTATGTAAACCTACGCTGCGGCGAGCATACCCCGGCCCCGCTGCGTCGTCGAGTCGACTTTTGTCTAGCGGTGCAATGGCCATTTTATTGGCAGTGAACAACGAGGCAGAGCAAGCTCCTGCATCTCAGGAAAATCCGCTTTGCTCTGGAAAAAGAAATCTAAATTTACCAGAATTGTGTGCAGAATGGGCGTTACAACTCCGTTTTCATCCCTAGTACAAAAAAAAAAAATTACACGACAACCGTGCTTTTCGTTTTGACAGATCTATGAAATGTTAGCTGCAGGACGACTGGAAGGCCATCGTTTCGCCGGAGTCCCTGACGACGTTGGGACGGTACTGGGCATTATGAGTAACGGTACTCGGATGTTGGAAATCTTAAAATGGATACCCTATTTTCCATAATTATCTCACTATATAAAGGAATTAGTTTCGTCTTCTCAGCAAACCTGTGATTATTTGAGAATTGCTTGATTATACCGTAATTCACGTGCTAAAATCAGAGCCAAGGATAAAATTCGAAAATACAAGGATTCATCGAATGTTTGGTCTCATTGCGATACTTATTATACAGAATACATTGCGTTAACCGATTGATGCGTGGAACTTCCCTACTTTTCAATTTAGGCTTATCAATTTGGGGAACTTTCCAGTTCCGTGTAACAAAATTTATACTCTGAGCAGCCTACTCTACCCAAACAAGAAAATTATACTATAGATTTTTATATTTTATGATAAATTACTGCTACTTATATCCTTCTGATATTTCGAATATAAGATGTGATCAAAAGCAGGCTTTATTGAAAACAAGAACAATATCTACGGTTTTCAAACTTACTCGCTTTGGAAAATCCCCTACCAAGCCACGCATTTACCCCAGCGGTGTTTTCACTGTTCAAAGAATTGTTTGAGGTCATCTGAAATTATGAAAAGCTGCTTCGCCGCATTCTACTATATCACTTCAAGGCATTGAAATATTTTTCTTTCTAGTGGTATTTAATATCTAGGAAAAGAGAAATTCTCAGTAAGACAGACCTGAGGGATAGGGTAGCTGTTGGAACCGCGCAATCTTCTGTTTAGCAAGAAGCGGCTGCACAAATTGTGATGCAAAGGCAGCTGCGTTGTGGTGGTTCAGTTACCACGCCAAATCATCATGCAATGTCACACTTAGGCGACAAACTGCGTCCCTTAAACTCAGTAAACCTTGACAGTAGTATTTCTTGTTAATCAACTGGACAGATAGAGTGTATTCGTGATGCACAATCCCTTTTATGATTGAAAAGAAATACAGTCATCATCATCCTGTTAATTGCTACTGCTCTGTTGCACTTCTTTGGGTCGCGAATCTTCCATTCTGATGAATGAGCCTCAGATTTATACTGACACCCGCAAACCCACGATTCAACAGCAGTTATGATAGTTTTTAAAAACCTTCTGTTGTTTTCGTCGCACATAAGCAGGTTATTATCAGCTGATACACAGAGCTGTTTGTGATCAGTTGAGAACAATATTGGCACAAATTTGGCTGAGACGTGTCTCATTCCCATATCGTCTTTAAGAATCAACTGAACTGAACCGAAACTAATGTTGAAGTATTCGGATGACTCACGACTAGTGATTCGTCAATTTTCTCTTACACCTATGAACACAAGTTCGACATGGGTTTCACTTTTTTCTATTTATGGTCCTCACATAATACACTGGCGGCAAGTGAAAAAAGAACACCAAGATAGAGACGTCTCATACCAACGAAATTTATACAGCATAATAACGGAATACAAAATATAACGTGATCAAAACCTTATGGCAAAATACAGCTGGGTTTGCTGGTAAACTGAAAAATAACATTTCCATGGAAACATGGTTCGTACGAGGTTGAACCGCGATAAACTGCGTCACACTGTGCAATTCTGGCATGGAGTCTGTCGTACAGATGTTGGATGTAAGTTTGGGGTATTGAGTTCCAAGCATCCTCAACCTGGACGCGTAAATCGGGGATGGTCGTGGCTGGCCGTGGAGACCGGATAAGTTGCTGTCCCATAAAATCCCACACGTGCTCAATGGG
This sequence comes from Macrothele yani, assembly GCA_039090855.1. Lineage (NCBI taxonomy): Eukaryota > Metazoa > Arthropoda > Arachnida > Araneae > Macrothelidae > Macrothele > Macrothele yani. The sequence goes on from CM077018.1 coordinate 38,887,810, forward strand.
GGACAAATACGGTGAACGTGCAGGCCATGGAATTTGTCTCACACCCTGAAGTGCATATTGCGTTGCACGTGCCGTGTGTGAGCGTGCATTATCTTGCTGGAAAACACCACGATGGACCGACCTTACAAATGGCACAACAACGGGCTGAATGATGTTGTTGATGTAGGAGGTGCTGTTAACGTACCCGGTACAAACACTAGTTGTGTACGGGAGTGATAGCTGATCGCCCCCACACCAGGAGACCAGGTGTAGGCCCTGTGTGTCGCTGGCGGATGCAAGAAGGGTGGAGACGCTCCCCTGTTCGTCTGCGAACACGCATACGTCCATCGGAGGCTCCCAAGCAGAATCTGCTTTTATCGCTGAACACGACAGATCGCCATTGCGTTCTCCAGTGCAGACGTTGGCGACACCACTGCAGCCGTTCCTGACGGTGGGCTGGAGTCAGAGGTACACATGCCAGAGGCACACGTGCACGTAGTCCTGCATCCAGTAGACGATTGCGGATTGTTCCCACAGTCACCTCTGGTGCAACGGCAGCTCGGATTTGCGTCGCAGTGGATGTTCTGCTTGACAACGCCGCTCTTCTTATGCGACGATCGGTCCGCTCATCAGTCCGTCTGTGACTCCCGGTTCCACGTCTTCTCGTGTGGGAATGCTCCTCGGACCATCTACGACACCATCGTACCACCACCGATACTTCCCGTCCAATTCGCTCGGCAATACGACGATACGACCACCCGGCCTCGCGGAGTCGGACTAGACGATCTCGCTCAAAGTCCGATAACTGCTGAAATCCTACACGTCTTCCATGTCCAGGCATTGCAGCTTCTTCAGGGTCTTCGCACGTGTCCATACGCCGACGACTGATTACATTTACTTCGCCGTACTCCTTAAATACCACCGACAATAATTTGCATATTATGCCGTCCTCTGGCGGAAGCGCTCACTGGTTGGTCTCGAAATTAACATCACGCCTACGTAAACTCGACCCATTGACATATGTAAATTTCATGATCGTCCGCCAATTCCTTTTTGGTGTTCGTTTTTCACTTTCCGCCAGTGTAGTTCTTTAATCTCAAGACCTTCGCAATTGTCTCTAAAACATTTATACCACTTATAAACTTCTGCACCACACGTACAATCCTTCCCATTGACTTTCTATAATTTTAAGTACGTGCCATTTCAAGTGTTGTCAGGTTCTTTACAAAATCTGATGAAAATCCGTTGGTTAATTTCTTTGGAACGACGGCTCCTGCCAGCAACTTCATACATGTAAAAGCAAGGCACTGCTGTAAAATACCTTACTACCTAGGGAGATGTAAATCACAGCACAACCAGAATAAGTTCCAATATCAACCTGTGCCAATCCGCTTGTTGCAGTTTCGCTGGATACGGAACCTAAGAAACCAGTCTGTATACTTTTTCATTTCACCTCGTATGATACTTGCACCATCGACACGACTTTCTCTGATGAGTTATAGTTTGAAATGTTGCATTCCAATTTAAATGGAAGTATGGCTTTACCTTTAAGGGGCTGGGACGAATTAACTCGAATTTCGCAAAGGAGCTAAACTCAGCTCTAAATTTTGTGTTCGCTGTCTAAGAAGTTAGCAGAACGTTACTGGAACAATTGAACTTGCACATCGGAAAGCATTGGTTTTCCCTTAGCTTTGCTATTCTAAATGGTAATTTAAGGGGAAGATTGACTCAAATCCTGTGTAAATCGTTACCAGCAAAAAGTACTGCACCAATGTCGAGCAACTTAAGAAAGGAGAGAAAAGGTGTTTGAATCAGTTGTTTCTGCTCAATATTGATTTGTTTCCTCTGCCAGGGGTGACGGGGCCTTCCCCATAGTGACTTCCGTCACGGTCTAGGGAATGCATAATAAGAAGCGAGCTTATAATATTTGTTGCAGCTGTAGGCTCTGTACAACTGATATGAGAGGGGGAAAGAATAATGGCTTATTTTCTAGAATGTATGCAGAAGCTTTCGCGGCCCCTGTAAATGTGAGGAATTATTATTGGAAATCATAAATTTGCACAATTCATACAGCTATTAAATATTTTTCAATTATGTTGTACAAGTCATACAGCTATTAAATGTTTTTCAACTACACGAGTAGAACAAATGAGTACGTGTTAGCCTCACCTCCCCTTCGGATACAAGCTGTTACCGACGTGGCATAGACATATACAGTTCACTGAAGCTGTCCTGAGGTATAGCATTGGATTAAATAGTTACACGAGTAGAACAAACGAGTACGTTGTAGCCTCACCTCCCCTTCAGATACAAGCGGTTACCGACGTGGCATAGACGTATAAATTTCACTGAAGCTGACCTGAGGTATAGCATTGGATTTAGTAGGTGCACGAGTAGAAGAAATCAGTACGTTCTAGCCTTACCTCTCGTTCGGTTATAGCAGTTACCAACGTGGCGTAGACGTACACAGCTCACTGAAGCTGTCCTGGAGTGTAGGATACTAGATGGTGTCCATATTGCTAACCATTGAGCCGAAATTCCGGGATAGTGGCAGGTGGCTTCTCACCATGTCCAAAACATTTTTAATCATTGAGAGGTAGAGCAATCAGGCTGGCCTTCGAAGGGTGTCCACATTACAGTAGCAAGCTTCTGAGCTGCGTGCAGTGTGCGGTCAGGAATTGTGATGTTGAAAAATAATTGGTGATATTTACCTTAACAGGAATGGTGACACAACAGGCCTTTGCAAGGAAATACAGAGGCTTAAAATGTTTAAGTGAAAACGTAATGGTCGCATTAGAATATACCGTAGGATCCGACTCATGTAGGCTATGTCCCTTCGATATAGTCGCCGGCATTATACAAAACCCATCGCCACCTGTGTCGAAGTCTTTCTATGCCGTCAACAAAGCTAGGAGGATGGAAATACGCTGGTACAATATAGGTGGTCTTGAACCTAACACCAGAAGCGATGCTTTCATCTCAGAAAACAAATTAAGATCCCAGAAACTTAAGTCAGGCGAATAGGGAGAGTGGTACAACAGTTCCCAACACGATTGACAAAACTGGTCGGCGACAACGCGAGCAATATGGGAGCTGGCCTTGTCATGCAAAAATATTAGAGTACGCTCCAGGAAATGACTCAGTTACTTCCGTACACCTGGACGCCGGTTTTATTCGAGAAAAAGCGCATACTACTCTGCACATACCGTCTGTTCTAAAAGTACTGCATGTGTTACTCCGGCGTCATCACAGTCATAAACGGCGATGATTTCTGATGTATCATTTGTTGGGTTATTTCGAACATTTATTCGGTGCGGCGAACCGTAATGCTTCCATTCATTAGACTGGCATTTGATTTAGGGTTCATAACACCTCTCCCATTTCTATGGTTCCCTAAGGATACGCCGTAGAAATGTGTCCTATTCACACTCATACCGTTTCAAAAGGAGTCGAGCTGCCTCGTAACGTTGCCATTTACAACATCACGACACCCAACGTGATGCGATTTTGCTCATGTTTACTCGTTTTTTTTCAAAATGTGCAGCACTAATGTTCAAAGGCTTACTCTCGTGGGCGGTTTTGCGAATTGTCAACCGCTAGTCATTCTCCAACAATGCATACACAGAGAGTATTTCAGTTTCATTCATCCGGTGATGTCTGCATCCAGCAGCATCAACCACGTTTCTTCGTCCTTTTTTGAAGGCTGCCACCCACTTTGTTACCGTACTATATTGTAAACAACTTACTCCACAACCTTTTTGTATTTCTTCATAGCATTGCTTCACGGTAAGACCTCAAGCAACTTCCTCTTTTAGCCAACAACGCTGCTCGAACTTTGAAACATGGCTTCAGAGCGCTTACCAACTACGAGGTGTGTTTGCGTCTCTACTGCACATAAGCTGTTCTTGAGAGGATTAAACCATTCAACGCGGACTTACGTCGGGAGGTTACATTAATAGTTAATACCCGTTAGATTCTCTTGGAGGACTTCCGTCTCTCTATAATACGCTTCTAACTAAATAATTTCCAACCCCGTATATTGCACGAACGAATATCAGTTTACGTCGGGACAGCAATAAACTGCGAAAAAATCAACGATTTTAAATATACAATCACTTTCATATTACGTCGTAAAACTTTGAAAAATATCCTTACAGAAATGCAAGGACTCAACCGATGAACTAAAATTAGCAGGGTAATGACTATAATCACTTTATTATTATTATTGTTGTTGCTTTCAGAAGTCTCCGCACACAAGTTTTATCGACCTTCGCATTAGACTGAACCCATTTCAGCCAGAAGTGAGTGAAATTGGGTCGTGATAGAGAAGCTACATTAAGAGATGACAGGGAATGTAGAGATGAGGAAAACATCCACTGTAAAGGCATAGATATCTAAGGGCAATTTACCTCGGTCATCCACGCATTGGGTTTGGGTACGGTGGAGAAGGGAATGGAATGATTCCGAATTAGATCGGCGGCATTGCAAATTCGGGCCCACACCTGTCGCTTACCACACAGACACGAAGCTAGCAATTAGAAAATTGGGCTATAACGATGGTCAATTAATTAATTTACTTGAATTCTGTGTGGAAGGATAAAGACATATATTCCTGTACTTTCTACAATGTTAACTTACTACTGCGATTTTCGTTCAGTATTATATGTTAAAAATTAAATATATAAGTTAACTAAAATCAAAGAATCATACTTAACTGGCACTGGGGATACGTTGATCAATAACTGCGTTCTCCTGAACTGATGCCAACCATTGCACTTCGGTTGGTTGACGTTTTCCACATCCGCAAATTGCGGGTGATTGGGGTGCAAAATTTTTGGTAGCGGGGTCTGCGTTCGCGCAACCCTTGCTTGTCTAAGATGAGATAACATTATTAATATCTACCAATCTTATCTGTACGTATTTCATCAACACGCGGCTTTTGAACATGTGACCGTAGTTTTTTCAATTTACTTGTCTTACATTCGGTTACGTGCTAATTATTCTTTCCTCTCCCGCTCACGTCTATGTGAGCGATTCAGGTGAGGTTGTAACTAGGGAGCCGAGAATCTAAAAACTTGTGCAATAAAACCATTCAGTCCATTTCAATTTAACGTAAAATGCTACTGTATAACTGAGGCTGTGCTTCCTTCTAAAAACGAGGAAGTTTAGAAAATCAGTTCACGTGTGCATTCAACATTATTAAAAAAATTGAAGAACACTAATTCGTGTTAAAAAAGGTATGTTGTTGGTCTGTTAGCAAGCAACAATGCATTATTTTGCATTTAAATGTGGACCCATTTATAATGCTTAACGACACGTAATACCTCCGGAGCGCAGCCATTATTTATCTAATGAAATAGATAGTTTTGTCCTCAAACACATATACTTTGATTTTATACGTTTCTAATGGTACGTACTTAAACATGGTACCCTTCGTGAATACTCTTACCATGCACAAAAGATGAATCGCGTTTTGAGCTGTGCTAAGAATTTGTATTGCACGTAAATTATTTGGGTAGACTTCCGATTATGTACGAATGAAGTAGCTTCATTTATGGGGTTTACTTAAAAATAAATCCTATACTATCTATTATTCATTATTTATTTTTTACAAAATAAATCTTGTTATTGTTTACAGAACTTAGCTTATCAGCGTTGTAATTCAAACAAAAATCGTAGAAAATGTACGAAATTATCGTCATATCAAGTAGTTACGTTAACGGGGCGAGTAAACAAGAAATAAATGTTATTTCTATTAGACAGTTGGTTTCTGGGAAATCAAATCTCATTACCTTTTTAAAGAATACTACTTTGTCACATTAGAATTAAAGTTAGATGTATCACGTTCAGAATCTGAATCTCTTGCTACTCTTCAGAGCACCTAGCACTATTTATTATTATTATTTTTTAATTTTGCTCCCCGTTGTGCAACTTTGGTCATCACAATTAGGTAAATTTTTATTCTGTCATACCAAGCACCAAGCAGGGTTTCATTATTTTCACAGAGAATCTTACTGCCACCAGTCGGGCACAACTTCTAAAGGTACACTATTAAGAATAGGATTCTGAATTTGAGAGGTCTTCTATTCAAGCGGATGTGGTTTTTAATTTGTTTTTGTACAATCTTGCACATGAAACTTCGGCTGTACATCCGAAACACAACAGGTAGGTAGGCTTGTTTGCATTTTTTAATGTGGCTTTCCGTATGCCAATACGCGACATAATGTAAATAGTTCCGGACAGGAATATATGCAAACGTATGCGTGCGAGCTTGCGAGTGGAATACTAACAGATTTCCTATGACTAATAGTGTTTTCTGTTTGGAAGGCATAAAACACGCAGTTCGACTGATCCTCTTAAATTGCTTGAATTTAGAAGACATATCACTATCCCATAGAGTTTTATGTTGGATTGGATTGGTTTTACTGCACATGTAATTACATTGCTCGTTTCCTTTATGTCCTCAGCTGTGTTGCTCACTAGAAGGAAGAGGGGGTGACACAGCTGAAGAGAACTCATCTCAAAATCAACAACCCGAGGTTAAAATGCAAAAGCCACGGTCTTAGACACGTGGAGGAATACTCATAGTACTGCGGAAACTTCATGCACCTATCAAATTAACAAATGATCTAAAGAGTACTACGCTGAAAACACAGTTAAACAAACCAGCAACCTATTAATCTCATTGGATTCAAGACATTTTAAGCTTTGGAAAATGTTAGTCTCAAGGCAAAAGCAAGACTGCGCTCATAGTGAAGTATTTCACGAGTAATCATACGATCATGCTCCAACTGCGTAAACCTGCGAACAGTTAAAAAAAGTAGGTACAGCTGTAATTTCTAATGCTGAAATTCCAAGACATTGCGTGGAAATTATATTTTATTATATATTATATAATAGAGAATGAGGAAACGTCTTATAGAGACATATATAGTAACTTTTGTTGGTTTGATTCATTTGATGTTTAAGTTTCATGTTGCGGCTTAGGTATAAAAATAGCGAATTATAATCTACTCATCAGATGTAAAGGAAGTCTTACGTTACTTACAGTGCCTGTAATTTTCAGGAGAAATAAAAAATCCCTACGAGCTTTCCAGAAATGGGATTCAAAGTCAGGTATTTAATCACAGAAAGCCATACAATTGGGAATCGCAGATTATAAAGAAAAAAATAAACTCTTGAGTACTCAGAAGATTCTTTAAGGTTGAAAACAAATGACGCAGTCATGATTTTCTTACACGAATCATATGTTCTTAGGTTTTACACAGTTATTATGCAAATTATTTTCTCATTCGATCGCTAGTTGAATTGTAAAGTGCATTGTGATTTTCAGTATCGACGATTGTTTTCTTCATGTGGAAATTGACAATCCTTCAAGAAAATTACATTACGAACGAATGATAAGATCCTCGTGTAGATTAACCACTTTTGAAAACAAAACTGATTTTAAATAAAATTTAGTAAGCACTAACTTGAAAGAAAAAAATAATAACACTAATAATAAAATGACACCTCAGGTAACTTTGTGTCAAGGATGCTTCGCTCAAGAATGTGTGTCCTCCGGGTGATAACCTCTCATTGCACTTTGAAGGGTTGAATTCTGCAACTTCACACAGTGTGGGCGTTAGGACGTGTAAGAGTAATTCCAGTAAGGATAACAGAATGTGCCGTAACATAATGAACTTATCACTTTTCGGAGAAAAAAGTTATATCCCATTTCTACCAGCCCACATTTCTAGTGACATTTGCTATCTCAGCTTTCAAACCTTTGTGAGATGGACGCAATTTATAGTTTTTAAATGTTAGGCATTTTTGTATAATCATAGGTCTAACTTTAAAGATATACTTTTATCAACTAAAGTTCTGTTAATTTGTTCAGAGAGTCTTTATTCATTTTATTGCATCTTCCTTAAAGGTGTTCAACCAATTTACGTTGTGATCTTTACGTTATGTCATTGATCCTTTTAAAACATAATCGCTTTATTAGAAGCGTCTATCTTTGCAGTAAGATGAGGATTGACAACAGAAAACTTATTCAACGATGGGTCTGTATTAAAGTCCATCCGGTACTACTTTAGCTGTAGTAGCGCACAAAATTTACCATAGACCTTAAAGGGTTCATTTGATATGATCATGAGTACTGATGTGTCAGTGAGAGAAATCATTGTGCATGAGGCTTAAACTACTGCTAGCTTTAAACAGGACGATTACGTAACAATCACGAACATATCATTTCTTTGTAAGTAGAATAAATAGATGGCTTCTCTTTTCCTTTCGACGCTTTATATGCAGAGTAGCATCTTAACAACTTTCTGTGCACAATCTTCTGTTCGGGGTCAGGCCCCAGTTTAATGGGAGAGTGAATCATTGATAACCGTTGAAAACAAAACGCAAATTTGTTTTTGTTTTTTATACTTTTCATTTTGAAAATACCTTAGGGGGATGTCCCATTGAAAACGTAGTCAAAAATGCATTTCTCTTTGAATTCATTTTCCAATTTTTGCACTTGATCTGAACGAATTCTAATGAATTATTTTTTATTTGCTTTGTTTGAGCACATTACTTGATGAACAATATTCTCTGTTAATCGGAGTTTTGAAATTGCAAAATATATTTAACTGTGACCTTTTAATTTCGAAGAAAAAGAAAAAAATGTACATTAATATTTAAAACTGTATTTTCCTCTACAGTGCAGAAGTATGGAAACATATTTCTTCCGTCAATCTCTTTTTGTGTGCTTAGTATTATCATAATGTTCTTAAAAGTGATCAGAAAACGAGAATTTAGCTTTTTTTTATGGAAAATATTAATGAGAAAGCATTGTGTTCAAATTAAAGTTTTCAACTACACACTAAAGGAAGTTCTAAATTGATATGCAGTTTATAATTTGAAAAATATATTTTTAAAATAAATATTTTCTAGTTTCTATAAATCTTTTTAGCTGTGCAGCTTTATTTTAAAGAAAAGGAAGGCTAGTTGCTATTACGCCTCGTGTCTGGTACAATTTGCATATAGTCAGCACAATTTAGTCGGAAGGAAAACAATTACTTAATGCTCTCTAAATAATTTCATGTGAAACAATAGTGGCCATTTTCTACTGGAACTGGATACTGGAAGTGTTCTAAGTCATTTTTATAATTAGAAATCAAACTATCTATGTCATGTGCTCAGTTGTTTGCCATCGAGAGATATCATAGTTGTGTACATGAAATCACGACAATCAGAAAAGTTTGATTAAGAGGTAAAGGAGAAGCATTGCCTAGGTGACAAAAAAATTTTCGTGTGAAAGCACTTTTCGTGTAAGTGATTGAGTTTTAAGGCTAGAATTTTCCAAACTGAAACACAATGCTTCTAAAAAGGAAATACAGCTTTTGTGGAGTGTCACTTTAGGGAAGTACTAATTTTTACCTTAAGGTACACGTATTGGTGATGTCCTTAATAAATAAAAATTGATTTTAACAATTCAGAAAAGGATATTTAAATTCTTGAAATACAGGAAGTCTCTGGCTGTGTCTTTAGTCAAATTGGATGTCCTACGGGAAGCCATCATTTAACATTAAATCCTTCAAAGACAGGGCACCAAATAAGTGTAAATCCCCAAAAAACAGTAAATCCCAAACTAAGTTAGTACTTAATATAAAATCACTGAGAGTCAGGAAATCACAGTTTAGTCTAATACTACAACTTTAGAGAGAAATAATCCGTTGATATTAAGTCCCTGAAAGACATAAAACTCAGTTATGTGTAATTAGTATTAAATTTCTGGAGAACATGAAGTACCGTACCTAGCTATCAATTACCACTAGTCCCTGAAAGACTGGAAGCACGAAAATCCCAGAGTGTGATTCCGTTGCAGAAAACCAAGCAGTCGTCCCCACCTTCCAACCAAAACTCTGTCCAACCATGCAGAACACTAGTACGATGGCTCTATTAATGTGATGCTGAACGGACACGAAGTTCACATGCTCAGGTACTTCAACTGAGGCATCGCGTCCGGTAAAGCCAAATTTGATCCCCAGCCAGTTGGCAAATTTATCCCTACAGCAAACCAGATTCCTCCAGGAAGCTAGAAAGTCCCAGTAAAACTAATACCTGAAGAAATGCATCACAAGCGTTAAACACACAAATGGGAAAATGTAGATAACTGACGCAATCCGATTCCCACGAAACTTCCAAGTTTGATCTTGGCGTTCCAGAGTTTGATCTTGACGTTCCAGAGTTTGATCTTGGCTTCCAAGTTTGATCTTGCCGTTCAACTTAAGCAATTAAACGTTTATCGGTAAAGTCCTTTGCAATTAATATTCAAAGAAAATAGTCATCAAAAGTAATATAAGCAATGTCCAAATTAACTAAAAGCAATCTGTGAGTTTTAAAAAATTACATTGTTCTGAGGGACGGAGGTATTGGCGTCAACAATGGCCCATAGTGCAGTAAAAAGCTGGGAAAAGTAGTCAGTCAATATGAAATAGTCCTATGCCAAAACTGCGAGAAATAGAATAATAAAAAAAATATATCTTTCTCACGTATGATCTTTCCTTTGGCTCAGCATAGCCCTCAGATGGGTGTACCGATTTTCAAAACACAATACCAAGAACGGTGGCTCAAGCTTATTATCACAAAGCCAAGAACGACGCCGAAGCTTATTATTAGTGTCCAAAAAGAGAAGAAATGGTACAGGTGTGAATTATGAATCACCACCCATGGACATGGGTATGAGGCAAAATATTATAGACAGCATCAAGAGAATGTGGTTGAAAATGCACCGAATACACACTCCAGGGCTAGTCCCAAGTTCAAAACCATGTTTACTCTCATGCGTGGAGAACACTTGTGAATTCATTGATTTCCGAATGAAAACTCAGGCAGGAATTAAACACAACTAATGGACCAGCCTCCGTAGCAAGTTGAATGGGAGAACAAACATTAATGGTCTTAGAAGATGTCGTTATAAATAAACATCCAGGGAGAGATTCACACAGAGGGAGAGGGACCTAGCGAAGTCCCTCATCCCGTGCCTGTATCAATCCCTGCGACAAGAACGGGATCAATAGTGGACATCAGCAGAAATAAAGAAATAGACGGACATCTTGGGACAGTAATACAACATCTACCCTGAGAAGAATCGTGCTGCAGGGATGGTCCTTCTAGCGCTGACATATTCTGGAAGAGAGGAAGTCAGGCAGATGAGTGCACTTTGCAATGAAGGAAGACTAATGCGAAAAACCTTAACAGACACATACTGAGGGCAGCTCAAGCCCAATAAAAAGGGAAATTATTTCCTCCAAAAGAACAGCACACGCAACGAAACGGTCCTATTCAATGAGGTATGCGAAAAACTCAGACATTATTACCTAACCTCCGAGAAGAACAGAACAGGAATCCTAAATTATCGTGGCTCGCAATCGATCCAGACCGCCGGAGGAATAGGATCCTCCAAAGAATTCCGACGATATGTGTTCTATAATAACTATTATACACAGGTCTGACCATATACAGTGAAAAAACTTTCTTCATTCCAAGAAGATATGTGGCTAAAAGAAATCCTCTTTCCTTGACTTATATCGGACAGTCAAAGCTGAGATTTATTGAGATGGGATTGTTTTTTTTAATTCTGTTCGCCTTTTCCCAGAAATATCTGCTTGCAGTCCACCGCAAAGGGCGTGCGTGTCTCGGCGGTGGATGCTAGAATTGCTTCTGTGAAACTGTAACATTTCATCTCCATTATCGTAACAACCTATTTTACGCCGCTTGGATTTTGTTGTGAACGTTCGATATATTTTATGTTTATACCACGCGGGAAAATTTATATCCGCTACTAATGGTAGACAAAAAGTAATTTGGGTATATTTTTGCTTATCAGGTCTATTTTGTCTGAATCCCAGATCGCAGCCTATGTTTTCTTGAAATAGCATGGATCCAAGAGATCAGGCATATTTTTATCTTTCTCAAGCTTCGGGAAATTGGAACATCTAAAATAACACCATTAATCCAAATTAAATCTTCTGTTTGTACTTTACACAAGTACCATTTTATTTCGTATTTGGTTTGTTCAGAAACAACTTTTATGTAGGTCCGTAAAAGTGATTTTCATTCTCACAAAAGAGAATAGCAAAACGTTTCTTACCTACACGTATTTCATTGGAATTTTCAATGATTGACCGTGATATAGAAAGTTTAGTGCTGAAAATCTATTTTTTATGTTTCTGTTTTTCCGCATAACTTTCCATTTCAACCCTTATTTCATTAATCAAATAAGTGACGATTTCAATGACTGAATCCTCTCAAACATAATAACTATGGAATCATAAAAGAAATTACAGACAGCAATAAATGTACACCGGTGTGCAAAAATTAAGGACTAAGAGGAGAAATTAGCATAACAGCGAAAAGAGCAGGCAGGACGGACCGAAAGACCACTCAGGAGATAGATTATGGTCCGGTACGGTAGGGCATGCGCATATATGCATCATGACGTGGGGGGAGGGGGGTGTCGGAAGGGTATAAACTACACGGGCGGTGTACGCTCAACAATTTAGTGAAAGTTATTGCACGGTGTACATCGGTTTGAACGACGTCGAGTTGCTGCCACCTTATGATATGGCCAACATGCAATCCAGTACACGGCATCTGGACGACTTTTCTCCAGGTCGCGTCATTGGGAAGTTGGAAGAAAGTCGAAGTGTGACTAGTGTGGCCGAGGAGTTCGAGATCGCTCACAACATTGTTTCACGAGCTTGGAGAACATTTCAAACGACAGGAACAGCTGTCCGAGAGTTTAGCAGGGGTCTTCCACGAGAAACCTTGGCGGCGAGCGATCGGTATATTGTCCTACAGGCGAGAAGAGCAAGGCGGCAGACAGCGGAAGAAATCGCAAGACACATGCAACAGACAACTGGACGTCCGTTATCGCGTTTTACCGTGGCAAGGAGGCTGCACAAAGGTGGTCTATTTGCACGACGACCAATACGGTGTGTGCCATTAACGCCTGCTCTACGGAGACGGCGGTTTCTCTGGTGCCAGGGAACACAAGAACTGGGCACATCAGCAATGGGGTCGAGTTCTCTTTACGGATGGGAGCCGATTTAGTCTGACGAGTGATTCTTGACGTATACACATCTGGAGAGTGTAGGGAACACGCAATCAAACCTCCAACATAATCGAAAGGGACCGGTTTGGAGAAGGCGGAGTTCTCGTTTGTGACGGTATCATGCTTGGTAGCCGTACTGACCTCCCCATCTTCCAAGGAGGTTCAGTTACTGATGTCCGCTTTTGAACCGAGGTTCTGCTGCCTCACGTGCGTCTGCTTAGAGGTGCTGTGGTTCTTAAGTTCCTTTTCATGGACGACAAAGCTACACCTCATCGTACAGTAGCTGTCGTAGAGCTGTTGGAGAGTGAAGATATTCAACGCATTGATTGGCCTGCAAGGTCCCTGGACCTAAATCCAATCGAACACGTGTGGGACCCTCTCGGGAGACACTTGGCAGCACGTCACCTGCCGCCAGCAACGAATTTGAAGCTGCGATTGGAGCTACAAGGGAAATGGGCCGAATTGCCTCAACAGCTTCTTGACAACCTGGTCTTCAGCATGGACAGACGTGGTAAATCCTGCAACGCAGTCAGTGATGATCATATCCCCTACTAGAGACTGGATTTTTCTTGGCACTCGACGAAGACAGAAACATGGACGTTTCTGCCTTCTGTCAAGTTGTACTCGAAAGCTACTTTTTCAATAAAGTGTGTTTGTATCCCTTTGGATTCCTTGTTTGGACGGTTTTGCTCACTTGTCCCATTTTCTTACAACTTGGGGATCTTATGGCACGACTTGTGTTGATGTGGAGCTCTTCTGCACGACGTTACATTCGAAAAACCGTCTTGTCCTTAATTTTTGCACACCAATGTACAAGTATTGGCGTACATGTATGTCGTGAGTAATTTCTTACAAAAATAGTACTATGATAAAACTATTTAAGTTAGAATTTACTTTCAAACATTTGTTTATGTTTTATCAAAGGAATGTTAATAAATTAGGTTTAAAGCAGCTTTAATCAAATTTAATTGTATTCAAAGTTTTTAATCGCCGTTATTAAAAATAAAAGGCGAATTCTGTCGTATCTCCGAATATTTTATATCCCCTTTTGTCTGCGCACAGACACTTTTCAATGGTTGTTGATTGCTTTGAGTTTACACAGAATGAACTCTCCTCAAATACTTTACCAATATTTTGTTACTAACACAAAGATATAAGAAGGATCCAGTGAATCATTTGATAAAGTAGAACAAGTGAGAAATGTTGTACTGTTGCTGCTGTTTCTATGACTTCTTGTATTGAAAATACTGACATTAAAACTCTTAGTTTTCTGTAGATTGCTCTTTGGAAAACAAGAAAACATTTTATCGACTACACATGAATGCATATTTGTGCAAATCGTCTTTTTGAATTAATGTTATTCTTTTTGTACTTTACTCTAAGCGAGTGTTAATGTGCTTCGCAGTGTTTAAGATACTCTATAAAATTGTTGTGTGTTAAAATTCAATTTTGAAAAAAAAAATTTAGAGTATATTTTTACTCAGGCTTAAGTACTTACAGCAGTTCAAAATTTTTCTTTAATTTAGAAAGATTGATTGCAGGTTCTGATGCATTACAAGGGAAATCAAAATAAATGTTTTCAAAAAAAGTATATGCTTGTATGACCTCCCTCGTCAAAGATCATTTGTGCCGCCGGAGCTCACTGGTGGTTGCAACCGTTCTAAACAAATATTGACGGCCACATTAATCCACCACATTTCGCAATAGCTTGCAGCCGGACGGAGGCGGCTCATCCCTTTGAAAGGCAAGAAAGCCCCCTTCAGAAAATAGACATTGTTGCATATTATCTGAGCATTTATGTTCAGTGGTTTATGAAAATGACCGTTGCGTTTCATTATGAGCATAAATACCTTGTTTATTTGTGTACGGAAACTTTTTTAAAAAGCAAAATTGAAATGATACAGCACAAACAATGAATGACTGAACAAAAAAATTACTTCTTGGAGTGAATCTATAGAAACATGTGCGACGCACATGCTCAAACACACAGGGGCATTACTTGTTGGTGTTAAATGTCAGGGACGAAAGAAATGCCTCTTTTTTTCGAAGAAACGTAAAATATAGAAGAACGTTACCCCTACATGAACGAAAAGAAACAATGGAAGAAAGTTAAAGAAAAAAAGCAGAATCGGAGGTGGATGCGTTGTTGGACAGACGGGCAAAGGCTATATTCATCCCTTGATAAAAAACAATGAGGTACAACTCTGCTGTTAAGGATATAATGTCGAGGAGAGGCTGAGGGTGTTAGCTAAATATGCATACCTTTAGGCGTCAGAATATATATAGGGAGCGTTTTCAACTTCTTCATATCCCTTTGCTTTGAGGCCAGTACCGTTTGTTTTATGATGAGTGTGTGTGTGGGGGAAGAAAAATGTTTTTTTGGCGCAAATTTGAGGGGTCTTGGGTTTTGAGTTCGGACGGAACATAGTTTGGCCTATACCACCGTAAGAACAGGCACCAGGGAAAGAGAACGCTTCATAAAAGATGGAGAAAAATGTGCAAAAAAAAAAACAAAAAACGACGGGGAATAGGAGTCAAAATATAAGTAATATATACACAGTCAAGTCGCATTATTGTGACCACTTCCTACTTTCGACGTCAACACCGCGTAGCCCATGAAAGACGGATCGTGTCGTGAGCTGGCTTGGAGGGTATATAAGGTGCGCTGTAGACACTCTAAAAACATGTCATTCATCACTGTCATAGATAAAAAGAGCGATTTATCAGCTTTTCAAAAAGAGATAATTATCGTCATTCGGGACACGAATGGCAGTGTTTCTGAAACAGCGCAGATTGTGAACTGTTCTCGTGCTGCTGTGGTTAAAGCGTATCGTGATTGGAGAAAAGGCACCACTGCGAATAATGGACGTGTAAATTGCGGAGCACCATGTTCCATTGATGTGAGAGGTGAACGTCGCCTTTGAAGGTGCGTGAGGGCCTTTTAACACGCTGCAGTGGAGCAACTCACTGGCCGAATGAACCAGTGGGCTACTGGAAGTGTGTATAATATGACAGCTCAGTTAAACCAGGTGTGTACGGGGCTCTGATGCAGCCGGATGGCCACTGCATCAATTCTAACAAAAGTGCATAGGCAGAAAAGGCTTACATTTGCACAGCAGAACCGGAATTGGACCTCAACTGTTTAGTAATGGATTACCTTCTCCGATGAGTCACGTTTTCCGTTTCATTGAACGGATGGACGTTGGCGTGCAAGGTTAGAAACATCGTAGAACAAACACTCTTTGTCCATTGCTGAAAGAACACAAGCAGATGGAGGCGACGTTATGGCCTGGGGAATAACTTCGTGGCATTCTCTGGGCCCACTCATACCTATGGACGGCACTATGGATCGAATTCGTTATGAATTCATCCTTGCATACCACGTACAGCTGTACTTGCTAATTGTCTTCCCAGTGGCGGATGAGATTTTCCAGCTCGGCAGTGCGACGTGTACACAGCTAGACAATTCCGGGAGTGGTTGGAAAGGAAGATGAAGACTTCAAAGTACTTTCCTGGCCCTCTTATGTTCCAGACTAAACATAACTGAACATCTGTAGGACCACGTAGATCGTGTTGTCTGCTCAATTGATTCATCACCACGCACTCTCCAGAAGCTGTCAGATGTACTGCAGTCAGCATGGCTCCACGTACCTGTGATCACCGTCGAGAACCTTATTGAGACACTCTCAGCTCGTGTAGATGCTCTCCGCGCATCACACGGCTGTTGTTTTTTTTTGTTTTGTTCTGTTTTATTGGAGGTTTAACGCCCACCGTGAGCAACTCAATGGGGTATAAGCATTTGCCCGTCCCTAATTTATGGTCACTGGCTCCAGGGAAGGGAGAGAGCCAGTGCCGTAAGAGATACACAACATCCATGCCTTACCGGGATTCGAACCCGGACCCCTTTCGGACGAATGATCAGAGGCCATATGTTAGACCACTGCGCCACCGTGGCGGCCCACACGGCTGTTACTCTGGATATTAGCTGGTGGTCACAATAATTTGACTTGACCGGGTATATATATGATATAATATATCAGTACTCCTCGATGGTGTTACGCGGATTCACAGTAATGACAGAATAGTAAACTAGATAAAAAATAAACAGTTTATTCAATAATGAGTAACCTGCATTTAAATCACTATCAAGTAAATTCAGAGGGTGTGATTTCATTATTTATATTTCAAGAGTGTGATTTCCTTCTTTATATTTCAAGATAGTTCAGTTTCTTTCAGCATCCTCTTTTTTCATTTTTTTTTTCATTTGAGTTTTTGGGTAGAAAATATTTTTTGCTAATGAAGATATTTAACCAAGGAAATGAAAAAACAATGAAAATATTGCGCCTGTATTCTTGGACTTAGCAACGGCGCTGTTTCTGAGCCCACAGCGCAGTCGCTGATGCCAAGTTATTCCGTAAATGGCGTACTATCAATTCATTCGTGATGATGTTGAAAAGTGATATAGGTCTTCTAGTAGCATTTCTCAAATCATGAATCCTCCTATCTATGTTAACCTCTGACATTTATACATTGAAAATGTATCCATCATATCTATGTTAACTCCTGACATTATACATTTAATTACTGTATAGCTGAATTCAATGGTCTTTCTTATTCTATAGCTACCAAGAAAAGTTTGGTACGGCAGCGAGTGATTTCCAGAAGCCATATATCCCTTGATTGCTCTCTTCCCCTGTAGACACATTCATGCTTGGCTGGTAAGCAACAATCTGTGATTTAAAACAAGTTAAAACGGAGCAAAAAAGTTTAAAGGTGAAAAAAATTTTCGAATCTCTGAAAACGTTGCAATCTGATTTTCAAACGCCATGGATTATTCTCTTTTTTTTAATACGCACGGTTTTAAATGTGAGAAATAACGCAAATGTAATAGAGTTTGAATGCGGTACCGCAAGAAATATTTTCATTATGTTTGAATAAACTTTTTTGTTATTCAAAAATTATTTCTTTTTTATTTTAGGGGGGGGGGAGGGATTGCATTTAGATGGTAGCGTTTGTTGAATTAAGCATTGCTCACCACTTTAGGTTCGTGAGAACAGGGTTTTAGATGTTAACTAAAACAGACGAACATTTGCGCTTTACTCAATCTGTACCATTTTTTTAAACTGTTGAATCAACCAATGATAAAAGACTTGGCGTGCTCGTTAACGCGATTAAGAAATATTGAAACAAGAATTGGGGCAATTCTTGTGAAACACTTTTGTATATTATAATCAATTCTCGTATGAATGAAAAATTAAACACAAAATAAATCAAAAGAATGTAACCATCTTTACGTTTTTTTAAATAAAAAATATCATATTACAAGGAACTTATTTTTTTTTTTGCAGTATTATAACAAAAAAAAAGATTATTTGAAACAATTTAGTGAAGGAATCTTAGTTTCCAGTTATATGTCGAAAAGAAAATATATAATTTAAGATAGTAAAACAACTTTTTCATGAACTCCTAAGCTGTTCTTTTCATTCGATACAGGCGGGAAACATCTCGCCAAAAGTAATACTGGAATAAAATATTCTGATGCGCCTAAAACGCCGTTATCTTGCATGTTACAAATGGCTTTAGTCTGAATAATGCATATTTAAAATAAATAACAGTTTGACATAAAATGCATCATAGCATTACGAATAATGCATATTTAAAGTTTAACGTTTGACTTAAAATTTATCGTGTCATCACACATTACGTAGTTTCCATTTTCCCAATTTTCAGGAATTTAGGTCAATTTATTGAAAACTCTCACCGGGCACTCAGTTTAAGTTTTTATTTTGTTGAACTAAATTTGACATTAGTTGTACAATTAGAAGTCGAAACAAAAACTGACAGATTGCTGGAGTCAGTCTTTTTCAAAATTAGCACTATGAAAATATTTCTCCTCAACTTCACGTTACATTTTACAGCGACATTATACATGGTAAACGAAACGAGTATGCTGTTAAAACAGTAAACGCAGAAACTACACGACATTATTACCGATTTATTATTACTGTGAAGCAGAAACTGAGGAAAAACCAAATGGCGTGTTGTTCGGGAGGTTTCCTGGAAATTTCAATAGATTTTCTTCTCATGGAAAGAAAGCTCACGATGTATCATGACAGTAGTTTGGGTAATTTCGGAAAACTGACTCAATTTCCTGACTGCAATTATATAGCTTTTGTGCTTGGAAAGAGTTTTAAAAATAATTTTTTTCCTTAAATAATACTGAATGAATAACGGAAGAGAAAAATCAGATGAAAGGAATACATGTTGTGAGTATCACTTTGGATATCTCGGTAGTGCCATTGGTTGAATTATAAATTCAAAAAAAAACAAATCTGGATAAATGTCATATTAATTGAGAGGGAATAATTAATTTGAAATGTCCGAAAAATCAAATCCGAAGATATTTTTATGAAACAAATAACTGAATCAAACAGTAAAAAAATTTAATAGTCAATATATGTAAAAACATTTGCCGGAGGTAATACTGAAAGAAAATACTTTTAAAAATCACAGCAATTTTTTTGTTAAATGTTCGTGCACGTTCCGAACATTCCATTCCTCACATCGACAAAATCACATATAAAATATGTTGGTTGGTTGGTTGGTTGGTGGATTTTATTGGCGCAAGGGCCAGGTTTGGCCAAAGAGCGCCAGACAAAGAACTATCAGCCACAGATTTTTAAAAACGTGGAAAATGATTAAGAGCAGACAGGCTTGGTAAAAGTTGAAAAAGAGTATGATGAAAGCTGTGAAGACAAGGTAGTTAATTAGGTTTATATAAAAAGTTATTAATTTACTATTATAATTATATATATATATATATATATATATATATATATATATATATATATATATATATATATATATATATATATATATATATATACACACATATATATATATATATATATATATATATATATATATTTTTTTTTTTTTTTAAACACAACTACACAAAGGATGAATCACTCTCCTCCCCCCCCCCACACTCCTCTGCAATGCTGGCAGAGGGCGGGGACGAACTGTCACTCTCTTCCCCCCATGTTCCTCTGCAATGTTGTTTGAGGCTGGGGACGAACTGTCACTCTCCTCCCCCCTATGTTCCTCTATAATGTTGGTTGAGGGTGGGGACCTCGCTGAGGCCGAGACAGTTGGATGGACACTGCACACCTTTGCGGATTGAGGGCCGGGTCTCCCGCACGTGCAGGCTTTCGGCTGGAAACTGGAAGAGACGGTCGGCAGCAAAAGAGAAGGCCCAGAATCAGGTATTCGAAAAATCTCGAGCTCGGGGAAAAACACCTGTGTCGATTGGTCAGCTGTAGATCGCTTGGCAAGGGCGGCGAGAGCTACAGGGCGCGGAACAAAGGGCTGCACGGGTTGTGGCAGAGACTGAACTACTGCGGCAAAAGTACGCTGTCGGGTGGTGGGTATACCCAACTTGGCCTTGGCAGCAGGGTACGAGAGGCCTTCCAGGGTCTTGAGGCGCTGGATCGCCATCTCGTCCTTCCATTTCATACAGTTGCGGGAGTAAGCTGCATGGGCCTCACGCAGTTAACACAACAGGCCGCAGAAGTGCAACCTTCCCCGTCATGTTCACTGGAGCCACAATTTGCGCAACGAGCGGAACTCTTACAGAAACGTTGTGAATGCCCGTACCTCTGGCACCTGAAACAGCGCAGAGGACTGGTAATGTACGGGCGAACTCCACAGACCAAGTAGCCAGCCTTGATTTCGGTCGGAACTTTCGGGGAGTTAAAAGTCAAGATGACATTTTTTGACTTAATCATGGAACCATCACGCCGGAACATCATACGACGTGCAGCAATAACACCTTGATCAGCAAGTTCAGTCACGAATTCGTCTTCACTGCATGGCAAGAGATCAAACTCCGAAATAACACCCCGAGAGGTGTTAAGAAACGGGTGAGGTGTCACTTTTACAGGAATGCCTTGAAGACTAGTGAGGTTTAGAAAAGTGTTACTCTGAGAAACACTGCAAGTTTGGACAAGCAGGTCCCCAGAGCGAAGCTTCCTCACAGACTTCAAGGGGCCAACCGCAGCGTCCAAAGCTTTAGAAATGAAAAAGGGAGATCTGGTGGACAGTCTCTCATGCGGATCGATGGATTCTACAAGCAAGTGAGTAGCATGCGTAGTCACAGCAATTGAGGGGAGACGACGCTTCGGAGCGACTGGTACAGCCGCCGAAGAAGAGGTTCCACATTCTTGGTCCAGGTCAAGGTCTAAAGACCGTTTAAGGGTATGAGACTTGGTAGGTTGAGAAGACGAAATAGAGTCGTTGTCAACTATCATTTTCTCAGGTGACTTAAATTTGGAGTTTTTGTTCTTGTTTTTACCCATGGAAAAAAGGAGGAAGATTCGTCTGCAGACTACTCCACCCACCACCGAGCCCTACAAGGAAGAACTGGAGGTCTGCAAGCCAAGAAAATGACGCTGGACACAGTTCTGGAGCTTATACGTTGCAGATATAGTCCGTTGGCTGTGATCACACGCACTCGGCGGACACTTCGGCCTCCGGGTACCGTCATGCCAACGCCTTTGGCATGATCCCACAGCCCCGGGCTCACGCTGCCGTGCTATACGACAAAAAAGCCGCTAAAGCCCTGCATACAACTTGGTACAAGACTTCTGACTAGAGGTGGGTTAGTCTCTAGCCTCCCGTTTACAGTGAAGCCGGGGTCGAAGAGGAGTGTTGGTACACAGGAGGCACTTATCCGGTCTCCTGCGACCTCAGCCGCCAGACATCCCATTTCCGCCTCACGGGTCTCCGCACGCGGCAAACATGCAGGTAGGTCTAGCACCCAAACCAGCTAAAAGGAAAAAAGAAATCCAAAGAAGACAAATCCTGGAAGGGAACCTAAACGGAATCTCAGCAACCTACGAACTGAGCGGTTAATATAATACAGTTAGTGGTGGAGGGTAACAAAACCACAAGACCGGGGTGTTAGTACATAACGTGGTAGTGATTAGGTAGAGAATACAACACGGGCAACTAGCCAGTGGAGAAAATAAATAAAAACAAAAAAGCGAGACACAAGACCAGCTCGGGATCGTGGGGCCGCGACTCCCCAACAGCTGGATGAACAGCCGTCCCTGCAAACACTAACAGCACCGAAATAAAAAACAAGCGGTGGCATGACATCAGATGTTGACCAGTCACAAGGTCAGCTCGGGCCGTGGGGGCGCCGCTCCCCAAATAACTGGAAAACCAGTTATCCCCGTGCGGGCATAAAATATGTCCATTAAATCAATTTAGGGAAAAAGCAATTTGAAAAATTTAACCGGTTTCGAATTTTTAACCTCTAATATTTAACACACACAACATATGTATGTATACATAGTTTGTGCATCGTAGTGTAAAGTTATATTATACAGCAATAAGAGTCATCAATATAATTTTAGAAACGATACATGCTATAGAATTGCAAGTTGTGCTGTGTTTTTACTATTTCCTAAATTAATAATTATGTAACGCGAGTGCAGCATACTAGGCATAACTCCTAATTAAAATTCAAAATAGGCAAAGCAGTTTTTCGATAAAATGTGCAATATCAGCTTTTGTTTAATGACAACTTAGCTTACATATTTGTTATAAAATAAATCAAACACCCACGGGAGGAAATTTCTGCAGACAACCAGGAACTGAAATTATAGAAGTTTTTTGTTTGTACTACGGCTTTAACAATGAAAGTGAGATGTAAAAGACCTTAAGAGTAGGAATTTATGCAGAACTTATTAAAATTTCAATTTATGTTTTTAGTTTCACATGTGTACACACTTGTGTTGCTTTTTTTTATCTTCTTTGGTTTGCCTTCAATTCCATCCTTTGCACCTAACACTAAATACGCTAATGCCTACAGGAATTGTACTAATAAACGTCTGCATAAAAGAGAAGGTAATACTCTTTCGATATATCTAACAAAATTTGGAAACTACCGATTGTATGTATATTGTGGATCTGTCAGATGATTGCTAACGCAACATGATAGTAAGAATAGCTAATAAACATTCCGAGGTATGTCTCATACCTCGGAATGTTTATTATCCTTTTCTTAATGTGTTATTTTGCCATCAGGATGTGTAAAATCAGATGTTGTCGAACGGATTAAAAATACGTGTTGTTAAGTATTTTTTTCTTCAAAAAATTTTACGGAAATTTTATTTCTCGTTCCATATGATTTACCATGAAGACGGGTTTCCCTACATTTACCTCCGAAGTTGATACTGCATCCCTGTTAGTATATGAAAACATATATCGATTTTTGCCGATATTTGTGTTTTAAGGTCACAGAAACGTACATTGCTTTTGCGTCTTATTAATTCCATACCCAACGATACTTTCAATATTACGTACTATTTTTTATAAAGAATTATTTTTATAATTCATGTACGACAGTGCATCTTAAACATTGTTGATTTTAGAACCGAAATAATGAAACACATTTTAATAAACAGGAATTGTACAGCAATTATACTCAAAATAGTAAAACTATACTTTGTGATCCATCTTTCTCAGCAGATATTTTTATTCTACCCCAAGGAATTCGGATCATTGGTATAGTTAAACTGCTCTGAGAAACACCTTTTACTTAAAAATAATTATTATAACAGAAAATATTTTTCTATAAATACGCGACGATTTTTTCATCGTTCTATCGATTTACATTATTACGTTTTCCCAAATACTTTCTTTCTAAAGCTAAGATCTACAACTTCATTTAACGACTGGTGTTCATTTTTCAGAAAGTTACTGATCAAATATCGGAATTTTGGTAATGAATGGATTCTCCTCTAGTGAAAGTAAACACGTGCATCTACTTCTTCTTAAAATCTGTTTGCAGACACCTCTACCTTAAGAAAAACCAGATGAAGGAACATTATTGTTTTTACAATTGTAGATATCCGTTTGTAAGAAAATATTTTATTGTTATTCCTTTAAAAAATGAATACAAATTCTTACCTGTACGGATCGTAAACACAGGTTCCTATTTTCAGGAAAATTTCGATCCCGAAAGTTTGCTTCCCAGGTTTGCTTAAGTGTAAGAAAATAATCATATCATGGACAATTTTCTTTTTACTTGGAATCTTTCACAATACAACAGTCTGCACTACATGGTATAACAGTACACTTATGATTGCAACTATGCCTTTACTTCAAACCGTAAGACTGAAATATTCATTTTTCGTTTGTATGATATTGGCCAAGACAAGTACTGCTAATATTGTTGCGTAAAAACCACAAATGTTCGCACTATATGAGTAAATGCATTTCTTGCTCTCTATGCTATTAAATGTGACAGCTGAAATATTCTTTTAATAACTCCGCACTTCGGCCATTAAATACATTTTACGTCATGTTTGCACCTTTTATGGTGCGCAGTTGTGACGCTTGAGAACGTTAACCTACATTTTTATTTGCAAGAGATTTGAACGAAAAGTTCTGATGAAAACTGTTGTTGCTTCGTTTTATCAAACTGATCTTAACCCTAATAATATTCATTTGACAGCGTTTTTCTTAGTAAAATCGTTTAACTTCAAATATTTTTTTAATATGAAAAACTCTATTGTGTCATTTTGTATTCAAATAAAGCTCCCAGTTGCCAAAAAAATATTGACTTGCATAATTTTCCCTACATTTCTGTGCTTTTATATGACAAAAACCTCTCGCTTAGAGTATCTCCATACATGAAGACTTTTCACATAATATGAAGCTTCAGTAAATTTTAATTTATACGTACAACTGTGTCACCGATTCCACGAATCGGTTGAAACAATATTGTTTACTTTAAAATTTATATACATTGCATACAAGAAAAAAACAGAAGTATTTTGTAAATTTTATTCTTTGCTGATTTTCTCTTTTTCCGAAATCTGTTTGAGAAAAATTATATCTCTTCTGGGGTGTTATCAGAAACATGTTAATTTCTCTCTAGAATTCGATGTAATCTATTTTGTTTTATTTTTGTGCAATGCTCACAATCTAGCAATTATCACATTATGTTAAAGTATTCTTTGCAGAAGCTGAAGGATAACTTCATTTTCGTCTGAAAAGTATTACATGACACAAATTATCTTTCGAAATTTCTTCTTAGCTACTTGGCATTACGAAGCAAAGGAAACCAATTTTGTTCTACAAATCCCGAATAATCGTATTTAAAGACAACAGGTGAAATTCTTTAGTTAAGTAGTAACATAAAGAAAGATATAATGAGAAATATCGTAGTAAATGTCCACCCTTTCTCTTTGCTGCAGCGTTTATATGGACCCTTTAGCTTCCAGCAGTTGCTTACACATTCCAACAGATCAAACACATGCCTTTTAACTGAGATGAAGCACCAAAAAAGGAAAACTTATTAAATTTGTTGTTTCAAAAATTGAAAGAAGGTTAAGGTCAATATATTCCTGTTGCTGACCGTCAAATTTCGAATAATCTAAGGTTCATACATTTGGGAAATTCGGAAACTCCATGTATTTTCTTTTAAACTTGTTAGATAAGACCGAATTTTTGTGAAAAATAGATCCCCCTGGTTTAGGGTTTAGCACTTTGTTTTTCTGAAAACTGACGTGTAGAACTACGAGAAATAAAGATAGATTTAAAAAGAACAGAACGCGCTGATTTCTTTTTTTTTCCTTTTAATTTTTTCCCTATGTTTATGAAATAATTGCAGGTTTTATTTTGAAGCGCAGTTTTCAGTAAAAACCTCGGAACAAAGGTAATGTAAATATTGTTTAGAAATATTTTTTGATGATTTCCTCTTCTGTTTCCTCTTTTTGTCTACGTGAGTTCAACACACTGGTTAATTTAAAAGCCATACAAAAACCTAGCGGTACATGAAAGCCTGTGTCTTTACATTACAGTTTTTTTTCCTATGTGGCGCGAATGTCTGCATATACACTATATTGTCAAAAGTCACCGGTAACTCTTTCGAAAGCAAATTAACGAATCCGCTGCGTTGTTAAGATTCGTGGTACGGATTCAAGCGGTATAAAAACAAGACTGCAGCTGACCTTGTCATATCGTACTGTGAAGTTGAGTGAAATTGTCGCGGCGGGAGAGAACTGACTTTGAGAAAGGAAAGATTGTTTGGTGTTATATCAGAGGGTTGTCAATGAGGGGAAACGAGAAGTGTTTAAACATACCCAAGCCAATTGTTTTGGATCTACTGAATACGTGGAAGACATACGGCGTGCCTGAAGTAGCAAAACGTACAGGAAGGCCAAAGAAAATTAGTGATAGAAGACGTCGAAGCCTCAGGAAAGTTGTTACAGCTAATCGACGGAGTACTGCACAAGATCTCCGTGCACAGGTGAGAAAAATGCTGAAAACACGGTATGTACACCCACGATTGGCAGAGAACTTCATTCCATGCGTTACCGTGGTCGTGCGGCTGTTCATAAGCCTTTCATCTCCACTAGGAATGCTACTCGTCATTTGGCATGGTGTAAAGAACATTTATCGTGAACCGTAGATAAATGGAAACGGGTCCTATGGACTGATGAATCCAGACACACGATCCATCACTCTGACGGCCGTGTGTTGGTATGGCGGCAGCCGGGAGAACGCTATTTGCCACACAGTATACTTGTTCCTACGGTCAAAGTTAGGGCTAGAAGTGCACTCGTGTGAGGGTGTTTTTCGTGGTATGGTCCCGGCCCATTGGTTATCGAGGACAAACCTGTTAACCAGCACGTTTACCTCGATATTCTGGACAATTACGCCTTACAAACTCTGTGGCAATACTATGCAACAGAGCCTTGTCGGTACCAGCAGGATAATGCATGGAGCCATAAAGCAAGGACTTTTACGGCGTGGTTTGACGTTAATTCCGTATCGTGTGAGAACTGACCATCACGGAACCCTAATCTTAATCCTATAGAACACATATGGGATGAATTAGAGCACCGCATAAGTAGTTTTGAACCAAATTCTACTACTAAGCAACAGTTAGCAGCAGCATTATGTACCGAATGGAGGTGCATACCTATCGCTGTGTTCTAAAACCTTGTCAAAAGTATGTCTCGAAGTGTCAGTGCATGCATTAAGGCCAAAGGTGGACCGACACTGTACTAATGTATATAAATAAATGCTATGTTGTGTTTATCTTCTGGGTGTCTGGTGACTTTTGTCAATATAGTGCATGTCTGACCTCTGTTGAGAGAGAAAAAGTGACTACGTATACAGTATGTATTGTGTGATACCACTTTTGGGACTTACATATTTGATTAACCCATGTAAATGTGGACACCATAAAAACCAGGCATTGTTTTACAAGTTAATCACCAAATGTAACTATTTAGTATTTTGAAACACAAAACGTGTATGCAATACGATTAACGACAGGGTTTTCAGTTATATTTCTTTAGTTTTTGTGCTGCTCTTTTTTCGTCTTTCTGTTCGACAATACGAGGTAACACGTAATTTTATGTGAAAACCTGGAATATCATGGCATTAAACAAATTGCTTGTCTTCTGAAGAAAAGGTCCACAAAATCTGGCCCCGCTTTCGAAATAATAAACGTTTGCAGAGCGGTCAAGTAGGGTTTTTTTTTCTTGGAGACTGGAGGCTAACACCCCAGCTGCTTTCAGATTAAAAATCATCGTTGAGAAATGCTTAGAATCAGATGAAAAGTATCAAGCAACAGAAAATAAGAAAAAAATTGTTCCTAGTAAATCACTATCAACACGCCGTCGACAACGCTATCGACAGTTATCGATTGTTTTCTTCTATCGGAAAATATCGATGGGCACAACTATCGATAGTTCTCCAGCTTTAGGTCACCCATCTCCTACCTCACACTCAGGTCCTGGGTAATCAATGACCAAGTTCAATTGTGCTTCACAGCTGCGAATCTTCACCACGGTACTATAATTCGGGATATCATTAACACGTAATACTAAGCTTGTATTATTAATTTTATATTCAAACCTTTCTCAAAATTTCCCTGACAAATATACTTCATTAGGCTGCTTTTGGAAACGTTTTTTAAAACACACCAGTGTAAAAACATCTTTTTTCAGTGGCAACATGAATGTTTTTATTTTAATGACGCTTACCAATATGTAAATGCTGCATCTTTGAACATGAATAATATGTTTGTCTACATGATTTACTTCATATAAAATACTTTGAACACTGTTTGTTTTGTTTCTCTGAAATACAGGGTGATTCATAATCACTGTCGGTGTTTAAGTGTCATATAATCGAAAAACGGGAAACAACAAATTAAAACCGCAAACAGAATATGTCAGATGGCAATTAACGGTTTTATTACCTGTAGATTGTAGAATCCATACATCGTTTTTCTAAACCACTTCGACAAGCACGCCTTTCGTGACACGTAAGATATCCAAGCGATAATCAATTTCCCCTAACTGTAAGATATCCAAGCGATAATCAATTTTCCCCTAACTGTAAGATATCCAAGCGATAATCAATTTCCCCCTAACTGTAAGATATCCAAGCGATAATCAATTTGCCCCTAACTGTAAGATATCCAAGCGATAATCAATTTCCCCCTAACTGTTCGACAGCATGTTCGGCTTTACTGTTGTTATCGCAGCACCAATTTTGGTCTTCAGGTCATCGAGGGGAGTCATAGGGGTCCAGTAAACGGTGATTTTTACTTATCCTGCAAGGAAGAAGTCCAGTGTCTTAATATCGGGTGAGCGTGGAGGCCACGGAGTATGTTCACCACGCCCAACCCAGGGTCTATGAAAATGCATGTCAAGAATTTATCGGACACCAACAGCCCAATGCGGCAGTGCGCTATCGTATCGTGCTGGAATACCACATTGAACTGCGGATCTTCCAACTGAGGCTACAGATACAGCTGTGGCATTCCAGACAGGTAATCGATTTCACTATTTCTCTAAAACGAAAAAGGGCCCCAACACTTCCGAACATGAGAAAGCGCACAAGACGTTAACATTTTGAATATCTCGTTCGACTTCTCGAATGGTATGAGGGTTTTCAGAGCCCCATATTCTGCGGTTACGCCGATGTACCCTCCATGAGATGACAAACTTTGCTCCATCATTAAAAATCCATATCCGCAGGTAATGTTCATCAGCTTCAACTTCGGACAAAATGTGTTGGGCAAATTCAAAACAGCGGGATTTATGGTCCACTTTTAAAGACTGTACAAACTGCAGTTTAAACAGGCTTACGGAGTTTAATGGGTTATGCAGAACATTATAAATAGTCGTTTGTGGCGTACCTAACTGCGGCTCACCTCGCCTCGTTGACTTTAGAGGGCTTCGAGAAAACCGTTTCTGGACGCGATCAACATCGACCTGCGAAGTGCTCGGTCACCCCAATCCTTCTTGATGTTCCGCACTACCAGTCTTCTGAAACTGCTTTAACTAACGTCAGACAGCATTATGTGCAGGTTGATCTCTGCCATACTGCGTTCTACGTTGCTTCGTGATGACTGACTTTGTTTCGAAGAACGAGAGTACGCATATTGCTTTTTATTGAGCAGTAGCTATTTTGAAGTATGACGTCAATTCCGTGGGTACCGTGTTGCGACATAAAACTTTCCGCGGTGACCTTGTTTATGCTGTATGCAGTTTTATTTAGCCGGTTACGGTTTGACAATGTGAGGCCACGGAAACCTCGACGATAATTATGAATCACGCTGTATATTGAGGGAAATTTCTGGGAAAGTATGTTCTGCTGTACAATTAACGCTAAACGTTTCTACACAGTCTACTAAGGAATTTGTAGAAACATCATTCTAGGGAAAAATTGAATAAATCAAAAAGAAATCTTGACACTGGTGATAAAATGTCTGCAATAAGTGTATGTTACATAATATATATTCATAAAACAATATTTAAAAGAATATTGTTTTATGAATATATATTATACTCTTCTTCTAAAACAAAACGGAACTATCTGCTCGAAAAAAACTTTTTTTACAGATATAGAAATGAATTGAAAATGCTGTTTCCTTATTAAAAACAGAACAAAATGTCTACTTCCTTTATTGGAATATACATAAATCGTGCTTTTATTGCCCAAGTACCGATGTCAGTTTTGCGGCCCTATATTCAATTGGTCGCACTGAAAAACGACCGATGTCCCAGTTGGTATTTGATTCAGAGGTCTCACTGACACACGACCGATGTCCCAGTTGGTATTTGATTCAGAGAATACTCTTCTTCTAAAACAAAACGGAACTATCTGCTCGAAAAAAACTTTTTTTTTACAGATACGAATTGGAAACTGCGTGTCATCCATTGTAGGAAACCATGCTCTTTTACACTATTGAATTTTAATGAAAGTAAATGCCGGAAAATTTCCAACAACCGTAATATGCAGATACTGCAGGTACTTTAACTTAAGGTATTAATACTTATAACAGAATTTAAATCATTAACATTCCGCAAGACTTTGAAGAACAGTGCATTTTGCTGCTACAAACATAGAGTATACAAACTGCTACAGTCTTTGTATAACGAAATGTATGGGCTGGACGTCATTCAATCAAAACACTAAGCAGTAGAGTAAGCTTTTCGCCCATAATTTATTGCATTATGTTTCTCCCAGCCTGTTGTTATTCATCATGTATACGAAAGAGAACCTTTTTCGCGTTGAGACAAACGCAGTATGTATATGCAAAAGGATTTCTTTCAGTTCATAGATAAATATAACCTCTAAGCCAGAGGAAATGTTAGTGGCTGAAATAAGAAATAGTTCTCTATTCCCATCCTAAAAGAAACTATTAAATGCTTTATAAGTTTCCCCCTTAATAAAATTATTTTAAGATTAATAAAACTCATCTAAGCTAATATATAATTATTTTTTATCTTTTAAGTACACTGCTCAAAACAATTAGTTGATATCATGGTTTTGATAAGAGCTGTTTGTATGCCAAGAGAAATTGAAAGGAAGTGATTAGAATGAAGCTTTTGCACTCTTACAGACACTTGTCTATGCAAAAATTTTTGTGTGACGTTAAAAAGGGAGTGGTTCCGTCAGCAAAATAAAAGTGACCGGTATCGTACGATCGTTTAGTCCAGGATAAAAACGACTCACAAATGATTTTAATATGTGTTATTGATGAATGTGATGTCCGAACAACGTGATGTACCCAAATCTCTAGCCTGGCGTGCTATCGGTCGCTTAGAAGCGGGTCAGACCCAATCGAAGTAGCGGAAACCATCGGAGTATCTGAAAGCGTGGTTTGCAGATTTCAGAATATATTTTGAGATACCGAAAATGTAAAGCGAAGACAAGTGCAATGTCGTAAGAGAGCAACATCAAGAAATGAGGATCGGTTTTTAAAACTGACTGCCAGGAGAAACAGAAGCATAAACCCACTCTTCTGCAACGCGAACTCCGTACGGCTACTGGCACAAATGTTTCAACTCTAACTGTTCAAAACCGACTCCACAGTGTTTGTCTGTAAGCTCGACGACTTATGGTATGTGTTCCTTTAACCGCACAACACCGTGCTGCCCGCAGACATTGAGTAGAGGACTATGCCGATTGGAGATGGAATAAATAGAGCAATGCTCTCTTCTCAGACGAGTCGCGCTTTGCTATACATCCTGACAATAGGCGACTCATCATTTGGAGGAAACGAGATACTCGTAGTTATCTGTGCAAAATAGTGTTCCATTTGAACGAGTCGGGGTGATGGTTGGGCCTATTTCTCTATCAATGGTCGAACCGACCTGTACATCATCAGAAATGGAATACTTACTGCTCAGCGATAGATGCATGAGATCTTCAGACCGTTAGTCGGCACTTATGTAGCAGCAATCGGAGATGAATTTATCTTCGTGGCCGATAATTACAGGCCACATCTCGCTCGATGTGTGAACGACTTCTTGTTTGACGAGGGAATCATCCGAATGGACTAGCCAGCATGTTCTGCAGACATGAACCCCATCGAGCATGTCTAGGACATTGTGGGAAGAAGGGTTGCTGCTCGATTAACCCCTCCACAAACAGTCCAGAAATCATGTAGTGCTCTTCTGCAGGAGTGGAATGGAATTCCTGAATCCCTGATTAATACTCTGATTGACTCCATGCCTCACAGGTTTGCAACATTGTTTTCTGTTGGGGGAAACCATACCCTTTATTAAATCCTATTTTCTGGCAAAAACATTTATTTTCATTTTCATGATATGTTCAGAAATATGCATTTTTACGTTCGTCTCCTTAAGATTTATTAAATTTAAATTACTAATTGTTCAGATTATATTTTTTTCTCACATAGCGTACTATGTCTGTAATTCCTATTCCAACCTCAGAAGTTTTCCGTCCCTCACAGTTTTGTAACAAAACTATGATATCCTCTAAGTGTTTTGAGCACTGTATTTAAAGGAGATGTTGCATGTTTTTTTCTATATTAGAAAAGGAAAAGTTTATACACAAAAAATCCTTACGTACACTCTTTTAATATAATAGCATATAACTATTGATTGTTCTGTTTCATCGATAATGCTTTTATGTGAGAGAATGATCAGCAAATTTCACTAGAATTCCTACTCTGAACACTTCTAAAATCTGGCGTTTTGCGGTTCTGTACTGATAGATGCCAAGCTTTAAGAAATTATATGAACAACGGGTTGGTTCCTCGAATACTGCGAACATATCTGCAAATAAGGAACGTAGTCTATGCTGTATTTTTGTGTTGTGAAGGACAAATGAACTTACGAGCAACATCAAGTTCTGTGTTGAGCTTTCGAATCTCTGAAACGGAAAACAAACGATTGGAAGTTGATAAATATACTAGGGATACAGAAAACCCATCCGAAAGGGAATTTATTGAAAAGGTGCGTCAAATCATTACTATGGAAAAAAGCGAAACTTTTTATCTTTTCGGATGGTTTGCACATTAATAAATATTCCTTGGACAAATAATAACACTAGCCAACAATGGTTCTGCGGTAAACGCGAAAGTAGGTGATTCTTGTGGAAATCTGTGTCCTAAATCCGAAAATAACGTTAGTTTTGGTCCATCACATCTAGTTGTTTCGCAATATTGTTTTTCCCGAATACGTGAATTGACGTAACCACATTGTATGTAATGTAGAGCTATCTCCTCACAATCGCACTTAAATATCCACAAAGAACTTGACTTAAATCTAGGAAATGCTATATTACTATGAGAAATGCCCCTTGTCAACGAATGTTCCTACGTACTTCTGCGTTTCGTTATTGTTTATGTTTTCAGACGCCGCTGCGTCGCGTCAAAGCCGTCATCGCGACACTAGACGGCGCGCCTTCGCTTGTTTATTGTATCCCTAGGAATTTCTGTTTGAAGAACCTTCACATTCCCTCACTGAATATCCTATCAGTTGAGCAGACGGCAGTCATCCTTGTGCATGTGCCCGTCTTATATTGGAAGTGTGAAAGTAAAACGTGAGTTTGTAAGTATAGCTAGTACGTAGAGATTGTGTAGAAGACAGTGTGTGCAAAGTCCTCAGCAATTTTGTTACATTTGTGGATGTTATGTGTTTGATGGTAAGGTACATAAACTAGATTCATTCGTGAAGAAACTATACTTTGCGTACTTCAAAGTGAAAGTCGGCGACCAAGATAAGTCGTTTGCGCCTCACGTTGCTTGTAACAGTTGTGTCGAGGGACTGCGGTACTGGTACGAAGGAAAACGGAAAGCAATGCCGTTTGCAATTCCAATGATATGGCGTGAACAGAAGAACCACCACGATGACTGTTATTTCTGTATGTGCAATGTTGCTGGTTATAACAGAAAGAATAAGAAAGGAATTAAATACCCAAATCTGCCATCATCCGTACGGCCTGTTCCTCATGGACTTGACTTACCAGTACCTACACCACCAGCTAACTTCAGTGATGAATCGGAAAGCAGTTCTCTACATTCAGACAGTGACGGCATACGTTTCGAAGCAGAAGAATTTGACCATTCACCAAAAATGTTTACTCAACCCGAGTTGAATGACTTGATAAGAGAACTGGGGCTCACGAAGGAAAATAGTGAATTACTAGGCTCAAGACATTATGAGAAAAACCTGCTGGCACCTGGAGTTACATTTTCTTGGTACAGGAATCGTGACAGGTGTTTTTGTAAGTACTACTCAAACGAAGATGATCTGGTTTTTTGTACAGACATCCGTAATTTATTCATCAGTTGGGAGAGGAAATTTATCAACCTAGCGCCTTTTCATTGACTCTTCCAAAAGAAGCCTCAAGGCGGTTTTACTTCATAACGGCAACAAATTCGCTTCTGTACCACTTGCTCATTCCACAAAGGTGTCAGAATCATACGAAACATTAAAGTTAGTGCTTGAAAAAATTAAATTCCATGAACATGAATGGCAAATTTGTGGTGACTTGAAAGTCATTGGAATATTGTTAAGACAGCAGAGAGGATACACAAAATTTCCCTGTTTCCTTTGCGAGTGGGATAGAAGAGCCAGGGATAAACATTGGAATACTGCACATTGGCCTGAAAGGAAGAAACTGACAACAGGTTCCAAGAATGTCATTAATGAAAGTCTAGTTGATCGTGAGAAAACTCTACTCCCTCCGTTACACATAAAACTTGGCATTATGAAACAGGTTGTAAAGGCACTAGACAAAAGTCATCCATGCTTCCAGTACTTATGCACAACATTTCCTTCATTGTCACAAGCTAAAATCAGAGAGGGAATATTTGATGGCCCGCAAATTCGTAAACTGATGAAGGATAACAATTTCACCTGTACAATGATCGAAACTGAAGAAGAGGCGTGGAACGCTGTCAAAGAAATGGTGAACAAGTTTCTTGGAAACGTAAAGGACCCGTCGTACAAGACAATTGTGCAAAATATGTTGGACAAATTCAAGTTGCTTGGTTATAATATGAGCCTAAAACTCCATTTTTTAAGTGCCCATCTCGATTACTTCCCTCCGAATTTAGGAGCTTTGAGTGAAGAGCAAGGGGAAATGATCCCCCAGGACTTAAAAGAGGCAAAGCGACGTTATCAGGGACGTTGGGATGAGCGCATGATGGCTGATTACTGTTGGGATGAGCGCATGATGGCTGATTACTGTTTATCTATTGCACGTGAGGATCCTTCCAAAGAACACTCAAGGGCATCGCGAAAACTGAGCTTCCATGGCAAGAGAAGAAAAAGAACTGCCAACTAACATTAAAAAATGTAATTAGGTAAGTTTTCAACTCTTGTACATTTTTTATTTTATTTCTACGTAGTTTTGTTCTGATTATTCCCTTTCACCTTTAAAGGTCGTTCTCGCTTATGTTTAGTTTTAAAAATGATTAAATAAGCATGCTATATATGCAAAGACATGAAATGTATCGCTTCAATCAAAAGAAATTGATGAACTTACATTATACTATATTGCCAAAGAACCCGATGTGATACAGCAGAACCGAGCGCATTTTTGAATTCTGCGTACAAAGATCAGTAAAAGTCACATATTTAAGTTCATACCGCAGAAAACAAGTTTTCATTTGCAGGCTAGTGTAATCTAAGATTTGAAGAAACCAAAGATCCGGGATTGTACTGCTCCAGAGTTGTTACGAGATGAGGTTAGATAATCCCGTGGACAGTTCAAGAGATTAAAAAGCAAGATAACTGGAAATGAAACAAATCATGCTGAGTTGGAGCGTCACGTGAGATGAGTATGATGTTTTCAATATGACGTCAAAACGAAACGACGAAGGGGGAAGTAGAATTCGGCGAAGTCTCCGAAAGACAAACATATATATCAAAAGTGTTCAAAAGTCAAAATATATTTTTCTTTACGAAAGGGACTGAATTTTGACCAGATAGAGTTTCCATTTCCTGGTACATATTATGTAAATATTTAAAAATAAAATTACCTGCAGAGAATTCGTTGCCACCGGCCTCTACAAAGAAAAGTAGACGCTGTTCCTTCTTGCACGGCAATGCATCAAATCAGAAGCCTCTGATTATTCGAAAATTCCTGACAAGTAGGAAAGCCTTGGTACAATCATACCGACTACTATGTATGCTGAACGCATACCCTCACGACTTCACCTAGTTTCTACAGCTCAACCAAATACGAGAGGCTGTTAATATTTTGACAATAATGATTACATTCAAATAACTATGACCAGGATATTTACGTTTTTATCAAAAAGGGTCTACCACCAGCAGTTGTAGTCACTTCATGGTCATTGTTTGCAGTTTGTGGACAATGGATGAAATTAATTTGAATGAAACCAAGTTAATTTACATATAACAGAATTATTAATTTTTCTGCTATACGTTTCTTCTCTCAAATGCTGCACTGAATGTATATATGTGAGAGTAGGTGTAATTGAAAACCGTGGCTTGCAGTTTGGGAGGCTTAACGAAGTGCAGTGGGGGTAATTTTGAGCAATAGAAGAAACTTTTAAAATTAAAAGAAATATTTGTTTTTGATAACGATTTAATAATAGTAATAAATATTTATTTAATATTTTCAAAAATAAATCGTAACTTTTCGACATGTCTCTCTAATTCGAAGTGTAGAAGTGTTAGGCAAGCTAGTTTATAATAAAACATTTAACTGATCTATGTGTATTTCTGGAAAGAGGTATTATGTTCTTCTTTCTAATAATGTTTGATCCTTTCCATACTAAATCACAAAAAATAGATGTCTTTCTAATTCGAAACGTAAAAGCGTTAGGTGAACCTTTTGATAATGAAGAGTGATGCACGAAATAAGATATATATAAATTTCTCTTTATTTCTGGAAATCACTGTTGTATTCTCCTCTCTTTTTTTAAAAATTTCTGTTTTCGATCTCATACATTGGCACGCAAAAATTAACGACGAGACGGTTTTTTGAATTTAGCGTCGTGCAGAAATGCTCCGCATCGACTCAAATCATACCATAAGATCCCCAAGATGTAAGAATATGGGACAAGTGAGCAAAACCGTCCAAACAAGGAATACAAAGGATACAAAGGCACTTTATTGAAAACGTAGCTTCGAGCACAACCGGACAGAAGTCAGAAACGTCCATTTGACAGGCGGCTGCCAAGAAATATCCACTCTTTAGTAAGGGATATGATCACCCCTGACTGCTTTGCAGGATTTACAACGTCTGTCCACGCTGAGGACGAGGTTGTTAAGGAGATGTTGAGGCATCGAGGCCCATTCCTCTTTAGCGCCAATCGCAGTTGCGGAATCGTTGCTGGCGGCTGGTGACGTGCTTCCAAGCGTCTCCCGAGAAGGTCGTACACGATTTCGATTGGATTTAGGTCTAGGGACCTTGCGGGCCAATCCGTGCGTTGAATATCTTCACTCTCCAACAGCTCTACGACAGCCACTGTACGATGAGGTGCAGCATTGTCGTCCATGAAGAGGAACTCAAAACCCAGGTCACCACTAAACAGACGCGCGTGAGGCAGGAAAACCTCGGTACAAAAGCGGACACCAGTGACTTAACCTCGTTGGAAGATGTGGAAGTCAGTACGGCTACCAAGCATGATACCGCCCCAAACGACAACTCCGCCACCTCCAAACCGGTCCCTTTCGATGATGTTGGAGGTGTGATTGCGTGTTCCCTGCTCTCTCCAGATGTTTATCCGTCCAGAATCGGTCGTCAAACTAAATCGGCTCTCATCCGTAAAGAGAACTTGACCCCATTGCTGATGTGTCCAGTTCTTGTGTTCCTGTCACCACAGAAACCGCCGTCTCCGATGAGAAGGCGTTAATGGCACACACCTAACTGGTCGTCATGCAAATAGAGCACTTTTGCGCAGCCTCCTGACCACGGTAAAACACGATAACGGACGTCAAGTTGTCTATTGTATGTGCCTCGCGATTTCTTCCGCTTTCTGCCGTCTGTCTCTTCTCGCCCGTAGGACAATATACCAGTCGTCCGCCGTCGTGGTTGTCTGTGTACGACCACTGCTAAACTCTTTTACAGCTGTTCCTGTCGTTTGAAATGCTCTCCAAGGTTGTGAAACGATGCTGTGAGCGATCCCGAGCTCCTCGGCCACACTAGTCACACTTCGACCTTCTTCCAACTTCCCAATGACACGACCTCGGGTAAAGTCATCCAGATGTCGTCTACTGGATTGCCTGTTGCATATCACATGGTGGAAGGAACTCGACGTCGTTCAAACCGATGTACACCATGCAACAGCCTTCACCGAATTGCTGAGCGTACACCGCCCGTGTGCTTTATACCCTTCCGACACTCCCCCCTACGTCATGCTGCGTATATGCGCATGCCCTACCGTACCGGAACCTAGTCTGTCTCCTGAGTGGTCTGTCGGTCCGTTCTGCCTGCTCGTTCTACGGTTATGCTAATTTCTCCTCTTCGTCCTTAATGTTTGCACACCAGTGTATTATCGCTTGGCTTTATAATCTTTGACTATCATAAAATATTGATTATATTTAACAAAACAACAATTGTGACTGCGAAATATACTAACTTAAATTATATTGTGCTTTAGCAAAGTACAAGTGTTATGTATTTCCAAAACTAAGAATTACGAAATAACATTTAATACTGTGAAGTTTTGCAGCTTCTAGTATCCTTACAATCTTTGCAATAGTGTCGTTTTATTCAGTAGCTAAACTCTGTTTAGGGAGCGGATAAATGTACGTTGTCGAAAAGCTGGGATCAGCAGATCAGCGTGAAAAATGTGGGCATGTTTGGAATTTTAGGAAACATTGTTGATAATTTATTTTACTTTCCTGAGTGGAGATCTCTCTATAATGATGTAATGTAATCATTTGCACTGATGAGCTGTATTTTCGCTATTGTCCATGTAGCCGAACTTTCAGAAAACTTGAAAATTACATTGCCTTGGAACGGAAATCGAATCCACACCCCAGATTCCCACTCCTGAGCAATGCGGCTACATGGACAACAGTGAAAATACGGCACATCAGTGCCAATGATTAAATTTGTATCGACTCCACATCCCCAGATTCCCTCTCCTGAGCAATGCGGCTACATGGACAACAGTGAAAATACGGCACATCAGTGCCAATGATTAAATTTGTATCGACTCCACACCCCCAGATTCCCTCTCCTGAGCAATGCGGCTTCATGGATAACAGTGAAAATACGGCACATCAGTGCCAATGATTGAATTTGTATCACCTTTCATGTTCTGCGAATAATTTATTCTCCGAGTGAAAAAACGGCACATCAGTGCCAATGATTAAATTTGTATCGCCTTTCATGTATCTGCGAAGAATTTATTACGGCACATCAGTGCCAATGATTAAATTTGTATCGCCTTTCATGTATCTGCGAAGAATTTATTACGGAAAATCAGTGCCAATGATTAAATTTGTATCGCCTTTCATGTATCTGCGAGGAAATTCGTTTCCCATTTATGTAAGCAGTAATGATATGATTTAAAGTAATTCGTTATAAACAACCGAAGAAATTTGAAAAATAGTTTCAACAGCTGACGTTTTCTGCTCAAACACAACATTCAGCTTGTCATACCTCAATGTCGTCCCATTCCACTTAGTCTGAACAACATTTATAGACTTTAAGTTTAGAAACACATAAAATTTGTACGTTCGCAATTGTTTTCCTTGGAGGGTATGACGTGAACAGCCTTGTTTGTGAAAACCCACCTTTTTAACAGCGAATTTTATTTAAATTAATTGGAAAAAGTTTTTGAATAGTTATGAAAATGTACTACACATATCTTTATCTTATTCTTCCAGGACTCGACAGCCTTGTGTGGGCCTGGCTATCTAAAGGAACATTTTTACGAGATTTCTTAACGAGAGATAGCTTACAGATATGCTGCCCGAAAATAAAAATATATCTTTAAAAATAACTGATCTTGAACATTGAAATCAATTATTAAAAAAATTAATTTCTAAAAAATTAAAAGGGTTTTTAATGCGGACTGCGTGAAATAAAAATAAATCTTTACAAAATGTTCAGACAAAGCGTTTTAAAAATATTTGATTAAAGAAACAGATGATAAATCGACTCCACAATGCA
This sequence comes from Macrothele yani, assembly GCA_039090855.1. NCBI lineage: Eukaryota > Metazoa > Arthropoda > Arachnida > Araneae > Macrothelidae > Macrothele > Macrothele yani. The sequence goes on from CM077018.1 coordinate 38,927,831, forward strand.
TTTGTCCCGCTCTTACTGTGTGTTACAAGTTATAATGTGATTTCGGTTATCATTCTTTATTAAAATTAACACTATTTTCGGAATGAGAAAAATAAGGAATCACCCTCAAGGACATATTCTTGTTTCGCATATTTTTCGTGATGTTGTCACATAAGTGATTAATTTAAAATGTAATACGGAAAAGAAATTATTTGGTGAGAAATTTCCTCCTGATATAAGTTCACATTCAACCTTTGATCTTAGCAATAATACACTAGTATTTTGGTTAGATTGTCATGCAGCACAGATACGAATCATGTGGCGATGTCTGGTTTACCGCGATTATGCCATAATTTTGAAGTCCGGAATTGCACTGATTTCTATATATCCCACCTTGAAATGCCTCTGCCGCCTCAATTTGTTATCATATGATTTTAAATTATTTGAATTGTAGTTATTTCTAGTGAGAGGGATCTCACTGTTAATGATTTCTGGAAAATACCTGTGGGCTTAGCTCGGTTTTAAAATAGCTGTATAAGTTAGAATTGTTTAACAATACATACTGTCATCTCTTTTAATAGTTAAGAGTGCACCTAAAATTTTAATGATGCGTCTTTTGAAAGCAGATCATATTCAAACTTTGAGTTAGGATTCCAACCTAATCGCTACATATCAGGATAACGCACGAGTTACTCTCATGCCGGAATTAGAATCAATAAACGTTTGTAGCGTTGAAATAACCAAGTATATTCACACATATGTTTCAAATACTTTCATCAACTTAATGATCTGATGTTTATGGCGATAATTCCCAAGTTCAAAAAGTTTTTGTGATAATATACAACGTTTTCTGTGATAATCGAATACATTTTGAAGCAAAGAGCTGTCGATTATGAAATTTAATTTTCATTTAACGAAATGCCGTTCTATGTAGCGACGTATATTTACTCACACGCATGTATATTTAAGTCTCTGAGGATTGTCGTGGTAGTTGTTATAGTGCCCTGAATTTTAAGTTTTCAATCCCAATGAAATACCCGAGAAATAGACCAATATTATTACAACAATATGTAATTTCAGTCTTTCAACACACAATCTGTTATGATCAGGAGACTATGTTGTATTATGTTGCTTGCATGTAATTTTTGAATAGGGGAAATTTATTTTCTAGGTTTAGAAAACAATAAAATTTTAAATTAAAGCTCTAACTGAGGGTACAGGCAAAGTACTAAGTGTGCAACTTATTTCTCGGTCACAGGCACGACACGTTGACAGCAAATTATTGCAAATTGAATACGTACCTAATCAGGGAAATAATTCCCGTCGTGTTGAATACATTTGTGCTATCGATCCGTGAGCTGCCGAATGCAACTGCGGGAAAAAGAGGACTTTTTCGAGTTGATAAAGTCATTAATACTTGTGTGGACCTCCTCGACAGAAGTGAAGTGCGTATCACTCAGGTTACATTGCAGGGAGCGAAAGAGGTGAAAATCTGACAGGGCGAAGTCTACAGAATAAGCCGGGTGGAACAAAATCTTCCATCCCAGGTCGGTGATCGTGTTTAAAGTCGTTTTCGTGGTGTGACGACGCGCGTTATTCTGAAGCAACAGGACCGACCTTCTGCCCTTGCTGATGTATGGCCTTTTGGCCTCCAGTGCGTTACTCACAAGAAGGAGTTGCTGACAATAACGCTCAGCATTGACCATTTCACCCGGTTTGAGCAACTCATAGTGTACCATAGTGTACGACACCGCGCTGATCCCACCATATGCACAGCAACAACTTCCTGGCATGGATATTCGGTTTGGCGGTACTGGTGGTAGGCTGATCTGAATAAACCCACGATTTGTGACGCTTAGGATTATCGTAGAGGATCCACTTCTCATCACATATCAAAATCTTGTGGAGGAAAGTCTTCTTCCAGAATATGGAGGGCAACGACAAAGCAACATCGTAATGCCTAGACTAGGTCGCAGCTGTGAGTTGGTGGGGCACCCAACGGCCTTCCTTGTGAAACTGTCCAAGGTTGTGAAGGCGCTTTGCAATGGCTTGCCGTGTTACTCCGAGTTCCTGGGCGAGCTCTGACTGTGTGGGACAGGGAACAGAGTCCAACAGTTGTTCCAGTTCCTCATCGTCAAATTTCTGTGGCTGTCCTCCCGGACCTTTTGCATCACTGGTATTGAAATGTCCCGGCTTAAATTTCGGTAATCACTTCTTACACGTACTGTAGGACACAGCAGCCTCACACAAAGCAGCACAGACCATTTGCTGTGCTTCCGCGGCACTTGTTTACAGCTGAAACGCGAATAGGAGACAGTGCCTCAAATGTTGCTTCTAAAACGGCATTGCTTTCACCGTCAACTTTTGTCCCTTCTGTCACTACTGCTGTGAGCAGTTATGGTTGCCTGGAAAGTTGTTGAAAGGCGCTGCAATCAGCCATTATCGCGCACAACTATTTGCATTTGCCGATGTTCTATGATCGCTTGCGTTTAGGGGCCGAGAATTACGTTTCACACCTAATACATTGACATTTGCTCACAAGGTCACAGATATAAAACCTTCTTCTTTATTTGTCTGAATTGCATAATATGGTAACACTCCAGAGAGTAGAATACAGGTGAGAAAGTTTGTAAATTTTTCCATAAAATTTGGGCATGACACACCTGTCTGCAAAATTGGATTCAAAAGTCCTTTCAGATGAGCAAAAGCAAACTTCACTGCCTGCAGCCATTGGGTTGTTCCAACTGTCCAGAAAGGAAAACAACTTTATGAAAAAGATTGTTACTGGCGACAAAACATGGGTTTATGGGTGTGATTAAAAACCAAAGGCCTCACAAATGAAGACCCCAGCTCACCAAGACATAAAAAGCTGGCCAGACATAGTCATTTCGACACATTACTCTAGCTAGACTCCAAAACACTAGTCACATCGCAAAAGGCGCTGAGGAAGGAGCTTTCTCTTTTCAAGTATATGTGCCATACAGGTTATAAGGTCAATGCCTGCCAAACGGAATCTTGCTGCGCCGCCACATTTAGTAGTTATGCACGCAGCTTCGATACGTTTTGTTCACCCCTCTTACATTATAATAAGTGATTTTGAGAGAGATAGACATACTCACGCACAGAGACACCAAAAGCTGGTAACTTTTATTGCATATATCATTATGATTGTTCCAATTGCTTACTAGTCATTGTTGTTAATCTCTTACTGTACCTAATTTAAAGGTTAAACTTTATCACAGGGATGTATTTATATGAAAAAACATAGTACAGTATATATAAGGTTCGATACTATTTATTTGTTTCAGACATACGGTTGTGGTCTAAGAAAGTATCAACCGCGGATAAGGGTGGACTACTGTACTGAATGTATGCATGGAAAAATCCCTGTTCTTTTATTCTATGAGTTCATAAAATATGTATGCTGTAACAGATTAGCGTTTATTTTTAACTCTATGGGCACTTTTTAAAGCAAGTAGTACGCTGTGATTCACAGATTAATTATTGTTTTCTATTTCACAGGAAAGGTTTATAAAGGACAACATAATTTCAGCCAAGTTACATGCAAGAAAATATCAAACAAAACAATGTACAAAAGACATTCAAGGTTTAGAGCTATTTCGAAGTCGAAAAGTAATGAAATTGCAGGTAGGTTTCTTCAGGGGTAGATGTTTGATTTCATACAGCAATTTCAATTAAAAAAATTTCTCACTTCGGCATTAAGAATCACGTATTCTTGTTATGTTTTCTTTTATTGTTCATAGACATTCTATGATAGTTTATCAAAATCCTATGGTTTTTTTACTGAGACGGCAGACTTTTTCAATTGTTTTTTTTTCTTTATTCAAATGCAATCTTGCTACAGTGTTTGCTGCTGTGTGGATGGAAGACCCGTCCCTGTGGTGCGATTCATAACCCTACGTCCCTAATAAAAAATTTCGAAAAAATATTTCACTCTCTTTTATGAATGAACAAGTGCCATATGGAATTGCCATTTTTTTTATTGCAACAGCAAAAGGAAATGCAGAAATTCTAGTGTATTTGAGTTCTTACAACAATGTTACAATAGCTGTAAACCTAGGAGTGAACACTTCTCTCAACTTCAGAAATTTTCTACGGGTTTATTAAAATATATAATCTCATATCATTGTAAAAAGGACGTAAAAACAGGGAGCATGTGTCTTCCGCTAAATATGTCATCCACCTAAGCAGGCGTTTTAATACTAAATAACCTGAGGAAAAGATATTTTTAATATATAATACTATTTAAAATTCATATTACAATTATGCAATACAATGTAGGTTTATAATTTTGAGGGTTATTAAATTAATATGCCGCAATGTGCATCTTTCGTAACAGATATGTAAATAGCCCAAGTTGATATGAGTGAATCAATTATGTAAATTCGAGGTGCGTAAATTGTGCAAAATTAATTTTGAGGATTAAATGTTTGAACATTTTGTAAATTATAACGTAGTGTTAGTTAAGAAACCTAGGAAATTCTAAGGAAGAAAGTTTCCAGAGTTATTTGATGGTCAATGAAGCCAGAAGACTGAGGCTATAAACTAACTCTGGAAACACAGGAGATCCACATCTTAACGACGGGAAAGAGAAAGATGTGCCCCTAAAAGCCAACCCCGTAAATTTAAGAGTGCGGAAGCGGCTACTATGCCAAAGTGAACGAACGCTGTTCTTTCTCAGTGTGGTAAAGAGCGGCGGGCCATTGTGGCCATTGACTTTCACTTCTTCCCGAAACTAAGCACTTACCAATGACAGAAGAAAGGGATCTCGAAGTTAGTTTATGCGATTTCGACTTAAATATGTTACTGAAATGTCTGCCCCAAGTATGTCGTTCTCGGTCTCCGCATATTGCATCTGCACTATAAGCCTTCTGTAATAAATTAAGCTCGTGTAAATGGTAGCAGTAGCAAGGGAAGAAGGCACTGAAAAGAAGCGGTCTCGTAACAGTTTTGGAAGTAAGAGAGACTCATTTTTGGCAGATCTATGTTACCCTGCCGACGGCACAATATTTCAAGATTGCTGGCTTTCTCTCACCTGTAAGAAAATGTTTCCACTGCAATGAATGGAGATTACGGACGTCTTTCAACTTGGAGGTTCGGACTGATTAAGCGACCCAATCGCAAGTTTCCTTTCCATCACTTCTTCAGCGTTGGTTGGTTTTCACATCCGAAAATTTACCGGCTATTTTAGATTTCCTCCTCTTATTTAACAGATACATTTGTGCCCACTAATACGTGAAAAGTACCCTTTGTCCCTATTGTTTCAAGCAGAATTCCCGGCCATGTCACGGAAGATCTAACCATTTGAACAAAACCGGCATTGTTATGGATAAAAGCTCCTAGTAAAGCCCCAAATTACCTTCCTCACTCCAAGGATTAAACAGTGTTGTCTTCTGTTTAAGTTTCAATAATACAGAATATTTTTCACATTGGCTATTTAACTATTTGGTCAGTATTAATTTTGACTGTTTCCGTTTCTGTCACTAAATATAAGCCACAACAGAATCTACTAAAAGTCGCGTGTCCTTCATCTGGAGCCACTGAAGTTGACAGAGCTGTAGACGCATCCCAGTACGTTTATGGGACAAGTGCACATGCTAGTCCGACGACCTATTAATAGAAAAACACCTGTGACCACCCGGCCACAGAATCGCACACTGTAGGGAAGTTTGGCGTGTGGTAGAAATCATTGTTTTCACAACTGTGCTCGAAAGGTTCCGGAAATGGTTGAAATGAAAATTACATGGCCAACTTTCACGCCACTTCCAAATGGACTCAGTTCACTGGTTTTAAAAATTTTGAACATAAATTTAAAACAGTTGATCTCTTTCCATCTGATCAAAACGCAAAATTATTCGCATCGTCCTCGTGCTATTGATATAAAAACACTCTGACCAAATTGTGCAGATCACCTTTATACAGAATTTAGAATCCTTTTTTTATAAAATATAACTTCAAGGAGCCATACAGGGTGCCTCACGAAGAGTGTCCGAACGAACCGTTATTTTCCTATTCATTTAGGACACTCTTCGTGAAACACTTAAAACGGAACGGTCTCCTTTCACATAACTTTGCGTAATAACGAATACATCGTTGCAATAAAATGTTCAACAACTTCAAAGCAAAGCATAGAATTTCCGATGATTAAAAGCAATTCTAGCTGTAGATGAGATGTCAAATAATCGACAATCTGCAGCCGAAATCATAATCGACATTCCAAATTGCGTAAATTCTGATTCGGTGAAGCATTATGAATTTTTCTCTTCAGCTGTTCAAGTGCATATGATCCGCTAGTACTGGATAAAAATTAAATTATTCCAAATTTATTGCTTTGTGCGTGTACTCTCCTTAACACCATTTGCTTGAGCAGCAAAAGAATGCCTATCCAGTTAATAGGAATTTGCAAACTATGATGTTCATCAAATACACAAAATAAAATCAGCTGCGATAAGGAACATTTATTATCAGTGGATATGTTTTTGTAATCATTTTGATACAAATTTTAAAATCTATGGGTTTTGTTTCTCATAAACAAACAAAGTTTCTAAATTTTATGAAAAGCTAGCCTGATTATTCGAAAGAAATGGAATGCGAGTTATTCATAAGTCCTGTGCTACATAGCTTTAGCACCAATGACGAGAAGTGGTTACATTACATTTCTCCTTAGAGAACTGATTCAATCAATACATTCTTTGGAATAATACACAAATGCCTTTGCTGGCATTTTATGATTCTGAAAGAAATTTAATTAGGGATCCGTACTTCTGTACCAAAAGAACTGTCATAGTGTATGTAAAACTGACAAATGAAAGCAAATTAACTGTTAAAGTGCTGTATAATCAGCTTTTTCGAAAGAAAATAGGTCCGCGCACTTTTAGAATTGTAAAACACTGATTATATTAACGACGAATTTTATGCCGGTGCGTCGCATGTTTATTTGAATCCGCTAAAAGAACTCCATTGTCCTTCATTTTTATTTAGTGTTGTCTTCCTCGAGAAAAACTAAGCCTGAAAGAAAAAATCCCTTCTTTTAAAATAAAAACGATCGTTTCTTTAAACAAAATATGTGAAAAAAAATCTGAAACTAATCCAATATCAGACTTCCACATATCCATCTCTCCTCTAATTTAAGATGCGAAGCTTTATTGGTTCAAATAACGTACAATTTGAATTACACATTTTTTTTACTATTTACATGATCATAATCTTCTAGCTTATACCAAAGCAAACAATATATGTACGTAATTGCCAAGTAAATTATTTCTGATATCCTTCCTTCTTAGGCTCTTGGCACCCACTGCATGGTATAGGCCTGCCCCAGTCTTTTCCAAATTCATTGATCCTTAGTCTAAGTCCACTGTTTAGCACCTTTAAATTTCTGAAGGTCATCTCTCTATCTTGTGCTCTGGCGCCCCCTTCTTCTCTTTCCATCTCTCAGTTTCCATTCTGTTATTAATCGTGTCCATCTTTCAGTCTTCAAACATGTCCATCCCATCTCCACTTTGATTCGTTTATTATTTTTATGATATCTATTATTCCTGTTCTTTCTCTTATAAATACATTTCTAACACTGTCTCTTGTTATTGCCAATATTCTTCTCTCTAACTTTCTAACCGATACTGTTATTTTTTTCAGATTGCCGTTCTGTGATACTCCGCGTTTCACTTCCATAAGTAAATACGGGGTTAACACATGCATTGAAGATTTTTCTTTTTAAACACAATGAAAGATCGCCGGACAAAGAATCTTTAAGTCTCCAAAGGCTATAGTACCTTGGAAAATTCTTCTATTGATTTGTCTTTCTTGTCTTTCTGAAAAACTGACTACTTGACCTGAATAAATACATTCATCTACTTTTTCCATATATTTCCTTCTATCAAAATATTTTCTGTATTGTTCATATATTTAGTTTTTGCTGTGTTTATTGTGATACCTTTTTTAAGACTTTCCATCCATAACTCCTGTATCCTATTTTGCATTTTACTATTGCATGATAACAATGTCAGCAAATCTTAGGTGTTTTAGGTACCTTCAAAATATGTTTAATCCTTTTCCATCCCAGTTTAAATTTATAAAAATATCTTCCAATACAGAGTTAAATAATTTCAGAGATCTCCCTGTTCTCGCTCCACGTCGAAATCGGAGCCTAAGCTTTTCAACTTAATCGTTGCTATATATTTTATTTATTAAACTGACATATTTTCCTTCCAATGTTTGTTTCTTTATTGAAGAGTTCATTTGCAAAATAAGTTATAATTTAATAAATGCCAGAAATTTCTCATAGTGTAAAGTCTTTAGGGTATGCTTCCGCCCGCCAGAATTGTACCCAGACTAATCCTCCTTATTTGTTGGAATTTCTCATGAAAACTGTAGATCCAAAGTTTCCCTCCTATTTTGCATCATGGCATTCAATTATAATAGCTTCGCAGTATGATGATCTCATCGTTAACCCCAGTGCGAATGACACAGGACGCAGTGCATATTTTCACTTTTTAACGTATATGATAAAAAGTAATTCTTTAATAAAATATAATTATAAGAATGTTTTTATGTCATATAAAAGGATACAAAATTATCTCTGATGAAAAATATTTGTATATACATGTGATAAAAATAAATCTTCAACAAAATCATCTACATTACTTGAAATATTTCGTTTAATCATAACAAGTGCCTTCCCCCCATTTGTGGGGAAGTCTATATCAATGGATTTAGCCATATTTAATAGGAAACTTGTGCTGAATGAAGAGAAAAGAAATGGTGTTTATATATATATTTTTCGGTCTTCAAAATGCCTGAAAATTTTTTTCTACTTTCCGAATATTTGTACAGAAGTTAAAAAAATCGAGTGTCTTTTCCTCGTGATTCACAGCACGTAGCGATTTTTATGTAGCTTCATTCGACTTTGTATTCTGGAATAACAATACCAGTAATATTTTTCATTCATTTTAAATTTCGCAAAAATTTTACAATGCCTAAATATATATATATTTTCAAAAATAAAACTGCATACAAATATGGTCAAGTATCCATGCTGTTTACTTAAATATTTTTTTTAAAAAAGCGTATCCTTAAATGGATCGAGTTACCAAGGTATCAAGAATACCAATTCACGTTTCAGGACAGCAGTCCTTGGATTTATAAAATACAAAGCGCAAGGGCTTACGAAGTATTTAAAACATGTATATATGTTTGCCATGATTAGGGAAATGACTTAGGTTTCGAGGAACTATCCTCGAACATTAGTTACTCGCACCTAAAATTTTTGAGAAACGCCATAACGTTACTGACAGAAAATTTGGGAATAAATAATAAATCATTGTTTTTTTGGTTCTTGTCACTGAATTGACGTCACACTCTGTACCAAACCTTCTTTTTGTTTTATTTTCGATCATTCCATTTAATTTCGTATTTAGTATGATGATGATAACTCAGGTCCGTGTGATTCGCTTATGTAAGGAAACACTACTCTGAATAACGATGATTTCAAACAATTTGGGTAATAATGTACCAGAAATGTTCTCCGTTGATTTTTTCTGATTAAAGAACAATGCAACGTCCTGTCCAACTTTTATAAATTCACGTGTCATCGACAGTGTCATATTAGCTAACAATAGTGATTAGAATTTCTAGGAAATTTCAGGGTTATTGTTCTTGATGTTCGGTGTTTGGTACTCATATTCTAGAACACAATGATTTTTTAACGATTATGTGCAGTCTTGTGTGTAGAAAAAATACAATTTTAATCGGACTAACAAAAGGATAGTGCAACATTTGAAAAGCTTGGTCTCTAATATTATTCCCTATCTTACCAAACTTTCTCATTTTTTGATTAAAATAAACCATCATATCGCGAACATGAAATGATTTCTCGGAAGAAAGAGAAAGCATATAATTTATCATCGAAGTTAAAATAATTATTAATTTAGTAGATCTGAACGAATGCACACGTTGGGTTCCTGAAAGCAAAATTTTGATCCAAATGTTATCATCTATCATGCAGAAATCGAAGCTTTACAAACTAATACCAGCTAAAATTTAAGACACCGCCTATGGCTTTCATTAAAAGTCTATTCAGAGAATGTTGCGTACCGCAGTTTAACAATGTGCTGAGAGTAAGATGGAAAATCCTGAAAAAATTAAAAAAAAATAATCGCTGCCTTCGTTCTGCGGTCTGGAAGGCTAGCAAATTATTTTATCAGCAACTTCCTAAATTAAGAGCAGCTGTTTTTTCTGAAGTCTACTTAAAGGCGATTTGCTAAACCGACAAAATTTTAGAACAATGAGTTAAAAACAAATTATATACATAATTTACTTTTTAAGTATTAAACTGCAAATTGTTTCAGTTCTATAATGGTTAGACACTGTATTAATAGAATGTCTTAGTGCTACTTATTGCTGTCGTTAAAAACAAATTTCCTGCATGCGGCTTATCAAAGAAATCAGATTTACACAAATGTTCAGCAGCAGCGAGAAAGGATTGAAATAGAATCAGATGCACTTCTTAGGGATTAAATAGTATTTTTTTTCAAATTGAAAGCTCAGTCTGGATTTGTTTTTACATAAGGCTCGAAAGACAAAGTTAAAAAAATGTTTTGCTATTTGTCTCATAGGTGCTGAAATTGCAGCCGAAGATAAAACAGTATAAGTCAAAGAAAAAAATGTAAGGAAGGTTAAGATGGTGAAAAAAGTTATTATTCAGGCTTCAGGTGAACGTCATTGGCTCTTCTGTTTATAATAGTACGAATTTAAAGAGGTAAGTAAGTCAATTATAACCAGATTTGAAATTATTCCAACCAACTGAGAAACCTTAATTTCCGTTTGTTAATTCAACGGGTTAAAATGTCAAGGCTTGTTACGATATGTGTTCAATCGCTTATGACACAGGAATGTTAAACGAATGATAAAGAATCATTTACTTAGTTAAACGTCCTGTGAATACACATTTTACTTAAGAAACTGCGTCAGGATTAAATCTTGCTGGATTTAAGACTCAACGAGATCGTTTGCCAAATTTGTTTCCCCCACATCGATCACGCAACTCTTTACATGTTGAAGAAAGGCTTGCATGCGAGAACAGTAGTTCTACGTTACAAAATGGCCTCTCGTTTCAGATTGGGATGACTTAGAACTCAGTTAGATACAACGGTATTCTAGAAGTTTTTTGTTTTTCACGCATTTTGCCTTTTCCCGGAACTTCCTTGCTGTTGTTATAAAAAGAGATAAATAACGATGTAAAAATTAATCATGAATCTATAATAGCTGAAATAATGAATGAAATGAAAAATTTATAAACAGATAAACATGAATACAATACTACTAAGAGAATTGCTCTATAAGACCACGTTAAACAAGACTCAACGAAACGAAAAAAGGAAATTAGATTTGAAACTGTTTTTACGTGGTAATTTATTTCGCTTAACGAAATCAGACGCAGAGATCTCGATGGAAGACAAGTTCAGCTCTGAGTAAAACATCATTTGCACAAAAGATTCATTCGGAGCATAAAAAATATTCACCCGTTATAGCGACAAAACGATACTTTACAAAAGAATTAGAAGCAATCTACCAAAATTTCTCTCCAGGTGCTCCATCCCATTAAGTAGAAAGTTCAAATCATACATTTTGAACGAGACACTAGAGGTCTAAATGGTACGTGTTGGGCTTTTTTTTCAGTTAAGAGAACTAAGAAATGAGTCAAACCGGGCCTTTGTCCAGACATTTACAGCAGACATGGGCGAAGTCGACCCATTCTTTTTATCGCAATAGTAGAGAAAGAAAAAGTCGTGTTTCCCAATTTCCAGCTCGGTTAAACAGTTTTTCTGGCTTTAGTTTTTTTCCAGACATAAACCAAGGCCTAATCAGAGACGACAGGAGAGACACCCATAGTGTTTTCACCATGTGTAAGTATAAAAATATTAAAACTACTTTGAGGCTGATTGACAAAAAAAGATTGAGACCCCTAGCGAGTGTGTGTGTGTGTGTGTGTGTTGTTGTTGTTGTTGTGTGAAATAGGAGACAGGGGTTGCCTACAGTGAGGGAAGGGAGCTGGCTGTTTACATGAGAGACTGGGAATCGACTGTTTCTCCCATCCTTTTCCGTATAGGGTTTATCTTTTGTAGTGTTATCGCTTCCTAGTTCAGATAAAGATACATTTTGAACAGGCCCACTTTGTTTTTTATTATGTTTAAATGTTATAGCTTAGTTAATAAATTTTGGCATACATGCAACTACATATTTCAAATAATAACTCATATCATTATTTATTTTCTATATCATTATTTATTTTCTTTATTTAAAAGCATACGATATAAATAAAAAAATATACAAAATGGCACAACCAAGTGCAGGGCCGGGCCTAAACAATAGCCTTTATTGCCGCATCGGGCCGAGTGTGTAATATTTTAAATGGGCCGGGCCTTAAACGCAAGGACTCGCAAATAAGGCCAGTGCAGACGTCTAGCAAAGGTATCGGAGAAATCACAATTTTAGATTACGCCAATCAGCTAGCGAAAAAATGATGCAGCACTTATAAGAGAAATTATATTCCAGTGGTATACGTCATAAATTGTACCGATCAAAAGGAAAAAATATATAATATTTATAACAGTTTATGTGGAATAAAATGTACACTGTGTTACAGAGAATATGACACAACACGAAGACGTGAACGCAGCGCCATTCAAATTGCAGGGTGAGTGCACACGTGCAAGTTATGAAAATGATTGCATTTGCAAGCCAATCACACGAACGGCTCGCGGGATGTAAGCGCGCAACTAGCCCGTGAGTTCATCAGTCGAGGCGTCTTCACGTCCGCGAAAAGTGAGTGGTTCTGCTTTAACCGTGTCTGGAGAACCAACAGGAGTTGATAATGCCGTTAAGACGCCGTCGTACGCGATTTCGGCAAACGGATGAGTTCACTAGATGTGTCATCGTAGGCTTTCGTAACGCCGGATGGTGCTTGCGTCGAATTTCGGAAGAAACGCACAGTGATGTCTTAACAGTCGGTCCCATTTGAAGACAGTGGTCCAAGAAAGTATATGTGCAACGTCGTAGGGGTAACGGAGCACGGAGACGGACGGCCCAGAGCACCGATCGTCGTATCCGACGTCATGCCGTATTAAACCCATAGGCCACAACCATGGTGGACATTTTGCGAAGTGTACGAGTGGGCTTGATTTTTCTGATATCGACGCGGGCAATGTCGCGCTGATTGGCTGTGTCAGGTTAGCTCTCCAGCTGTCCGTTACGAAAACTACCCTTAACAGCGAGCCATAGTCGTCATCGCTTTGCATGGTGTCGCTCCAGTACAGCTTGGGGTGCCGGTAGGAACAGTGTTATGTTCAACGACGAATCACTGTTCTGTCTCACCGCGGATGATCGCCATGTGAGAGCGTGGAGGAGATGTGGCCAACGGGTAGATTCCTCCGCCTATGTGAAGGGGCACATGCCCCAAAAACGTGGAATCATTGTGAAGGGTGCTCTCAGCGCCAACAGCCGCTCACTGCTGGTACGCATTACGGGCACATTGAATGTACGCAGCTATAATGAAAAGGAGCTACGGTCCGCGGCGCTACCGTATCAGCCGGGCATCCCAAACGCCGTTTTTAAACAGGATAACGAAATGCCGTATATCGCTTTGATCAGCCTGAATGATTTACATGGTACGGCAATGCTTCCGTAGCCAGTACGTTCTCCCGACCTCCTGCCCATCGAGCATCTGTAGGACATGACTGGACGGCGGTTGAGAACCCTTTCACCCCCGCAAAATGAAAATGAACTTTGAACTCGGATCGACACCGCATGGTCCACGATACCCCAAGACCCTATCTGGATAATCATTGCCTCGATGCCACGCTGAATTCAACGCTTTATCGCCCAAAATGGAGGTCGTACTACTTAATAATCATCCTGTATATTCGTCCACTGGAGTCTAGTCTGTATATGACTATTAAATCAAATGAAGAAATTAACACGCGCACTCTTGTCGTCTAGGACATGAAAAAAATGCGGCCTCCTCTAAGATACACTTTAATGCTAAAAAAATATGTATAATTAAAATAAATATGTTTGAAAACTTTAAACGCCACAACGGCGTCATCCTCCGAAACAGTGCAGCAGTGAGCACAGAAGTGATTAAATCGTTTGTTCAGGACCTACATGGCTATCTGTGTGTTTAGTTAGGTTTGTTTTCGGGCATTAACTCATGGTGTGACGTTTTCTCTGACAGGCAGTATATATCCAATTCGATGGCATCTGACACCACTTGACTTTTTACAAAAACAATATTTTTATTATTACTTTTGTAAGACTTCCAAATTAAACGAGTTGCAACTCACTTGCTTCAGAAGCATCCGGGAATAATTGTAGTACATGAACCTTTAGGTTTTACGAAATATCTAGGTCATGTTTAAAGCTTGAGCATAAAATTTTATAATAGTGCATGAAAAATTACTTTTTCTAAGCAACAAAATCATGTAGCGCCCCGACCCGCATTGTTCTTTTTAAATATATGTCATCATCATCATCATCATCATCGTCAACCATTATCAATCAACTGCTGAAAGAAGGTCTCCCCAAGTTTCTTCCACAATGGTCACTCTTGTGCCAGTCTCCTCCATGTTACTTCCGCATACTTTCTAATTTCATCAACCCATCTCACATGTGGTCTTCTGGGTTTTTTCCTGGCCCTTGGAATCCAATCTAAAATTTTGGCTGTCCATGGATGGTCTGTCCTTCTGGCAACATATCCAGCCCATTGTAATTTCAGGGATTTTACTCTGGTCATGATGTCTTCCACTCTTGTCATTTCTCTGATTCACGAGTTCCTCTTCTTATCTCTCCTGGTTACACAAAGCATGCACCTCTCCACGCTTCTTTGAGTTGTCTGCAGTCTTTGTATGACACTTTTAGTTAAGGTCCACGTCTCTGCACCATACGTAAGCACTGAAAGGATGCATTGATCAAACACTTTTCTTTTAAGACATAATGATATATTCCTCTTGAAAATTATGCTGTTTTTTCCAAAAGCTCTCCAGGCAAGTTTTATACGCCGATTAATTTCTTCATCAATGTAACCCTCATTTGAAATCTGCTGTTCAAGATAAATGGAGGCATTGGTTATTTCCAGCCTTTCCTCATCAATCGATAAATCATCATTTCTTGTAAAAGCATTGTACATCACTTTTGTCTTCTGAAAATTTATTTTCAATCCCTCTTCTTTACTCTTGTCAGCAAGTTCTTGGATCATACTCTGCAGCTCTTATATGGTATTTGGAAAAATGAATACGTGATCAGCAAAACGTAGATGAGTTTGATAATCTCCATTTACCTTTATCCCTTTGTTTTCCCAGTTCAGTGAATGAAAGACAATTTCCAAAGTGGCATTAAAGAGTTTGGGAGATATCGTGTCGCCTTGCCTAACTCCCTTTCCAATTTTTATGGGTGCTGTATTCTCAAATAGACGAATCTTTGCACTTGCATTTTCATAGATGTTATAAATAATATTAATGTACGCATCTTCAATACCGCAAGATTTTAAAGCCATTGTAACTGCTAATTTTTTTATCGAATCAAAGGCCTTTTCATAAACGACAAAAGCTATGCACAATGGAAGTTCTTATTCCCTCGGTCTTTCAATTAGTTCTCTCAGTACGTGGATATGATCTATAGTGCTGTAGTAATTCCTGAATCCAGCTTGTTCTCTCGGTTGAGCCATGTCCATTGGCACTTTCAAGCGGTGTGAAAGAACTTTAGTGAAGATTTTATAAACCACTGATAGGAGGTTGATAGGTCAGAAGTTCCTGAGATCCTCAGTGTCACTTTATTTATGTAGCAGGATATTTGTAGCATTGTTCCAGTCCTTAGGAATCTTCCCTAAATTAAGGCACCGAGTGAAAACGTGGGCGAGTACTGTTTCAATTTCTCCACTTGCTTCTCATATGATGTCTACGGTAATTCCATCTCCTCCTGGAGCTTTTCCCCGTTTCATGTTGTTAACTGCATGTGCAACTTCTGCTGGGAGGACTGCCAGAACTCTGGTACTGGTACCTTTCGTAATGTCTGGAGTACATGTATCATCCCAAAAATATGTAAATAGAGATAAATCAGCGTATCAATAACTGCGTCGTAAAATTCCGAGTTAAATTTTGCTAATTGCAAAGCTTTGAGCTTTTGTTTTTACATAATTGTATTTATTAAATGATTTTACACATAAGAACTATGTTTGACTTTAAAATTCTACCTCTAGTTAAACGCCTTTCAACAGACCTCCGTAAATGAAACTCTACTAAATTTTTAGCGCTATTGCTTCGCAAGGTTGATCAAGCCAACGTGTGGACACATCATCGTGAACAGGTCCCATTATATTGTAATATTTTATCGACCAGAATTTTCCAGTATCACCGTGATGTTTCGACATTTATTCAGCCGTGAATATGCGGGAAAGTAACGGCGGTTAGAGCTAACCTGATTAATTCGTCCCGAAAATATGTCTTCTATTTTTCTCCAGACGGCTTGAGATTTCGGCATATGAACAAACGCCCAGTCCTCGTGTTCAATATATTCGTTGGTCACAATATTCATTGCGGGCTTTGGTGAAATATTTATTCTACGAAAACCACTGAAAATCTTCACTTTTTGCTGATTTTTTAATTGAAAAGTACATAAGTGTATGACGACTTATGTTTCACTTAGTGTACACTAAAGAACCTAAACATTGTGACCAGGTTTGCAAATCGTAGCAACTGAAGGGAACCGACGGAATGTGCAAAGGTGATCAAACGGTACAAATACCACTTGATACTAAGCTCTTTTAATCAGTGCTATTCTTGTTGTTTAGATAAAGCTAGTTTGAAAGTGATCACATTTTAATGGTTAGAACACTGTGTCGAAATATGTCTAAGACGACAAGATTAGTGAGGTGATCGCGGTCAATATTGGTTGTTACGTTTTAAAAGTTCTTCAATGAGGGGAAAACCACAAACCGTCTGCATACCCACCGGTATTAAGAATGTTGGTGACGCGAGTAATGTGCTACATTACCCAATATATGGAAACCTTCTGAAAATGGGTGTGTGTAGCCGCAGGTCTCTTCTATTGCCCGGACTAACCACCTTAAGGTTTGTTTAGTAAGTAGTTAGACTTTCTGCCTGAAAAAGTCGAAAAATGACATATCTAAAAATATTCGCTGCCAGCATTTATACATCTGTTCCATTTTTTCAGGAGTACTTGAATTCCGGTTGCTCCAACCAGTTAACTGCAGCTTCACGCACCTGATCACCCGAAGTGAAACGTTTGCCTTGGAGTAATTTTTTCAGAGGCCCAAATATGTGAAAATCCCAGAGTGATAGGTCAGGACTATACGCCGGATGTTGACGGACTTTTCAGCAAAATCCGTGCACTATCATTTGCGTGATGACTGCCGAATGCAGCTGGGCATTATCATGCACATGCACAATATCCTGAGTGAGGTTGCCAGGTCTCTTGTTTCAATGGCGTGTCGGAGATTCATTTGGTTTGACAGTATCGTTTGGCATTCATGGTTGATCCTTTCGGCGGTCACTCAAGAAGCAATGGTTCCTGACGGTCACAAAACAGGTCTAACATCACCTTGCTTGCGGAAATTGTGTACGGTGATTTCCGCGGCGGTGGTGATGATGCATGTTTCAACTTCATCTCTTACGTTTCTACTCTGGCTCGAAATGATGATACTAGCTTTCGTCTCCAGCAATAACACATGGCAGGAAATTACCTTCTTCATGATAGCGGAACAGGCGCTGTAACCATTGTACATTCGTTCAGTCATTTGTTCATCAGACAGGTGTTTTGGTACCCACGTTGCGTAGAGCTGGCACCACCTCTTTACAGATCTACGTGTAAGACAAGCAGACTCATACATCGCCTTCGTTCGTCTGTGAATTTCGCTTGTAGGTGTGTTCTCCGCTTTTAAAAACTGAATTATAGAACGTTGAGCAACTTTGGACGTATGCATCTGCTATGAGGGAAAAATAAAACTAGTCCAGCAAGTTACACGGTTTTCGTTACAAACACGTTGCAATGATGTTGTTTAGTTTTAAATAGCCTGCACACTCGCACAACATATTGACCAAATTCAGAAGAGCAAACACACTCCAGCCAAAGAGACCCACTGCTTTTTGAACAATAGAACAATTCTAAATCTGTTAGTCTTTAAACTTAAAAGTTCCAAAGATTTCAAACCTTCTCCATGGTATTAGCTGTTAACATTTTTTTCTGGGAACAATTTTTTTTGTACAAGGGAGAGCTCCCACGGTTCTCTTGTGACATCCTAACGAGTGCATTGGTTTATAAGTTTACAGACTATACATTATCTTCCAAGATTAAGGGACATCGTGGAACACATCCCTCAGCCCCGAAGGCGAGGGGTAATAGAGATTAATACTCGGAAAACACAATAAAACTCTATCAGCCATTCAACACAAGGAAGGGCTTCCAGAGTCAAAATATGTTAATATTGTTTAGACTAAACCTAACTGATGGTTTATTTTGTTTTACAGAAAGCTCAACGAAATTAAAGACAGTCAGGTATAAATCAAAAGTAAATTTGTTTACAAATATTTTACTGCGAAGTGTTTGCTTGATGAAGATTAATGCATTGTTCAGATAAAATTGCGCCCAAATTTGAGTGAAATATGTGACAGAAGAAAACGTAGAAAACGAAAGCAATTATACTTAACAAGAATGATTGTTTCACCTGACACCAAATATATTGTTCATAGCAAAAATAATCCATAATATTATGGTTTTAACAATTGTTAAAATCTAGTTTTTAGATATTCCCCTTTCTCTATTTACGAATAGCTTTATCGTTAATAAAAGGACATTGCTCACATTTAGCAAATAAATTATGCATTATTCAGATCGGGAAAGAATGCTGAAACAGTATAACACAGAAACATAAAGTTTGCCTTACTACTAAAATTTCTTAATTGTGTCTGTATGATTCTTATGACTCAGTAGATAACGCATAATATTTAAAAACAATGATTCACGAGAAATCCATCGTGTAATCCAAGATGGAGATTCATTTTCAATAGTTTGAGATTTACCACCCCTGCCTCATAAGTCGTCATAATACATGCTTCATGAAAACCACTTTTTCGAGTTAGAGGGCAAAATCACATCTGCCCTGAAGGGGAGGCTAAAATGTATTTCATACGTACAATCGGTGCAGAACATGCAGGGCTTCGATAAAAAGTCCAAACCAACTTTGAACTACTTTCGGGTTAACTGCCATTACCAAGGGTAATAAAAGAAAAAGGTCTGCTTTATCTGAAATAAAGGAAACTTCAGAAATTATCTAACCAAAATCAAGAAAAAAATAGGAATCAATCGTACACTTATCTTTCGCTTGATTTCGACATCATCGTATTCATTTTTGGTTTTCTTTGTTTATAAGTATTAGACAACAAAACACTGATGTACAACACGATCGTTTACTAGTACTGCAGCATAAGAACTTGAAATTAAGTTCTCAATTGTTCCACAATACAAATCCAAGGTTATGAAAAATGCTTTCAGAAGAGTTGTCTCTTAAAAATCGTAAAGAACATTTGGACTTTCACCTTTAAGATTACGAGCATTGGTTTCATGTTTTTTTCCCTGGAGTGCTCTTCAAATAAGATCTTCTGCGGCAAGCTGTTATTATTAGAATCAACCGGCACTGTGAAAGGAAGAGTAACCAAATAAAGATGGGCTGCTGCTAATGCGTCGCTAAGGGAGCGATCCTGTACAAGTTTTAATCACCCAAAGATATATACGGGTTGCCTCTTTCTTTAACAACGCATTGATTCAATTTGTGAGGTACACATACACCTTTTAAACTGGAAGCCTTGTTACGGGCGAACAGAAATCGAAATTCAAATTCCACATAACACAAAAATTGAAACTGCTTAATTCATATGTAATTATATATATGCATAATAAACTGAAAGCTTCAAATTTTGGTTTCCCAACAACATTGTACTTCATGTTACATAGTAGTATAAGTAATAATGTTTTTAAACCTTTCTGTTACGTAAAACTGCTTTTACATAACGCCTCTGAAATTGTGAGCAGATACGTTTAATCGTATATTGCGGTATAAATAGTTAGAGAAATGAATTTATGAAACATCGAATTTATGTGTAACTCTTCAGTCCGAGGGTAAATATAAAACACGTTTGTAGGAGAATAGTATTAGGATCACTGTCGCGAAGTGCCATTAAAATGTTTATTGAAATGGCAAGAGCGTATTTAATATAAGACATATCACTTCTTGCCTTAGTCTTGCAGAATAGCGAACTTTATAACTAGATAAAAGACATATTCTCCTGCACTTCAAACTTATTAAGGCGCACTTTTCAAAGACATTGCTCCTGTCCGGTGTCCTGTTGATCGTTGAAAGGACATTTGTTGGTCCTGCAGCTCAAATGATGTTTCACACGGCTCGAAGAACAATATATCTAACATGGTTTGTACTTCGTTGCCCAAATATCGTGAAGTAACGTCAGTAATAGAAGTCCAAATGCTGGTTTGTATTTTACGGTATCAACAGCCTGTAGTAATAAAATTTATTTCGTTGAAGAACAGCCACATTTGTAGTTTCGGCTCGGTTTATGTTAGCTAGAAAAAGCGCTGAGCAGGTTTCCTTAACTTTTGCTATCGAAGGAAAACGGTGTTTCAAATTTATGATGCTAATAAAGAACTGTAATTTGTTGTTGAAATCCAAAGATTCAAAGAGATAGAAGTTCTGTTATAGACAGAATTCAAAAGTACGGTCAAACGTGTCTAATTCGAAGCTGAAGCACCACTAAAAATTCACATTATCTAAAAAGTTTGAATTAGGAAAATTTTAATATGGGCTAGAAAAATAAATTTAAACATCCATTCAGTGAAGTAACATACAATGTTTTTGTCACGAGCCTGTGTAAACCTCTTTAGCACATTCTTTTCAACTTACAGATTTTCGCGTTATCTCGCTTCTTTTCAGGCTTTGTCACCAGGTTTCATCACACATCTACAGAAATGTTTATTTTTTAGAAAAGTTGAGAATTTATTCGGTGGAATTACAAAGGCGTTTGCTATCTCAGACTTCTTTTTTAATCATTTTTTCAATGCGAATAACTGCAACCTTTTCAGCAAATGTCATACATAACGGGACACGTACATAATACGTTGTATGATAGGAATAATAAGTGAAGACAACAATGGCATACACTGTTAAAAAACGAATTAAAAGACTTGCGTCTTCAGATCTGAGGTGAGTTTTGTCTGTTGGAGCAGTAGATGGTGAGTCTTGCATGTTGGATCAGTAGATGATGAGTCTTGTATGTTGGATCAGTAGATGGCGATTTTTGTCTGTTGGATCAGCAGATGGTAAGTCTTGTATGTCGGATTAGTTAATGGTGAGTCTTGTCTGTTGGATCAGTAGATGGCGAGTTTTGTCAGTTGGATCAGTAAATGGTGAGTCTTGTACGTTGTATCAGTAGATGGTGAGTCTTGTATGTTGTATCAGTAGATGGTGAGTCCTGTATGTTGGATCAGTAAATAGTGAGTCTTGTCTGCCGGATCAGCAGATGGTGAGTCTTGCATGTTGGATCAGTGGATGGTGAATCTTGTGTGTTGGATCAGTAGATCGTGAGTACTGAAAGAATGCAGACAATCTTAGACAGGATATCCCTGAGTGTATACATGATCTTAAAAGAGAGAAAAATCAGTAGATTACGATAATCTGTCAGTAGATACGAGTCAAAATCAGCAGAATGGCAACACTGCCTCCCACGTAACACCTCTAGGATAACATGTTGGCTTAAACATTTTCATATATAACAAAATTCATATAGTTGATAGCAAAGGATTTTTATCACCAGGAGATAATACGTTATGTACAAGCGTTGAAAGCATTGTAAGCTTCGCATAAAAGACATTTGAAAAATATTCTGCTGTGTAATTCTTTTCATATTTCCTTTCTGAAATAATTCATATCTTTATTTCTTGTTCCATTTCAACGTTTAAAAATTTATGTAACAACAATCCGCATGAAATTTATGAGGATACATTTCCGTTGCTCTTAGATGACCGATAAGAGCAAGATGTAAATACATGAACAAATCTGATTGATATACGCACATTTGCGAATTGCTTCAAATCGTTGATATTCGAAGATCTAGCCTAGTCGTTTAAACCTCCACGTGGTATAAACATCTCAGCGCAGGAGAAGAATCACTCGATTTCCAAAGACATCCGCCAATAGTGAAGACTTACGGAAAATTTATTCCGCATTCATTTTGCTGAAACGACCGACTTCTTACCCATACCGAATTGACAAAGTGGTGTGAGGCATCCTTTGGTGCACCACACGTACTTCGATAAATAACTCGTTGTTTGCATTTTGGCACAGACAGTGTGATTTATCTAAGTGAAACTAATAAACCGAAGAGCTAAAATCTTATAAATAGCGCAGTGTCTCTTCGGGAACGACGAAAAGAGAAAGAGATGTCTTGCTTGAGAATACAGCAATCGGCATACACTAGATTCGTTCCACACATGATTAATTTCTCAATGCCCCTAAGGTTATATTTTAAATGATAACTTCTCTTCTCTAGCACACACTGAGCGCAAAATTCACAGAAATTTTTATAATCGAAAGCTTCATGCCAAACAGGTGGTTCCTCTCTTTCTCGCGAGGTGTAGCTAATAACATTTATTGGTTATCCAAATATTTCTTAGGGTGGAAAATTTTAAGGGTAATTTTCAGCATCAATTTCTGATATGCAGTTAAATGTAAAGTTTTTCGAACTCACAGATTCCTCAGGATATTTTGGATAAAAAATACATATTAAGACTGCTATCCATGCAGTTTCGATCTCTGAAATCCAGCGCAGTTCGCAAAGAAATCGAATTCCGGAATTTGCGAATAAAATGGAAATACCTTACATTACTATCTATTTTAAAAGGAACAAAACCCAAAAAAAGTACCAAATTGAACAAATGCCTCTTTCAGATATAAGGGACTGACAATAATGCAAGGATATATTTCACCAGTGAGTGTAATGCAAAATCATATACTGGAAAATAAACATGGTTAGGAATAATTATTTATTTCGTGAGACAAATTAGTCCGGACAAATTAGTTTTACAATTATTTAGCTTTCCATTAATCTACCTTTTGATACTGGAAGAAATGTTTTGCTTGACGCATATACACAGTCGTATCAGAATAATATGACCATTTACCTATTAATGGGAATAACCACTATAGTTCCAGATGAGAGCAGAGAGACGGCGTGGCGTAAATGCATTGTGGCTCGGGAAGATTGCACAATGGAAAACACCTGCCCATATGTACTGCAGCAGAGCACCAAGGTCCCGGAGATGACGTGGTTGTGGGTCAATGGGATTGATGTCGGGCGATTTCTCGGGCCAAGGGAGAACATTGACGTCGCTTTCGTGTTCCTGGAACCAGTCACGTAATCCTTTAGTGACGTGGAAGAGGGCATTGTTCTACTGGTAGACACCACTACCACCAGGGTAAAAGTCCAACATAATGGATGCGATGCATGTGGTTAGCGAGGATAGGTAGGTAATATTTGGATTTCAGCGACCCATCCAGTGGAACCAGCTGCCCCATGTCATACCAGAAAAACAGCCCCCAAAAATGCACACTTAAACCGCAGAGCTGTACTTCATAGATAAGCGTGCTCGGCTGTTCGTTCTCGTGTATCTGACGCCGTATCCGCCACCGCCCATCGCTTCTATGGAGTAGAAACCTGGTTTCGTTGTAGAAGGCAACCTTTTCCCACTCTTCCACCGTCCAATGACGGCAGTCCCATGTGAACTGCAGGCGTCGTTGTCGATGGACCTGGGTTAATATGGGCGATTTGACATAGTGCCGACTCCGGAGACCCATGCATACCAAAGTTCTCTCTGCTGCTATCTGGGAAAAGTAGCTGGGTGTCCCAGCGTTCATTTGCGTGGCCATTTGCTGCTAGGTTGCGCGTCGATTTCCCTTTACCAGTCGACGGAGGTGACGTTCTCCTCTGGGGTCGATGGTCTTTGGGCTTCACAATTATGGCGTTGGAAGGGTCTACACTTGGTACACCTCTACTACAACACCTCGTCAACAGCCCACGAAATCTGCTGTTCCTCTGACGCTGCAATTCTTGGAGAGGCAGCCGATAATCATTCATATTTGAACTTCCGTCAAGTGAATACCTCTGCCCATTTGGCTTAGATGACCCAGTATGGCTCATCTGTCCTGAACGGCCGTGTATATCTCCGTGTGGTCTACTTTGTCACGTGCAGTCTGCGACGTGACGGGGCGGGTACACTGTGCATCCGGGGGTGGTCATGTTATCCTAATATGACCGTGTAATACGGAAAACATTTGCTTGACCAAGTAGTATATTAGAAAACATTAATTCACGTTACTGTGATAAACATGCAAAATGATTTGATAAACTGAAAGAATTGATTCACGTTAATGCGTTAAATTGAAAAGCGTGATAGTGTAAAAGTTCAGATGCAATGATACGAAAATATTTTTTTCCGGTAACAGTTCAATATTAGAAAACATTAATTCACGTAGTAACAGTTCAATATTAGAAAACATTAATTCACGTAGTAACAGTTCAATATTAGAAAACATTAATTCACGTAGTAACAGTTCAATATTAGAAAACATTAATTCACGTAGTAACAGTTCAATATTAGAAAACATTAATTCACTTATATATATAAATACACGTGAATTAATGTTTTCTATATAAGAAAGGAACCTGTTATTTGAACATAGCATATTAATGCCTGTTGCATCAAATTTGAATTTCATGTATTACAAATATATATTTGTCAACGATATCTGTCCTTTTGCACACATCATGGCCTCTTACCCTTACTTAATGTTATTCCCGATTATTGGAAAACAATTCTGATCTTTAAAATTTTCCAGCGTTATTCAATTCTGCATTAAATCATATTTCCGTTTTACACTTTTACATTCTGTAATGCATATGTCTCTGGATAAATACGTGAAATGAATGATATCTGGCGTGGTTCCATTTAATTTTCTAACCAAAATCACATTGCGTTTATTTAAACGCATATGGCGGTATATTATTCAGAACATATATTATAATAAATAAATGTTTAATACTTGACTAGCGTCATTTCTTTGTGTGATTTGTTAAAATACTCGCCTTTTATTAGGCGCACACCTACTAAAACTAGACTGCTAGCTAAATAAAGGAAACAACGAATTTAAACGAAACTTTCCACACCTGTAAGGAAACTAGGTGAGAAATATATGATTTAGTTTCTGAAAGATCACTTGGATGATGTTGAGGATGAAATGGTATAATGTAATCTTAGTAAATGGGACATAACGACACGACGTGGTGTTCACAACTCATCGACAGTGCGAGCAGAAATGAAGAAACGTTAAGTCAAGGGCAAATGACAAAACACCAATGCTCAGTTTAGGGTGGCGTGGGAAGAGCAATGTACGCACATTTTTTTGAAAATGTCAGCTCAAGTTTACAGCGTACCACGAAGGTTACCTTATTGGAACAAAACGTGCTACATAATTTTATGTTGTCCCATGACCGTGGTATCGCGAAGGACTCTCTGACTGCCCATGCTAACTTCGGGTCACAGTTGAAAGCTCTTAAAATGGTCATACGAGCATCACAACATGAACCTTCAAGATTCGGAGAAAATCTTATCTTTCGATGGTCGGTCCCATGAATGTCGTTTCCAGTTGTACCATGTGGACGGCCGGCTACGTATCGTCGTTTGCATGGGGGAGGGTTGACACCAGAATAGACTGTCCGAAGGAAACGAATAGGTGGAATAATTGACGTTCTTTGGGCAATGTAGTGCCCAAATAATATCACTTATTCCAGTCATTTAGGTGCTAGAAATTATAAACCTCTGTCCAGTCATTTAGTTGCAAGAAACTATAACCTCTGTTCAGTCATTTAGGTGCAAGAAACTATAACATTTACCACGTACCTAAACATCATTGCAGATTTCAGACCAGTTACATCTTTTCATTGCAACGGTATACCTGTCTAGTAGTGATTTCTTTGAGAATAATCCGCCATGCCACGCTACCCGGAGTGTTCGAGATGTCTCGTGGAACATGTGAAAGGTCTTGAGTTTTGACCTGTCCTCCAAATTCCTGAGAGATCAATCCAATTGAGCATCTGTGATTTGCGTTTCAACAGAAAATCAGATTTGCGTTTACTCAACCATGTGATTTTCAAGCGATAAGGGATCTGCTGTAGTTCAAGAATATGTTCGCACCAGATACCTCAAGGCACTTTTAGAAATTTCGCTTGGTAAGTTCTGTTTTGGTGACATGTGGAGAACCAACATTATATTTCCCAGGTGGTGATTATGTGTTGTCTCTTCAGTGTATGATCATCGTGTTTGAATTTGGCACATATCCATGTGCTATATATGCCTTTCTTCATTGGTGCGGGAGAACTTGACATTCCTCTTCTTGGAGAGGGAATAAAAGTGGTAATTCGGCAACGTGCTGGCGCCGACAAAAATGCTTTCCTGAAGGGTAGGTGGAGCGTAAATTACATTCGCTCGTCACAGTGCTGTTCCGTCCTTTTGAGCTGAATTTTTACTTGGTTTATAATAGAAAAATTTTAACAATAGAAAAAGTAAAGAAAACATGAAAATCTATGCTCTATTATAAACAATTTTAAATATGTATTTACATTTACATTTTTGGAAAATATGCGTTTCATGTGAAAATATTATTTACAAAAAAAATTCGTGCCATAGTAGTAACAATTGCTTAAGTCTTGCCTATCGTAATATTGCTATGTAAATATAATTAAACTGAAATCGTCGTAGACATGTAAAGCTTCTAAATTTTTATTCCTGAAATTAATTTAGGTAAAGACAAGTATGTCTGCGAAACATTGTTTGGAAGAGAATTAAAAAATTAATGAGCTTAAAGAGTTACTCGCCTTTCGCTTTTAAAAAATAAATACGTGTTTTTCATTATATTTTTAACGAAAGTAGTTTAGTTTGCTACATGATTATTATTGCTTTGCCTAAAGGCGAAATTCTCCCATCCAGGTTATCTGACGAAGCTTCGAGATATTCTTCTGAATTAATAATGTAAAACAGCAGTTTTGGTCGCAGCAGCACAAAGCACCATGAGTTATACACTGCTGGACAATTGCTAAGGACGGATCATAAACGGCTATATAGCGCATAACAAAGTAAGTGTGGTTGGATGCCAAGTGAAATAAAATAATGTCAGGGTGCCAGGACATTACAAGAAAGACAATTTATTATGCTCTGAAATCCAGAAGACTTTGGAACGTGTTCAAGGGACAAACAAGGCCATTTTGTGCAGAATACGTAAACGTGAAAAAAATGCAATTACCGTCCGCAGGCGTTCCGGCGTAAGATGTCAATACGGGATATGACCACCATGGAGGGCGATGCAAGATTCCACACGTCGTGTCATGCTTTGCACAACATTATCAAGCAGCTGTTTGGGTAATTTATCCTATTCCTCTGTCAGTACACGGATGAGGATGTCTTTGTTTATTGGAGGGCATTGGCGACCAGCAAGACTCCTCCCCAAAGCATTCCACACATTTTCAATGGGATTCAGATCTGGAGAATGTGCTGGCCATACGAGGCGTTGAATATCCTCGCTCTCAAGACACTCCTGGACAGCGACTGTTCGATGACATGTTGCGTTGTCGTCCACGAAAATGAATCTATCACCGACAGCACCACGGAACATGCGAACATGAGGTAGCAGAACATCATTAATGTATCGTTGGCCAGTCATAGTCCCAGTTGGAAGCACATAAAGGGACGTACGGCCATTAATCATGATGCCAGCCCATACCATGACACTACATGTCGGATATCAGTCCCTTTCCTGTATGTTTGCTGGACAATATGCAGTACCACTATCACGCCAGATTAGTTGTCGTCAACAATCAGACGTTAGACTGTATCTACTCTCATCTGAGAAGAGGACAGCAGACCAGTCGTTATCAGTCCAATTGCGATGTTGATGGCACCATTGCAAACGGTCGGTACGGTGATGTCTGGACAATGGGATGCACACAACAGGACGGCGGGCGTATAGTCCTCCTTCTTGCAAACGTCTGGCGACAGTTTTTCGGGAGATCCGCTTGCCAGTAGCAGCCATAAACTGATTTGCTACCTCACTAGCTGTGCTGCGCCGGTGTCTTTTTGTTTATAGCACTATGTACCGATCTTCTGCAGGTGTCGAACTGCGAACACGACCTCTCCTGTGACGTTTGCTACACTCTCCATTTGTTTGAAATGATTTCCAAAGCATTGAAACAACACTGTGGCTGACGTTGAACTCCCTGGCAACATCTGTTATTTTTCGCCCTTCTTCAATCTTGCCAATAATACGGCCAGGCGTAAAATCATCTGGGTGATGTCGGGAAGACATACTGAAAATTGCAAGTTCGTCAATTGATTCTTTCCCGTTCAACTTTGTGTTTGAACAACAACGGTCAATACGCGTCAAATCCTTTATATCTCTTATCAGCGCTATGACGTCACGAACAAGTTCGGCAATTCAAAATTTGCATACGCACAACACGTCTTACTGTATCCCGCACTTATGCTAATTTCCACATTTTCCTGCCTTCCATTTTATGGTTGCTATAGTTGCTATTGTCATCCGTCCTCAGCAATTGTCCGGCAGTGTATATTAATGCATATTACGAAGTTGTAAGACATTTTATTTTTTTATTTTTGTAAATACGGACATTGGCCTTCCAAGATTCCGCCAGATTAAAAAGCGGGGCACTTTCTTCTAATGTAAATGGTTCTGCTTAGATATAATATTTTAATATGCACGGAATAGTTTATGTACGGGAATTTAAAAAGGAATCGCCGATTGAATTTTATTTAAACCATGCCTTGAGTATGGTGGACACAGTAATTTCCAGCGTAAATAGAAAACCTGAGTTGTTTTTCGGTTTAAAATACACTATCTACCAACAAGTAATTGGACAACTGTTATAGCAAAGGAAAACGAAGTTTATTCACCTTCAATAGTCGGTGCAGCCTCCACGAGTGGCGATTAAAGCTGCGACGTTCCGGGGCATACTCTCAACCACGCGTTGTACAACGGGTAGCGGTATTTTCTTCCACTCGGCTTGGAGAAGACAGGTCAGTTCCTTCATCGCTTTCGGACGGTGGTGGCACCCCTTAAATCGACGCTCCAACTCGTACGCGAGGTGCTCGATAGTGTTAAGATCTGGGCTCTGCGCAGGCCAGTCCATTCGATTAACCCAATTGTCACCATACCAAGCCATGGTGGACCTCGCAACATGACAGGTGGCATTTTCATCCTGAAAGTAACATGGCTCCACCCGTAAAACTGCAACAACGTAGGAAGCGGATGGTCATCCAAAATGGTGCCGTAGGTCTCGGCGCTGAGTCTACCAGGAATTGCGACCACGGGACCCGTGCCATACCAGGACAAACACCCCCATAGCATAATTCCCCCGCCGCTCAACTTCACAGTTGGCACAATACATTCCGGCAGGAGACGTTCTACAGGCAGACGCCAAAACCAGACCCAGCCATCCGAACGGTAGAGCGTGAACCTTGATTCGTCGCTCCAGAGAACCTGTTTTCACTGTTCAACGGTCTGCTGTCGACGTTCTTTGCACCACATTAACCGAGCAGCGCTATTGGACTTGGTGATGAAAGGCTTGTGGACGGCAGCACGTCCATGATGACCGAGCATATGGGCTTCCTTACGGATGGTATTCATCGAAAGAACACTCCCGGATGCCTGTTGAAACTCCTCGCGGTTGTGGCCTATCGATTTGCTGCGGTTCTTCCGAGTTTCTCTGGCCAGCACCCGTCGGTCTCTAACTCCCAGCTTTGAGGGTCTGCCGGGTCGGGGCACATTCTGACAGTCACTTCTAATCATCCACTTGCCAATCACGTAGGCCATTGTCAATTCTGGGTACTTCAAATCGCTGGATATGTCACGTATCAATCGTCTATTTCTGTGATACCCGACGATTATACCTTTCTCGAAATCAGAGAGCTCCGAACTGCGTGGCATCTTGCATGCGACTGGTTGCGTTCTTGTTTCCCACACGATATTCAACGGCGGCGGCCGTGACGTGTATTAGGACCGCAGATATCGTCGATTGCAGGGGTGTCCAATTACTTGTTGGTAGATAGTGTACTTATGTTTCCTAAGTTCCTACTCAACATTCCAATAAAAATCGCAAAAATACACATTTGCAATTCTGAGGATGGTGAGATAATTCGAAAGACGGGAATAAAATGCATCTGTAGAATTCAAAGAAATAAATTTTGCATTAAAATTGATTTGAACATCAGGTATATCGTTATAAACGCGGAATTCGATACGTTGTTTATTCATATGGAAAAAAGAAAATAAGTGTTTCATATGTTTCACCCTATTTTAAAAACTGTTCAAAGATCGTCGACGTTTGTAATGCATAGTTTTTTTGCTTTACCAATCAAAAAGATCTGTTTTTTCTGTAAAAGGAAGACTGCCACTTTCCTAGTAAGACTGGCAATACCATCAATCATAAGACCGACGGTATCGACATTTTTGCCCAGATTTTGTTCCGGTTGTGCATCGATATTTTTCCTGAACTATTAATAGCTTTCCGGTTTTTAATGCTGTTAAGTGTAAACTATTCAACTTAAAGTGATAGCACTAGTAACAAGAACGCACACATTTAGCTTTTTTGTTGGGGTAAAGAAATGGAACACAGGAGCGTTTATTATTCACCTTTTTTTCATTATAAAGAAATGAAGCGTTTTATCACGTATTCTTTAGTAGCACCAAGGCAGTTGTATTTCAAAAAAGCTTTCCCTATTTGTCTTCACTGAAAGTTTTTAACACGGTGTCAAATTCCAAGAAAAAGACCTAAGTGTAGTTTAAACTTTCATTCTCTCTGCAAATTTTTCAGGTTCGAAATGCATTATGCCACGGAATATTCTAACTGGTTTCCTAAGCCTGCCATGTTGTCTTTTTCTTCATATGTAATTCGCTCCAGGTACAAATATGATCGCGTTTGCAGTTTGTGATCACTTGACGGGATTTTACTACGTTTTTCAAGAACAGATTACTCAGCTCGTTTTTGAACCAGCTGGAGATATTCACGACTCTTCAAATATGATACCCGGCTAATTCACTTCTTACACTTGTAGATTTCTCAAAGATTTTATACAATTGATTATCGAGGTTCCAGGTACTACTCTCACGTCAGATTCGATAGCCAATGAACACATTCTTCCTCCTACCCTTGTACCTACAATCAGTCGATTCCATTCTCCACGTTTAACCCAGAAATGTTTGGCTTACGAAAATAAAATGCAGACAAATGAAGTTACTGAGCCACAGCTCCATTGACAATTTATTTGTTTGCGTTATTCACTTCCTCACGAACGATTTCCCCGATTTGGCTAGAAATTTTTCGAAAAATTCCTTTGCCAAATAGAACTAAAACATTACCTTCTTCTGCTTTATGGAAAGAAAAATGATGAAAATAGCACACAATGCAAAACAGGATTTAGGGACAATTTGATAAGTTATGCTTCTTGTAAAATGTTTCGTCTTGGCTCTTTCTTTCATGAAACTTGATTAGAATGAATTTTCAAAAGATAACTTTCAAAATTTATCGTTTGAAAATATTGAAATGTTAAGCATAACTGTTGCCAGAAATAAATTTCGAGCCCAGCAAGCAACATGGACATCTTAAATGGTAATTTCATGGGCTCAGATCAATTGTTACCGATACGATATCGATGGTATATCGAGAGGTATCGAGTGTTCTTTTCTGACCCTTGGAAACTATAGATGGTGGCAGCTTATGATAGTTCTCCATTTGGAATTAATAGTATTTACAAGAAATATAACTTTCATATATACCAATTTGGGAGTACTTTTTGAAAGTTGTTGAACTTACAAATGTGCAACCTCAGAATTAATTAGAAGTACTTGTTATGTATCGGTATAAGTCTTAATACTTGCTCTGCAGAATGCCAGGCGAACTTCAAAGTGCAACACCTCATTCAAGGTTAACTTGTAAGGAATTACACAGAACAAAAAATTGTTAAACAGCTATTACTTCTATAATTATTTCACACATAAAAGTGCACATATTCACATACTTATTTAAAATATCCATATATGCATTCCTGTTTATTTCATCCTTTAAAATGCCTAATGTTAAAATGTTATCTATAGTACACGGAAGTGGTTGGAACTAAAATTAAAAACAATATATTCCAGCAATCGGCGAAATTTAGTGAATTCTAAGTGGAACATAATTGGAAGATTTTGTTTTCAAGACTGAGAAATCATGTTAACAGATGAATCTGCATTTCAAATAAAGCATTTTTTCTTTATCTGGAGACCGAGACAAATCCTGTGGGGTTCGTCAATGATCTGAAAAAATATTTAAAAAAAAAGTTGAAAATTTTTGAAAATATCATATATGTAACCTTTTTTATACATATTAAAATATTAAAAGAAACAATTACAGGAACTAAAGTGTAGTCCGTATTTTATTCTTCTTGTTACTCTTTCGATGATGTAAAGAACTGAGTTCAAACAGTGGATCTGTCTCTACATTATAACATCGACTGACAAGCAGGCTGTTTCCGACTTTAAACGGCAAAGCAAATCGGAATTGTCAGTGTCGCCCTCATCATACTGCAAAAGTGTTATTTTGTGCCAGTTACGTTCAAAGAGAGGATCCACTTGTAGGTGTTCATACCATCTGTTGAAGAAGTAGGCTGTTCCTGACTTCCAGCGGCAGAGCAGAATCGAAATTGTCAATATCGCACTCATCATTCTACAAAAGTTTCATTTAGCGTTCTTCCTCCTAAAATAATCTGAACCTAAAGTAACTTCAAAAGTAAAATGCCATCTTTGCAAACTTAAAACCTATTTGAATATCTGGTCGTTAAACCTCTAATCAAAAAACAAAGTAAAAAAGTAGTTACTTTATTTTTCAAGAATTTAATTTTATTAATATTCATTTGCTAAATTGTTCACACGCAAAAACGTTATTTCTATAGCTTTGAGCGGGTCATTGATCTGGCTTTCATCTTTTACTAGTACTTACTGATGTACGTGGACGTTTTTGTATATCAAGCAATTCCGAACATTTAAAAATTGCATTTTAGGTACAGCAAAATATTCACTTTCACAAAATAATATAAACAATATGGCGTTTAAACACACTGTGAAATCTTTATCGCTTGAAGCGTTTTCTGATTTTTCTTGTGAAGAAAATTTTATCCAAAATAAAATTTCTCCCTGTAATCTGCAGATCTTTTTTGTCCCAGTGAAAACAATGCAGTTTCCTGGGAGCGGAATATATGCAATTAATTAACGTTTTCATGTGCTAAGTAACACAGGATATTTTCCTTCGTATAATTTTCCTCAAAGGAACTTTTCAAAAATTGAATACGGCCAATGACATTTTTGCACTAAGAAGGAATAATCGGATTGAACTGAAATTTTATGGACATAGAGGTGGGACAAATCCTAAATTCTCTCGATTCGAATCCCAAAAGATTTTCGAATCTCTCGAATCCTTCATATGAGAATAATTATAAGAAAAAAAAGGGAAAGAAGAGATTCCTACTTATAATTAAAAGTTTTTAATTGAAGCAAATTTTGAAATTTGTGTTTAATGAAAAACAAATTAAATACAATTTTCAAAAAATGTACACATACTTATTAAAAAGGTACAAGTGAAATTTATAATTTACATTTACTAAATGAAGTACTTGAGTTTTAAAGTTAATTTTCATTTTCTGATCATAATTTGACCCAAAAGTATTTGAATTACAATTCACAGTTTTGACATTTTTCTTTAATAACAAAAAATTTATGTTCAGTGTTTTTCTCCAAAACCTTTCTAAATCAAAGCAAGTGTAGATACGGAAGATTATTTCAAAAGTTAAGTAGATAAACACTAAATATCGAACACTAAATTGAGTAAATTGTTTCCTCTAACGTTATTTCTATAGCTTTGAGCGGGTCATTGATCTGGCTTTCATCTTTTGGTAGTACTTACTGATGTACG
Source organism: Macrothele yani (assembly GCA_039090855.1). NCBI lineage: Eukaryota > Metazoa > Arthropoda > Arachnida > Araneae > Macrothelidae > Macrothele > Macrothele yani. Next base: position 38,961,976 of record CM077018.1, read on the forward strand.
TGGACGTTTTAGTATATCAAGCAATTCCGAACATTTAAAAATTGCATTTTAGGTACAGCAAAATATTCACTTTCACAAAATAATATAAACAATATGGCGTTTAAACACACTGTGAAATCTTTATCGCTTGAAGCGTTTTCTGATTTTTCTTGTGAAGAAAATTTTATCCAAAATAAAATTTCTCCCTGTAATCTGCAGGTCTTTTTTGTCCCAGTGAAAACAATGCAGTTTCCTGGGAGCGGAATATATGCAATTAATTAACGTTTTCATGTGCTAAGTAACACAGGATATTTTCCTTCGTATAATTTTCCTCAAAGGAACTTTTCAAAAATTGAATACGGCCAATGACATTTTTGCACTAAGAAGGAATAATCGGATTGAACTGAAATTTTATGGACATAGAGGTGGGACAAATCCTAAATTCTCTCGATTCGAATCCCAAAAGATTTTCGAATCTCTCGAATCCTTCATATGAGAATAATTATAAGAAAAAAAAGGGAAAGAAGAGATTCCTACTTATAATTAAAAGTTTTTAATTGAAGCAAATTTTGAAATTTGTGTTTAATGAAAAACAAATTAAATACAATTTTCAAAAAATGTACACATACTTATTAAAAAGGTACAAGTGAAATTTATAATTTACATTTACTAAATGAAGTACTTGAGTTTTAAAGTTAATTTTCATTTTCTGATCATAATTTGACCCAAAAGTATTTGAATTACAATTCACAGTTTTGACATTTTTCTTTAATAACAAAAAATTTATGTTCAGTGTTTTTCTCCAAAACCTTTCTAAATCAAAGCAAGTGTAGATACGGAAGATTATTTCAAAAGTTAAGTAGATAAACACTAAATATCGAACACTAAATTGAGTAAATTGTTTCCTCTAACGTTATTTCTATAGCTTTGAGCGGGTCATTGATCTGGCTTTCATCTTTTGGTAGTACTTACTGATGTACGTGGACGTTTTAGTATATCAAGCAATTCCGAACATTTAAAAATTGCATTTTAGGTACAGCAAAATATTCACTTTCACAAAATAATATAAACAATATGGCGTTTAAACACACTGTGAAATCTTTATCGCTTGAAGCGTTTTCTGATTTTTCTTGTGAAGAAAATTTTATCCAAAATAAAATTTCTCCCTGTAATCTGCAGGTCTTTTTTGTCCCAGTGAAAACAATGCAGTTTCCTGGGAGCGGAATATATGCAATTAATTAACGTTTTCATGTGCTAAGTAACACAGGATATTTTCCTTCGTATAATTTTCCTCAAAGGAACTTTTCAAAAATTGAATACGGCCAATGACATTTTTGCACTAAGAAGGAATAATCGGATTGAACTGAAATTTTATGGACATAGAGGTGGGACAAATCCTAAATTCTCTCGATTCGAATCCCAAAAGATTTTCGAATCTCTCGAATCCTTCATATGAGAATAATTATAAGAAAAAAAGGGAAAGAAGAGATTCCTACTTATAATTAAAAGTTTTTAATTGAAGCAAATTTTGAAATTTGTGTTTAATGAAAAACAAATTAAATACAATTTTCAAAAAATGTACACATACTTATTAAAAAGGTACAAGTGAAATTTATAATTTACATTTACTAAATGAAGTACTTGAGTTTTAAAGTTAATTTCCATTTTCTGATCATAATTTGACCCAAAAGTATTTGAATTACAATTCACAGTTTTGACATTTTTCTTTAATAACAAAAAAATTATGTTCAGTGTTTTTCTCCAAAACCTTTCTAAATCAAAGAGATGTGTAGATACGGAAGATTATTTCAAAAGTTAAGTAGATAAACACTAAATATCGAACACTAAATTGAGTAAATTGTTTCCGTGGTTATAAAATGACTGTCCCTGATCTTGAGGCGTATAGGTGAGGAAGAAATGGAGATATTATAATGAAACATGGTAGATAACTTATTAAGTAAATTTATAAATGATTTAAAGAAAAAAAAATACAGCGCTATGGGAACAGTGGCTCTGGAAACACAAACATTGGCCTAAGTTGTAAATGTATGATCACAACATGTTATTGTCGAACACAAGTGAAGGAATCAAGAGTGGACCGTGGAGGATCAGAAAGAGACTTACATTCCATAATAAATCACGTTTACATCGAGAAAGAAGTTGTAGATCAACCAACCATGGTGATAAACGTTTATACGACATAACTGATGATTCTGATGATGACGAAAGTGCGTGTGTACCAGAAAAATGAATCACGCATGCAAAATGAAATGAATAAAAGTATTAGACAAAAAAAAAAGAAACAGCACACAAAACCATTTTTGCGCCATTAATGCAAAGTGTGTTTGAACATCACACAGTACTATTTCATTTATACCTAATTTCATTCCCTGCACTGCCAGTAAATGAATTTGTACATGATCTACACACATTTAACTTTCCGCATATATACTTTGTTAGTCAAAATAATCTGGGTTTTTAGTAATCCGAGGCAATTCGAGCCCAGATTGTCCGTGATTATGGAGGAACAATCCTACACTTAATTTTACTTTAATCTGTCATATCAATGCCTGCTGAAAGAGAAAATGATGCAAAGTTTCGCCCCTGTAATGTGTTAACTCAATCTACATAGTTAGGAGATTTGGGTTATACACAGTGTATTCAAAAAGTTCCAGGACACCCGCTCGTAAAAACGTACAGATGGCGCTATCTCTGTGAAACCGCCGGGATGACGCAGCAACGACCTTCAGCCACGCGTATCACGTGATTGCAGTTATTTCTGACTACTTCAGCCTTCGCAGCGTTAATTTGTGTAAAGCGTGTGTGTGAGCCGTTGTCATAAAAAAAAATGGAGCAACGAACGGACATCAAAGTTTGTTTTAAATTGGGAAAATCGGCCACAGAGACGTACGAAATGATTAAATATGCGTATGGTGACGATGCTATGAGTCGTTCGCGAATATTTGAGTGGTTTTCAAGGTTTAAAACTGGAAGAGACTCGACTGAAGACGATGAGAGATCAGGTGTTCCATGTTCGAGTCGAAATGATGAAAATGTTGAGCGTGTGCAAGCGTTGGTGAGGTCCGACCGCCGAATAACGATAGAAATGATTGCACAGTCGTTAAACATTAGTGCGGGATCTGTTTTCACGATCATGACGGAGGATTTGAATAAAAGGAAGCTCTTTGCGCGCTTTGTGCCGCACACTCTGACTCCTGAACAAAAAGAACACAGAATTTCCTCCTGCAAAGATTTGATTTTCGTGGCCGATCAGGATCCAACTTTTTTGCAAAACATTGTCGCCGGAGACGAGACTTGGTGTGTGGAGTGAGATCCGGAGACAAAACGCCAAAGTGCTGAGTGGACAAGTCCGAAAACGAGTCGGCCGATGAAAGTTCGCCCTTCGAAATCAAAAACGAAAACGATGATGATCGCCTTTTTTGACAGTCGGGGCATCATTCATCGAGAATTTCGTCGTCAAGGTTCCACTGTGACTGAGGCTTTCTACAAAGATGTTTTGGACCGGCTTTTGAAACGAATGCGCAGTGTGAGGCCCAATTTGTTGGACAGTGGAAAATGGTGCCTCTTGCACGACAATGCACCGTCTCACAAGTCCATCCATGTGCAGCATTTTTTGGCGAGAAGGCAGGTTGCGTGCATCAACCACCCCCTGCACTCACTAGATCTGCCCCCCCTCCACCGACTTTTTTATTTCCCAAGTTCAAACTGAAGATGATAGGGGCAGCGGTATGAGTCGACAGAGGAGATTGAAGCGACGGTGACATCGGAACTCAATAGTGTTGGAGTGAAGGCATTACAGAAGGCGTTTACTGACCTGTACACTCGTTCCAAGCGTTGTATTGAATTGGGAGGAGACTATGTAGAAGCTTAATATCAAATGTAAGTATACCCTCTGTGTTATATGGTCTGTGTATGATCAGTCCTGGAACTTTTTGAATACACTGTGTATAGATTAAATTTGCTTATCCGGCACACAAAATAAGGTTAAATCACATCTTTCACATCCTATGTTTTTATGTAGCTGAATCTATACGTCATATTTCCCATTCCAATTCATCGAAGAGAATTCCATGAAAATGAGTTTGAACAACTATGGAAATGAAGCAAGAGAAAATTTCGTTCACATTCTTGAGGCAACCCATATATACCGTGGATATCGATTCAAAAACGACCGAGTGCTTTATCAGTCCAGGAATATGAAATCGACATTTATCGATTCAGGTACATTGCGTAGCAGTGGATAGGGTGTTTATTGTCAGATACACACTCAAACGTGTAGCTCATGGAACTGAATGCACTTTTCATCAAGCCGTATTTATAAAATTCCAAAACGCAGTCTTTGCAGTAAATTCGATTATTATCAGCTTACAGATTACATTTAAATCTTTTATATAACATTTCTTATTAATATCATTTGAGATATAATACCGAAACCTATACGTAATGTGCTAGAAGGTATATTCATGCTTTTCAGACCTTCTATTAAGAAAGTTGGTAAAATTTAAATTTAGCAGACAAAAAGTAATTGTTTAACGCCTAAAAGCTATTGTTTTACGTTATTGAAGCTTATGGGAGATATCGTGAGCATACTGATATAGAACGTTGTAAAATGAAACGGTGCTTTATCATGGCAGTAAGCAAGAACCAAAATGCTATCAATTCGAACAACAACGATGTTTAAAAAAATTCTGCTTTCGTCCACGAAACAAACCTTTTGTTTATAAAATTTAACCTGTTTTAAGAACTTCAATATTTTTCGAATCTAAATAAATCTTCACCGAATTTGTCGGACGGAGGATATTGCTCCCATATTGGATATGGCATGCACATTGCTATAACATTTCATGATGATTATCCGATCCTATCAACAGAAATACCTGAACAGCCGGCGTACATTTTTCAAAACTAACGCCTTTCCTTTCATTATTCGTGTTAATGCTGCGTCAATTTCCTAAACATTTTCAAATACATTTCCCCACGATGACTGAAAACTTTTCTCTGTTCATTAAATTAGAATATGATACCTTGAAGACAAATCCTCTATAATGTAAGATCCACGGTTGGCAAAATGTAGCTAAGCAGAATCTTTTAAATATACATTATATTAGTTGTGCTTTATTTAAAATCCTATAGCATTGGGGAGTCAACTCAGCATTGGTCAACAATACGTTAATACATGAATGTCCAAGGCTTCATGACTCGTTTACAGGCTTTTGCAGTAAATAAGTCCTGCTTATTTTTCAGATTTCTGGGTAATATTTCCGTAATAAAACTTTGATTCAACAAGTAATACAGAGTTATTAATTTTATATTTTTGTTATCGAGTATTAAAAGTAAACTTCTCAAGCCATAACCTGTCAAATAATTAGTGTTCACGTCGAGAGATTCGGAAAATGATTTCGGACTGTCAGAATGACATTTTCAATAATTTCCGTTATTCAACGTAATTATATTTGTTAACCAAAGATGTACAAAATTAAGTCTGTGAGTGACGGCAAATAAATTAAAGAAAGAAAATATCAGAAAACAAAGCAATGCCCAGTGTTCTTTTACTGAACATCAAAATATAGATTTCAAGATAAGATTTGGCAATCTGTAGAACTATCTGAACTGTAGTTTCTTCTTTCTATCTGTCTCCAAACTCACGTGTTAGGAGACATGAAAAGTTGTGCTGTTTCTTCCATTAGAAACTATATAATCATAATTAGAATACATTCGTTCGATTTTGTATCTGGTATGACACTACAGTACGAAATTACTGTATTTACGTGTAATACTGAATCGCAATTCATAAACATATATTACTTGCGTACCAATACTAGAATTTGTAATCAACGCTGACCAAACATAATCAGCAAAACATGTCATAATAAATTTTAATGCATTGTACACGTACTTAGATTTTTCCACAATAGGAAACATAATCATGTTAAGTTTACCATAAATAAGATTTATTATTTAAAGATAGCTTTAAAGAGTATTAATACGAAAAAGTGATTTTTGGTTGAGAGTGTGTCCAAAAGGGTAGTGTCTTTAAGTTGCTAAAAGTAGACGTCGACAAATGCGAGGCACCAAGCTTACTTAACGATGAAGTTACGTAATGCAATGTCAAATTATTCTACGGGAAAAATGTTCAGATTCTATTGGCAGGATTGCTACGTTTGTATTAAAATTCTTCGAAATCTATTTTCATTTGACCAAAATGTTCTGATGTAATTTCATAATGGTGGATAATACTTTTTTCGTGTCCTAGTACTTAATAACCTTCCAGCCGTTCTTTTCTCTAGAAGTAGTGCGGATTGCATTTCTATATTTTCTCAAATTTTCTTTAAGCAAATGCAGGTTCTATGGACTTGCTTTTCTTTTGATGCTCAAATTGCCTGAATAAGATATAATACTATTTAGTACCGAAGAAATGTATCGTCAAATTTAACAAAAAAAAAAAAAACTTTAAGAGTTATATATGCTCGAGTCACATTATTTTGACCACCAGCTAATATCTAGATTTACCGTCTTGTGCAGCGCGGACAGCAGCTAGACGGGCTGAGAGTGACTAGATAAGGTGCTGGAAGCTGTTAACGAGTTAACTGCGGTGCATCTGACGCCTGCTGGAGAGTGCGTGTTTGAAGATCCATAGAGAGAACAACACGATAGGTTGAGCTTAGGTCTGAGGAATTAGGGAGCCAGGGACGCGTATTGAAGTCTTCAGCGTGATCTTCCAAACACTCACAGACATTACTAGCTGTGTGATACGACGTATTGTCGTGCTGGAAGATCCTATCCGCCCAAGGTAAGAAAATCATCACGTATGGGTGTACGTGGTCTGCAAGGATGGATTCATAACAAATTAGTTCAATACTGCCTTCCTCAGTTATGTGTGGACACAGGGAATGCAACAAAAGCATTCCCCAACACATAACGCTTTCTTTACCAGCTTGTGTTCTTCCAGCATTGGTTGAATAGTGTTTGTTCTCTGATGTTTCTCGCACAATACGCCAATGTCCATCCTTTCGATGAAGGAGAAAACGTGACTTACCGGAGAAGACAATTCTTTGCCAATCAGCCAAGATCCAATTCCGATACTGCCGTGGAAATATAAGTCTTTTCCGATGATGAACCTTCGTTAGCATAGGTGCCGTGAACATCCGTCTGCATTTGAGCCCCATACGCAGCAGGGTTCGCTGAACTGTCGTTTTAGACACACTTCCGGTCAGTGAGTTGCTCAACTGAAGCGTGCCGATCGGCCCTCACGCCTTTTTAAAGGCAATGTTCACCTCTCACATCCCTGGCGCGTGATGCTCCGCAGTGTCCACGTCGCTTATTCGCAATGGTGCCATTTCTCCTATGACGATACACTTTAACAACAGCAGCACGCTAACAGTCACAAATTGCGCTGTTTCAGAAATACTGCCACCCTTTCCCCGAAAGCCTATAATCATCCTTTTTTGCAAATCTAATAAATCACTCCTTTTATTCATAACAGAAAGAAGTAATATGCTTTCAGAATGCCTACAGCACACCATATATACCCTCCATATCAGTTAACGACACTTGTCTTCTTTCATTGGCTACGCGCTGTTGACGTCAAAAGTAGGTAGTGGTCACAAAAATATGACTGGACTGGTATATTTTAATACTTCAGTAAATGTCAAAAGGAGGAGAAAGTGCTCCCAATTCCATATTTTACTTTTCAGCAAAAAGTTTAATAGCGTAGAAATATTTTTTCCCTACGAAATGCCGATCGACTAGACGGATGAAAAGTAAACCAAGATTACATACCTACGCAAAATGACAATGACGCTTGGAACCTGAGGTAACGTTTGCTGCTCGATCACAGAGGCGAATGAAATCAAAAATAAAAATAAATTGTTTCAATCGAAAACGTAGAATAAATTACAATGATTATAATGAATGATACGAAGTGTTGATTTTATTTCACTTGAGACATGCAACTGCGAGATTGACAGGGCGAAAAAAACTGCCTACGCTAATAGTAAAAGAAAACTGCTTTCGCTGAACGAAAAAATGATTGCTATTAATCATTGGTTATAAAAGAAATTCGATAATCATTCGTCATTGCTGCCCTTAGAGCGCGTCGGAACGCCAGAGGTGCAATCCGACAGACGTCAGCACGTCTCGACCGGCGGGTTATTCGACACGCTCGTTCATCACTAGAAGGCACTACAGCCAACTTTCGCCGTGCCACATCGACCATGGACGTCGCTATAACGAGTCGAACTCTAAACCAACGGTTACAAGTCACACACCTGCGCAATAAGCAACCGTTACGTCGACTGACATTAAAGGCCAGCTATCGCAGCGTTCATCTGGCTTGGTGCCGAAATCATGTGAACTGGGATTAACGAATGAACGCCAGTGGTCTTCAGTGATAAATACCGTTTCTATCTGGGATCTGACGATCGACGGATCCATATCTGGCTATAACCTGGTGAGCAAACTGATCCAGGTTTTCTTCGCGATTTCCACGCCTCCCGTTAAGAAGGCTTCATGTTATGGACTTCTATTGCGCATCACAACAGGTCACCTCTTATCCTCATCACAGTGTCGCTGACAGCTGTACGATACGTCAGCGAGGTTCTGCAACACATTTTAATATCGTTCTTCATACTGTTCTTTACATATCACTCGGGTCTCACACAGCCATTGCCAGCAAGATTGCACGATTTATTCCCAATTGGAAACCTGTGAAACCATATATAGACGACGTTTGAAATCGAAACCGCTTGGGCGCGATCTCGATAAATTATGGGAGCAAGCCAACCGTGCTTGGTGTTACGTTGCTCAGAACGATATCCGTCCACTCTATGATTCATTGCCACACCGTATTGCTGCTAGTATGCCCATTTGTGGCAGTGCAATCACATCTGAGACGTACCCATTGTGCTCCATTATCTTATCTGATAAACCCTGTACGTGGCTGAAAACAAAATCAAGGTATTCATATTGAATGCTCACTTTCACCTTCTGGCCACACTCCTTCTGGCTGGGGCAATTTCTATGTTGAGGAGTGTATCTAAATGAATAGTATATGATAATTTATTAATGCAGAGAATTATTAGTACCGACCTTTTTTCCTTATTTCCGAAAGTTTTCCACATAAGCGCTTTTGGACAGTGGCCAGTAAGAGTAAAATCAGAAACCGTTAAAAATTTTTTTGCTAAGCCGCAGAATTAAATCAGCTGCATTCCTCGTTACTGAGTGAGTGACGTACAACAAAGGAAACGAACATTCCAAAACGGCAAAGTTTCAGCGACAAATTCCGACGGTGTAGGTTGATTGGACAAAAATTCGGGGCTCCAAATCAGGAGGATGTGGGTTCATTTTTTGTCACCGATGAAATTTTTTGTGAAATTGTCACAAACAAATGTGTGATATTTGCTCAATATGTCGTCTGAAATTTTCTGGAATTCATTCTTCTAAAGAGTCCTCTCGTTCAAGCACGGTTTAAACATGCGAAAAACCACGATTTCGTTCCAGGGCTTTCCCAAGGGAGTGGGTATATGTGAGGCGGTACTAGCAAGGTGATGCGCATGGCAGCGCAGCAATTTTGAAGCGAGGAACTGCGTCGGTGTAATTTAATTGGAAGGGAATTAGGATCCGTTTTTCAAAAATGAAGGTTAGACATGCGGCACCAGAAAATGACTTTGACGTCATGATTGTTATTACGGTTATGGTTTATTTCCGCTGGAAGTTATTTTCCAGTAATTAATAATATTTCAATTCTCTCTTTGAGAAAATAATAACTATAATTTTTTTTTAAATAATTTTATTTCATCTAAAAACAATTCTCATGACTTATGAAAAAGAACTTTTTTTCCAACTATGATAAACTTATTTTTATGCCTTTCAATTGAAATAAAACAGATTGCGTTAAGGCTAAATGACTGGCTTATAGAAAAAGATGAATACGTCTTCCGGATTGAGAAATAGTGTCCACACTAGGATCTGATTGCTACATGAAGCTGTGTTTGTCATAAAATGCTGGTAATCGTATCGTTCCTTTTAACCAACGGCCTTCAAACGAACTGGTTCATTTTCCTCAATGAATATAACACAAATACCTCACACTGCGACGTAAAGCATTAAGGAATGTGAACAAAACGTTTGACAACGTTTCCATTACTGAAGTAAATTGTTCATTCTAACCACTTATTTCATTTTGACATGATGTCCTATAAAATGCTAACTAAAATTTTGCAGACGACTAAAGGAAAATCACAATAACTTTGCGCACCTGCTTTTACAAATATAAATATTCCAATAAAATAGTGAACACTGTGAAAAACGTGGATTTTGTACGTTTTAAAACAACATTCACAATATACAATTATGATATTTAACTTTAACACCTTCATAAAATGTACAAGGATTCCTATCTGATAATAGAAACATACTACTTCATAAATTCATGTGATATTATAATGCATTTTAGTTTTTCCTTTATGAATATCAATTGAGACCTTAGTACAACAGAAAGTGGCCACACGTCAGAAATCATGGGTTCGTATTGTATTTTATGAGAGATAAAAGTTTGAAAAAAATGAAATCCGCGCTTCTTGGTATACACAAAATTTTAGTTTGCCATGTAAGCAAGCTTTAATTTTGCATGAAAGTCCAAAACGGATTCATTAATCCTCGAGCTAGGTAAATTAAATTTAGAGGATAGAAGTAATACAAGCAAAACATGATGCTGATATATTTCTGGCTACTTGAGATCAATACATTTCGGAAGGTATATAGGTAGGGCGACATTACCAAATTCGAGTAGACGGTACTTCTGTATAAGTATTGATAAACACCTTGAGTTTAGAGACTTTGAAAGAGGAATAATAATAATAATAATAATAATAATAATAATAATTGGAAAAATGTCAAACATTTTTATGAATCATTTTGAAAAATTGCAGCTTTCTGATTTGCCACCTACAGAACTGCAGAAGACAGCTTTACTTGGGACATCATATATTTTACGCCTATTCTTGACTGATACCTAGGTCTCCGGTGGAAACTCGTATCAGTTCAACAATACCAGTCAATGATAATTTGCTGTTTATTTTGTTTGTCATAGGCTGTGATTCGTATATTTCGAATAAAGAAAATAATAATAATAATAATAATAAACCCCACCGATGATGCTACCTTGTTGTGGTGGTGGTGCTCGTGTGTCCCGATGAGGTTGAGAGGTATGCTGGCGGTAGCATTGCTACCAGCAAGGCCACCCAAGCCAGACAGGTCTTGAATGAGGAGCCAGACTAAGAGTACCTAACAACCATCAACCACGATGATATGAAACAAAAAGAATTCCATACCGGATCGGTCGTCGCCCTGGTCAAGAAGGAGAGCGTCAGGTGCTATGGCTCCTGGACACCTGTCGACAAATGGGCTTTAGGGCTCAGCAGACCCTGTTGAGGAACCAGGACAGGCTGCTGTAATGCCACTGAAAGAAAAAAATGGAAAACTTGGACAGTTGCTGAAAATCGAGAAATCATGAAATGCTATTGCCAGTTAAATCCATCAGCCCGTGGTTTTAAAAAAAATGATGCAAAGTTGGGAAGGGAAACATCCAGACAGTGGAATAAAAGAACAAAAAATAATGAATCAAAGAAGGTTTACCATCAGGAACAAGGTATTTACAAAGGTGGAATAGTAAAAGATGGAGAAATTGGCAAAAGAAGGACCAACACAAAATAAGGACCACGTCGTGGAAATCTTTGTCCTAGTAAAGCCTGAAGATCAAGTAGCAGAAAATATTTTACCAGAATAACAATCTGGCAAACAAAATGACAACCATGAATTGACACAGCAGCAAAGCCTTCTAAAAGAGAAAATTTTAATCCATGTGAAACAAGGTAAGGAACGACAAAGAGTTCCTTTATTTCTCCAAATACGAAGCAAACAAGTGAAAAATTTGTTAAAAACTGCAAATGATATCGTGGGCAAAATTCCAACACTACTATAATGGAAACGAACCTGCTCATGTGAAGTACAGCTGCCATAGTGCCGCCCCGGTGGCGCAGTGGTCTAAGCGATGGCCTCTGATCATTCGTCCGAACGGGGTCCGGGTTCGAATCCCGGTGAGGCATGGATGTTGTGTTTGTCTTACGGCACTGGCTCTCTCCCTTCCCTGGAACCAGTGACCCTAAATTAGGGACGGGCGACTGCTTATAGCCCGTTGAGTTGCTCACGGTGGTCGTTAAACCTCCAATCAAAAAAAAAAAAAAAAAAACAGCTGCCATAGTAAACTTGGTTACGAGATGCCAAAGAAGAAAATGCCTCGCACTCCTAAGTGGAAAATTCGCCTAGAAAATAAAATAAATAAATTCCGTAATGACATTAGTAACTTAAAATGCCTGAAAGATAGGAACTTAAAAGTAGAAAACTAAAAGAGGGACTGCAAAACATACGACCTGGAAAGAAAAATAATTTTTGACATAAAGGAAGAATTTAAACAACGAGTAACAGCTACTGCAAAGAAAATTGAAAGATATGACGGACGCGTAAAACAGTAAAAACAGAATGAGCAATTTCGGAATCTGCAACAAGTATTTTATAAATCATGGAGACAAGAAGCAATCCAAATTAACACCAGCCCATGTAAGGAAGATGCCTTCAAATTTTGGAAAGAAATTTGGGAAAGCACAGTTGAACATAATAAAAATGCCTTCTGGATCAACGATGTTTGTAAAGATTTGAAAGGAATACACATGGATAATTTGATGATAACAACTAACATGTTTACACAGCAAGTAAAGAATGTGAAAGCCTGGAGCGCACCTGGGCCAGATGAATTGCACGGATTTTGGTTGAAGTATATTACAAGTCTTCATCAACGAATAGCTATGAAATTCAATATAATGCTACATAATTTTGCCACAGAAGATTTGATGACAACAGGTCGCACATTTCTTATAATGAGAGATCAAGATAAAGCAATGAACCTACTAACTATAGTTCAATTACATGCCGCCAAACAACATTCAAACTTTTCACAAGAGTACTAGCAAGATCAATTTATGAATACTTACGGGGAAAGAATTTGTACCCAATAGAACAGAAGAGGAACTTCAAAAGGTCAAGAGGCACCAAAGACCAGCTGCTAACTGACAAAACGGCACTAAAAAACTCCAAAGTAGAACAACGAATTTGAATATGGCATGAATAGATTATAAACTGGCCTTTGATTCATTGCCCCGCAGCTAGATTAAAACTTGTTTGGAACTATTTGGAGTTAGCAAGAACATCTGCTTATTCCTCAAAGTAAATATGAAAAACTGGAAAACAGTGTTACATGCATATGGTGAAGAATTCGGGGAAGTTGATATCAAGAGAGGCACATTCCAAGGGGGTTCTTTGTCGCATTTATTGCTTAATATCTTTTTCATTCCAATGTCAATGATTTTGAACAAACCAAAAATGGGCTACCGCATTTCGGACCAACATGGAAAAATAAATTATGCTAACAAAGGTGCATCATCGGATAAAGCTTACATTGGCACGGCAGTATCGGAATTGGACCTCGGCTGATTGGCAAAGGATTGCCTTCTCCGATGAGTCATGTTTTTTGCTTCATCGAACGGATAGACATTGGCGTATAGGGCGAGAAACATCGGAAAACAAACATTCTTCAACCATTCCTGGAAGAACACAAGCTGGTTAGGGCAGCGTTATGTGTTGTGGAACGTTTTCGTTGAATTCTCTGGGTCCACACATACCTGTGGAAAGCAGTGTTGCCCCAATTTGTTATGAATCCATCCTTGCAGACCGCGTACAACCAGACATAATGATTGTGTTCAATGGGGAGGATAGGATCTTCCAGAACGACAATCCGACGTGTCACACATCTAGGAATGTCTGTTAGGGGTTGGAAAAGCACGACGAAGACTTCAAAGCGCTTCCCTGGCAATATAATTCCACAGACCTAAACTAAAACTATCGTGTTGTTCTGTGTATAGATCTTCCACCACGAACTCTCCAGCAGCCGTCAGATGCACTGCAGTCTGCATGTCTCCACATACCTGTTAACACGTTCCAGCTCCTTACTGAGTCACTTCCAGCCCGTCTAGCTGCTGTCCGTGCTTCACAAGATATTAGCTGGTGGACAAATTGAAGTGACTCCACGATATATATCTCTTAACGTTTTTTTCTTGTTAAATTGACGATGCATTTCCTCTATACCAAATACACTGCTGGCCACCCAAAATGTAACACCAAGAAGGACACGAGATAGAAAAGCCAGATTTACTGGACACATAACAACAGATTTAAAGATGAAACGATTGAGCTTACATGCCCGTGCGACTTGCGGAACACGCCGGCATCAATAGTTCGTGTGACCCCCATGGCTGGCAATAACGGCCGCTACACGTTGCGGCATCGAACGAAAGAGGCTTTGGATGTAGGCTTGGGGTATGTCGGTCCACGCTGCTTCCACACGTTGCCACAGTTCACAAGGCGTAGCCGCGGGTGGTGCCTACCGGGCCACTCGGTTGCTGATCAGTGACCAGCCGTGTTCGATGGGCGATATATAGGGAGAACAGGCTGGCCACGGCAGCAGTGACACTCGGTGGGCCGTGAAGAACTGTTGCACGATGATTGCCACGTGAGAGCGCGAGTTGTTCTGTTGAAACGTGGCCGCTGGGAGGTCCTGCAGGTAAGGGAGGACTACAGGTTCCAAAACGTCAGAGATGTAGCGGTGGCTGTTGAGTGTACCGGCGATGCGTACCAGAGGGGTGCGGGTGTCATATCCAATTGTGCCCCAAACCATAACGCTAGGCGACGGACCGGTATGGTGATGCATAATGCAGGCGTCATACAGTCTCTCGCTGCGTTGCCGCCAAACGCGTATCCGACCATCGTGGTGTTGCAGGCAGAAGCAAGATTCGTCGGAGAAGACAATGTCGAGTCATTCCGTAGTCCAGGTGCGGCGTTCAACGGTCGACTGCCGCCGAACTCGCCGGTGGTGTAACGTCAATGGTAATCGGAGCAATGGGCGCCGTGCGACAAGTCCCCGCTCCTGCAGACGACGTCGAACTGTACGCTCTGACACAGGTTGTTGCGCAACACACCCTAATTCCTGCGCTAACGTTCGTGATGTGGCGGTGCGAGCCGTCAATGCCCGCCGCACAACATGCCGGTCCTCTCGTTCGGTGGCGTGCCGCGGCTGCGGTAATCGCGCACGTATGTCCGTCCTACCCTCCTGCCCCCACCGAATCCATACTCGCCTCACTGTGGCTGGATGTCGTCCCATACTGGCGCCGATACCAGGCAGCACACTTACATTGGTCCAATGTAAAACACAAAACGTTGGCAAAACGTTCGGTTCCTACGGTGGGCCTACCTTAATATGTCTCGTTGGCCACTTACCAGCCTCTGGTAGGCCCAGTGAACTAGCCAGCAATTATCAACGTAAGAAAGAACGTTGATATAACATTGTGCCAGCATTAAACCACTGTTTCATACAACATAAATCCATCAATCATTAAACACTGAGCCACTCTTACAACATTGAGCCGTCGGTGGAATAACATAACGCCAACACAGCACACAACGTTATACCAATATTTGGATAACATTGTGCCAACATCTTTAAAACATTAAGCCATCACTTAGATAACATTGTGCCACTGTTACAACGACGCCCATCGTCTTTTCAACATTGAGCCAGCGTATCGCCCACCGTTAAACAATTATTTGGATAACATTGTGCCAACATCTCCTACAACATTAAGCTATCACTCACACAACATGCAGCCACTCTTATGACGTTGAGCCATCATGTTATAACATTGTGCCAATGTATCACACAACGCTCAGCCATCACTCTTATAACAGTGAGCCAACTTTTTAATGCAAGAATGGGTACACGTCCAGTGTCATCAGTAGTTTTGCATGTTACATTCTTCATGTTTTAAGCTCTATTTTTTTACTTGAAAATGTTGCGATGTAGTCGTTTTTTCTTTTTTTATGGTATGAATGAAGAAGCACGATTGTATAAGTAGTTTTTTTGTCTTTCATACTGTATCATATGTTCTAGGATATTAATGAAAAAGCATGATTGTATAAAAACAGACAATTCGGAAATTAGCTACGTACAGTTAACAAATTTTTACATGCATATATCGCAGCAAGAAATGTTACTCATTCTTCTGTAAATAAATGCAGTAAATTGTTTTTTAATGATGCATATGGAGGTGATATTTTGCTATGTAGCATACTGTAATTATTTAAAATACAGTAAAACCGTACTACAGGAAAAATGTTTATAACAATTACCGGGCTACTTACCATTCATTTGACTGGTCTCAAAACAAAAAACAAAAAAGCTTCTGGAAATAAGTTTCAGGTGGTTATAAGGAAACCTAATTATAACAAAATGCTCGAAAGTAGAGTTAAACCAATTCACATATACAGTACAGGTTTAATTCTACTTCCAAGCATTTTAAAGTACTGAGAAAAAGAAAAGTAAAAAAATAATAGATTTTCATTGATACAGTTTGCAAGAGCCCCCTCCTCGCCCGTTAATTCTTTTGCTTCCGAGTCTGAAAATGCCACCGGGTAGTGTACAGGAAGCCTAATGTGCTATGCTAAATAAACATAACTAAATATGACATACTTCAATGGTACAATAATAAGTGTTAATGGTGCAGGTGCTTGCACTTATGCAATGTTTTACAATGCATACTTCTCAGTCAAGTATGTAATTAAGGTAACATATGCAGTTCATTCATGAAAGCTAAAGTAAATTATTACTACAATCTTAGACCAATGGTGTTATTAACAATTTTTTGTCTAAAAGCATTTTTTGTATCAATAACCAAGGAATAATGTACACAATTTGTCAATAGATTGAGGTTTATGTATTTAGCTCAAGAACAAGCTGTTCTTAATGCTGTATTAAGTGGGGCTATGACAAATAGAAATGTGTAGCATTTCTGTTTCACACGTTTGACCAATATAAAGTAACACTCCGGAGTACTTTTTTGTGTGTTACACACATCCGTGATGAATACCGTACTAAGCCTTATGCTAAATGAACACCCCGAATTAAACCAAATTAAATACAGCCACTGCAGCCATTATATCAAACTAGTGGCTGTATTTAATTTGGTTTAATTCGGGGTGTTCATTTAGCATAAGGCTTAGTACGGTATTCATCACGGATGTGTGTAACACACAAAAAAAAGTACTCCGGAGTGTTACTTCTTTTATTGGACAAACGTGTGAAACAAAAATGCAACGAATTTCTATTCGTAATAGCCCTAGGAGTGAGATTTTACAAATTCCACATGGACACATTTCTTTAAACTTAAATGTAATAAACAGTTGTTATATTGTGAAAGCCAGATATCTTTAGAACCTGCACAATGTTAAGTAGGTGAACATGGTTGATAGGGCATAGATAGTTGCTTTTAAACCTTTCCTGTAAGTGTAAACCCTACGAGAATTTGTGGCGTGTAGTGAAACGAAAAATGAATAGAATCATGTACAAAGTGCATGTCATTCTGCAGATTATTGGGTTGCATATGTAATCTACATTACGAAGAGTAGCCTCTTGATCAAGTATTGCTGTTATTATTGGCAGTCTGATCTTACCTTCTTTATAAATCAATGTTTCAAAATGCAGAAAACGTATGTAGTTCATTCAAGAAAACTAAAGTTAACACTGTCTTAGCACAATAGCATCATACTATTTTCTGACTACTTTTTCATCAATTATCAAGAAAGCAAAAAAAAAAATACTATACATGGTTTGTCAATTACCCTTTTTTTCAAATTACACATACACACATTCTTTAAATTTTATGTTAAACTCTCATTGTATTATGATATCGGAGCAGCTTCAGAACCGGCATTATGTAAGAATAAATTAACATGGTGTAATAACAGTGAGAAATAAGAATCGTATTTAAAGCAGATGACATTTTGCAAAATGATGGTCTACCTGTTAACTCTATTGAAAGGCAAACCTGCATATATCCATACAGTTAAATAAACTAACCCATATTTTACACATATATGAAATCAAATTTTTGAAATTACACTGATAAATACAACACAACATTCAGAACTGATAAAATCTGAAAAATATTTATTTTTGAAATTTTGATTTACATTTATTAAGTTAAAAATAATTATTGTTGATATATTTCGTAATAAAACACATATCAAAAGTAAAAGCTGCTTGAATATAATGTGTTTTCTAAAAGCACAGTATTAATCTATTAATAAGTGTTGTGGTGAGATGGTGGTCAGGAATAACCTGCACTTCTACACCTGCCAGAGTTACTGCTGGATAAAACTGGATTTTCACAACTGAATCTAAAGTGGATACAGAAGAGGTAAGGCAAAAGCATTAACGTATAATTCCTTAATGCACAAAATCAAAAATATATATAAACTTAAATATTGCACATTTAATGTAGCAACAGGATACACGAACAAAACAATGACATTAACTCTCCAATGCAGTTTGTGAAATCAGATATCTCATAAATATTAAAACCCAATAAACAATATGAACAAGAAATTGTTACATCTAAACTTTATTATTTTTACTAGATAGTTCATGTACTTTCTTGGATGAATGAACACTGAAAAAAATTCACACACCGTTCCAGAAGAAAATGAAATACATAATTTTAAAAACACCTTTGCAAAACAATTAATACAAACTTAGTAACCCAAATATCAGCTATACAAGAAATTTAGCAGAATATTAGGCCCATAATTTCCTGAGATCAATTATGATCAGAAAAATGTGGAAAAGCCTTTAAAACAGTAAAGTGCACAGCCTATTTCCTTCAAGTGATCTGAAGCAGGTGAACATGTGCAAATTATACTGCAACATTTTTTGACATGTTAGTTTGTAAGCTGCTGATAAATAATCTGTTTACTTTTCACAAGAATTGCAATCATGCAATTTTCCAATTAAAAATTAAGAAATTCGGAGACTTGACGCTGAACTTGTAAAGCCATAATCACAGTCAGTCCCCTTGATTTTGTTTTTTTAATAGTAGCAACACTTGCTAGTGGCCTTATTTTTTACTAGCAAAAGTTTATTAACATTATAAAACTAGTCAATCATAGCAAAATTTAATTTAACCCCTGTAACTCTCACATTAAAATGCTGAAAAGATTTCAAATATTTAGATATACCTCACCTTTTCATGACCTGACAGATTAATCCTAACAATTTAATTCGAATGAAAATATTTAAAAAAACATTTTTTTTATTTAACTTTTTTCACAAAATTCAAAATCTTGGAAGTTATTTTCGGTATGGTTTACGATCTGGGTTTCGAGTCTTTTCATCATACAACTTTAAAACAGCAGACCTGGGGACAAACTTTCTTCGGATGGACCTTCAACCTCAATACTCACGGCAGCTTTCAATGTTAGTAAGTTTAAACTGCCCCTCCAGTCAGCCTGGATTCTCTTCATGAAACTGAAACCAACCTCACATGCAGAAGTAGATAAGGGGAATATACTGCCTTTTCTCACATGCAGAAGTAAAGGCAGATAGCAGCGAGAGCATATGTCCGCATAGCTCAGTTGGGAGAGCGACTTATTTAGGATTTTTTTTATTTTTGTTTGATTGAAGGTTTAATGACCCCTATGAGCAACTCAATGGGCTATAAGCACCCGCCAGTCCCTAATTTAGGGTCACTGGCACCAGGGAAGGGAGAGAGCCAGTGCCGTAAGACAAACACAACATCCATGCCTCACCTGGATTTGAACCTTGACCCCTTTCAAATGAATGACCAGAGGCCATCGCTTAGACCACTGCGCCACCGGGGCAGCCATATTCCGGAATGAGGGGATCCGGGCTTGATGCCTGGCGTCAACAAAACTGACGGAGAAATTTACTTCGTTATAACTGACATCTATCTGTGTAAATTTCAAGTAAATTATGTTAGCTCATTATCACTTACAATACTTACTGTGATTTACAGTAAAACTGCTTAAATGTTATTATTATTATTTTTCATGTTGCTGATTGAATAAATTTTGTTTCCTTCCAAGACACATTTGTACTGATTCCTTCAATTCTTATATTTATGATGATTTTCAGTTGCGACCTCATAATTTATGACATTTAATTACTCTTAATTTCACAAAAACTAAAGTTTCTGAGAAAAAGAAACTGAAGTCAAATTTAATAATGCCTCACATTAAATTTAAAAACAATGCACTAAGTAATAAATAATTTTAAAGACAGCAAAGAGAACTTCAGTTACACTTTTGTAATATATCAAACAAAAATTTGCCAAAGTTTTGAACATTAAGATTTTGTCACTGTAAATTTTAAAACTATGGTACAAAACAAAATTTGATATACAAGCATCTCTTGTCAGTACCGCAGCAGGAATTTTTGGCCCCCTCCCCCAATATATTTAAGACCCTATGTAAAAAAAAATGACACCCATTCCAAAGAAACTGCTGAAGTGTCCGCTTGCTACTGGATACTAGGTGGCTGTGTCCCAGGCATACGAATCCCTTTGGCACTTACATGTTTGTTTGTCTATGGTTTGTACGTTATGTCTCCGCACTGACAATCAGAAATATCTGGTTCTGCTTTGCAACATCCCACCGTGTTGCATATCGCCGTCCTCATTTTGCTCTTTGTCTGCATGGCTCTCAAGGCAACACAAGTATCTGCGTGTAATGCCTCTTCTCGGTGGTAGTAGTGAAGTGCATAGGTTATTTCTTAGCTTGATGAAACAACCCTTGTTTTGCACATATGTGATAACAAATCCTACCATCACAGCTAAATCAAGAGAGTAATAAACTTTAATACTCTGCCATAGAGACTACCTCTACACAGCTTAGTTCCAAGTGCAGAATAAAAAAATCTCATTTTTTTAAGACACTTTGTATTCAAGCAAAACTGTTACTTTAAGGTTAAGATTGGGGGAAAATATTTAAAATTTTCAACGAAAAAAACCACACGTACTCAAGAGCCCCACAAATGGAGGGGGGTGCAGTTGTGTCGTCTGCGGCGTCTCAGCTACGCAACTGTCTCTTGTGTGCGTCAACAAAACTGCACAGTTTCATGAAAATCTAAGAGGGACAGATTCAAAATAGTACTTTTTTCTTTAATGTAGATTTGACTAATCTACAGTTTCACTTACATTTAACATATTGATCAATTTCACTCCCACAAAAAAAAACTGACAATTTAAATGCTATTTAAAAATGTAAAAACTGATATTACTTAACTATGATATCTGCACAAGCTAAAAAAAAAATAAAATGGCACAGAACTCCCCAAAATGTCAGGTTGGCGAGGCAAAACCAACATCACTAATGGAAAAAAATGAAAAAAAATAAGCAAAATAAAAATCAGTGTAGATTTAACAAAATAAAAAATTAATGCTGACTACTGATAAACTAATTAAAATTAAAAACAAGAAAGATGACACCGAATTTTCGGCTGTAATGAGCACGTCTTTTGAATCCGTTCTGACGCAAATTAAGTTTATCAAAGCTATTCAAAGTCAATGGAACCGGTATGGAAAACAATAGTATCTGACGGAAGAAAAAAGTTTTTCAATCGGGTTTTTAATACCTCAGATATTGCTGTAAACGAAATCGTGAGCCTACGCCCTCTGGTTGCAGCCTTGTGCGTTAAGAAAAACATGAATTTATATGAGAAACATTTCGCACCGGAAACGCCATCCAACACAGAAATAATTTTTCAAATCGGACTCTTAGAAACAGAGATTTCGACAAAAATAAGATGTGACTTTACATCCGTTCGTGGGAAACACCATGCATTATTTTAGGAAGAAAGTATTCTCCAAAGGTTTTTCCATATGAGCGGTATCGGTCCAAGAAAAAAAATTTAGTCGAGTTTACAGGAGCCCAAATGTTGCTTCAAGTACATCAGAAGCATAAACTAACACTTATGCCCCCTGTTGGCCAAACCATCCTTTACCAAACATTAGAAATTATGTTAAAATATTTTCCACCAGGTCTTGTATGCGATACAGGAAGAAGTTTTCAAATCGGAGTTTTAGGAGCAGAAATAACACAGTAAACGTAATTTACCTTTGTGACCCCCTAGCAGAAAGTGTGTGATTTACTTGAAAATTTTTAATTTATAGGAAAAACATTTCGCATCGGAAACACTATCCAACAAAGAAGGAATTTTTCAAATCGGACTCCTAGAAGTAGAGATATCGACAAAAATAAGATATACATCTGCGCCCTCTGGCGTAGAAACCATGAGTTATTTCAAGAAGAAAATGTTCCTAAAAGGTTTGTCGACATGAGTAGTATCGGTCAACAGACTACCCTTTTTTCAGTCGAGATTATGGAAGCTCATATTTTGCCGCAAATACATCAGAAGCGGAGATTGAGATTACGCCCCCTGGTGGCCAAACCATTTTGTACACACACACACACACAAAAGAAAGAAATTATGTGTAAACGATTTCCCATCAGGAGCTGTATCCGGTGAAGAAAGAATTTGTCAAATCGGAGACTTAGAAGCAGATATATAGGGGGAAACGCAATTTACTTCTACGCTCCCTAGCGGAAAGTCTAGGAATGACTTAAAAATTTTGAAACTATATGAAAAACATGTCACACTGAAAACATTATCCAACAAAGAAGGGAGTTTTTCAAATCGGACGCCTAGAAGTAGAGATATTAACAAAAATAAGATATACGTCTACATTCCCTGTCGGAGAAACTGTGGAATATTTTAAGAAGAAATATTCTGAAAAGGTTATGGATGTCAGTGGCATCAGTCCGCGAAAGAATTTTTTTTAATCGACATTTTAGAAGCTAAGAGTTTATGGCATATACTTCAAAAGCAAAAATTAACTCTTACGCCCTCTGGTGGCCAAATTATTCTTTACCAAAAATTTGAATTTATATGCAAAAGAGTTTCCATCAGAACGTGTATCCGCTGAAGAAAAAATGTTTCATATCGGAGTTTTAGAAGAAAAGTTTTAGGGAAAAATGTAATTTACTTTTATGCCCCCTAGCGGAAAATCTATGAGTAATTTGAAACAGTAAGTATATTTAAAATACTCGTCGACACAAATGCAATCGAAAGATAAAATAATTTTTTCAATCGGATGTGTGGAAGCAAATATATGGAATAAAACGTATTTTTAAAATCAACATCATCTGCATTTACTCCGTCTAGCGGCAAAATTGTACATCGTAAAAAAAACGAAATGAAGGATCATCATTCGCATATTTAAAGCTTCCCAATGCAAAAATATTTTTTCAAATCGGACTAATAGTTGCAGAGATATCGTGGGTACGAACAGACGGACGGACAAACCGGTAACATAAGCACGATCGTTTTTTACAACAGACGTGCTAAAAAAATTCATAAAAGTGAGAAAGGAATGCTGGTAACCAACAAACATTGTCCTATTTCCTTTCATTGCAAGATTTCTCGTCTCTTATTGTAATAAGATTCTTTTACGACTAGCAGTTAATTTTGCATCGTCAATCCCACCTCCGTTGTTTTAGATGCATATCCTTTAGTCTGTGACCAGATAGTTTACAAGGCAACACCTGTCAAGGAAACCTCTCTGTTCCATGTGGCACACATGCCCAGGGGTAAACAAAACCTCAAAACTTTCAAGCAACATCACATTTTTTCCGGAGATACAAAAAGAAAACCATGATCTATATAAATACATAAGAACTGTGACTATCATCTGTCCAAATTAATGCATTGTTTCTTAGACATTCATTAATTCAGTGTGAAATATTACACATTTGTATTAATGCATTGTTTCTTAGACATTCATTAATTCAGTGTGAAATATTATACATTTGTATTAATGGTTGTATTTCAAAACAGGTTTTTGCTTCAGAAAAAAACACTCATGAATAAAATACATTTTAAATCACCCCAATGCAAAATCAATGCCATGGCTACGAGCATTTCTGATGCTCGCTCTGTAAGCACACATGTATCCTTGGGTTGCACTGTGAAACTTTAAATTTAATTTTTGCTGTAGAACACATAACTCTTGAGGCAATAGGGCCAAAAATTGATATTAGCATCTTTATTATTCAGATATTATTGTACGTACACTAAAAAAAACGCTAACAGAAAACATATGTATACTGTACTTCTTGCTTTATCAAAAAATTGAAAGCTTCATAATATTGTGACGACCCCCCGCATAATTAATTGGCGAGAGTCGTGGTTAATTAAGGGTAATTGAAATTTGATTGGGGGTTTTAATTAACAGAGAGTTGTAATTTTAAACACTTGCGAGGGGCGGAATATTGAGAAAAGATCTTCTAGCACTTTGAATTCAAGTGGCGAGTTGCAGGTGTTTCCCACGAGAACAAAGAGCCCATAAAC
The DNA here is from genome assembly GCA_039090855.1 of Macrothele yani. Classification (NCBI taxonomy): domain Eukaryota; kingdom Metazoa; phylum Arthropoda; class Arachnida; order Araneae; family Macrothelidae; genus Macrothele; species Macrothele yani. The sequence goes on from CM077018.1 coordinate 38,986,340, forward strand.
GGAAATGGGACGGGTCGGAGTTTAAAAGCTATTTCCCATGACTCAAAAGTGTTTGGACGGCAAAAGCGTTTAAAGCTTTTGTCTGTGCCGCACGCTAAACAATGGAAAAGCTCTTAGACTTGAACAGCGGTCTATAATAAAAATGTCGCGGTTTCAAGTGTTGGAATTCACCGTTTATCAATTTCTTGGAGAAGGGAGATTTTTGTTGAAGACAGAACCCGTTTGATATCCGAGAGAACTGGGCCTCGATTTTTCCGCGTGCTAGAAAATGCTTGCCGTCCGTCTGCGTGCTCTTACAATTTTGAGCATAAGAAGGGAATCCAGCTGAAAAGCATAAGCTGATGAATAATAACCACCAGCTTTACCTAAAAACTTTCTGCACCTCGCCGAAGCATCGATTCCTGTTCTAAGGAGCCATTTCAGGTGAAATGCGGACAGAAAATAATAATTACGGAATATCGCCTCACTCATGCAGAGAGGGAGAAGAGAAACGCCAACCTCGGGAACCGCAGAGGAGCCCAGCCCCCTTGCAGAGCCTCTTCGCAAAGACAGCGGGGAGAGAACTTTTGTGGATGATGTAGTTTTGACCAAGAGACGGTAGGCAACGCGGCCTCATCAAACAAGGAAAAAGAGCTACCCGTAGTGCCAACATATTAGTGAATGTGAGTGAGTGTTGTGTTGTTTTCTGGGTGCCATCCATACTGTGGATACTCAAGCACCTATGTAAGTACTTTTTACTAGTATTGTTTGCGGCTCATTGTGATCGAACAGACTTTTCATTAGGACACATTTGCTGAAACACCAAAGAGGGCCAAAGCTGGCCGGAAGTGATAGCCTTTCTATTTATGAAGTATCTGGTGTAATTTATGCATGTATCTATTAAATCCCTGTTTTAATTGTTATACTGTTCCTCCATTTGTTTATTGGTGTACTGTGTCGGCTAATTGGCTAACGAGGTATTGGTGGATCCAGTGATTCGAATCGCAGTCCGGAAGTGATTGGGCATCAAGACAACTAAGGCCCAAAGGACGCAACAAAAGTGGTGATTAGCAGTGGATCCGTATTGTATACCTCAGAAACACAGTACAACCAGAGCACAGTATTTATGCCACCTTTTGCAATTTGCCTAATAAGTTGAGCTCAAAGTTTCAAAAATGGAAGGGATTACAAAAATATTAGATGAACTGAAAGATGAACTCAGAAATGGACTGAAAACTGCCAAAGAAATTTTTGAGCAGCAGCTCAAACAACAACAAGAAAGTTTTGAGCAAAGCTTACAACCGCAGAAAGAAAGTCTTGAGCAGCAGACGGGTAGCATAAATCAGCTGATAACTAGAATTGGGGGGTATGAGGAAAAAAATTCGAAGAAACAGGCTTCGGGAAACCCTCAGAAGTCAGTTTCGATGGGCGAGAACGGACACGGCAAAAGCAGCCCCGCACGGTGAAAGTGCACGTCGCAGGTCTTTCTGGGGATTACAGTGGTTTAAGAGTTGAGGGGATGATAAATAAAACTAAATGATAATTTGTTCTGGATACTGGGGCGGATATTATATTACTCCGTCCGGATTTTTTCGAGCAATTTAAGGAACCTGCAGATTGTTTGAAGAGTGAGCAACTGGTTGAGATTCAAACTGTGAATGGTGATGATTTAGTTGCTTTTGGAACCGTAGGCGTCGACATACGAATTGGAAATGAATGCTGCAGACACACGGCAGTGATTGCTGATATCGTTGAAGAATGCATCCTGGGTCCCGATTTTCTTAGTGAGAACGGATATGTTTTTGACCTTAAGAATGGAACTCTGAAGACGGAACATGAGGAAATGGTTCTCATGAGGAGTCAACATGGGCACCTGAGGTCGCAAAGGGTCACAGTTCTCGCAAAAGAAAAGTGTGTTTTACCAGCAAAAAGTGAAACAATTCTGGCAGGATGTTTGCCTGAGCTTTCACTAGAATTTCCGATGGCAGTATGCGAAATGTCCGAAATTTGCCCGTTACCGAAAAATGTACTTGTAGCGAAAGCGCTGGTAAAAACAGCACATTGCATCCCCGTAAGAATAGTTAACCTGGGTGACGTCGATGTGAAGATAAAGGAAGGGTTAGAACTTTGCTCCTTGAATCCTGTAATTTCGGCGCATAGCAGCAGAGTGAGGATCCCACCCGACTCACGCGTGGGAGGGAGCGGCGAGGTGCCGGAGCATCTGCGTGACCTCGCAAGGAAGGCCACGGCGATCCTGAGTACGTATCAGTTTGGAGAGTGGACCGAGATGATATGCGAATTTGCCGATGTTTTTTCCGCAGGTTAGGATGATTATGGACGAACTAATGCAGTTTTCCATAAAATAGATACGGAAAATAGTGTTCCAATTGAGCAACCGCCTAGACGTTTACCTTTAGCTAAACGAGCAGAAGTGAAGAGATGTTGAGAAATATGGAGAAGCAAGGAGTTATAGAACCTTCATTTAGCCCGTGGGCATCTCCTGTTGTTTTAGTCTCTAAGCCTGACGGTACGACTAGATTTTGTTTAGACCACAGGAAGCTCAATGAAGTAACTTGTAAGGATTCCTAGCCACTACCTAGGATATATGACACATTGGATCATTTGGCTGGATCTGAGTGGTTCTCCACGCTCGATCTAAAAAGTGGCTATTGGCAGGTGGGTATGCATCCAGATGATAAGGAGAAAACTGCCTTCACGACAGGTAACGCACTGTAAAAGAAATTCTGTAGATTTTACGGTTTTAAACCGTTTTCCCAGGGTGCCAACACAAAACCGCAAAATCTACAGTTTTATGCCGTGTTGGAGCAAAGCTATAGCTTTGCTATAGCTTTGCTCCAACACAATCAACACATTCGTCCCAGCCAAAGTTTTGTGTTTTCGTGATTATTTGGACTGTGACTCGCTCCAGCCAAATTGTCTGTTGTTTTCTTCATTAAATGCGGTTTTAGAGCAAAGCTATAGCTTATTACAGTGCGGTTTGTGGCAATTTCGGGTAATGCCCTTTAGATTGTGTAATGCACCCGCCATATCTGAACGTTTAATGGGAACTGTTCTTCGAGGTTTACCGTTTGACATCTGCATGGTTTATCTGGATGACATAATTGTGCGTGGTACTACTTTTGCGAAGCATTTGAATAATTTGAGAGTCGTTTTCACTAGGCTCCGTGAAGCTGGATTAAAACTGAATCCGAAAAAATCTAGATTTTTGCAAAAGGAAGTGAAGTACCTGGGACATGTAATTTCTGCGGATGGCATAGGGACAGATCCTGAAAAGATTGTGGCAGTCAAAGAATGGCCACCGCCGACGAATGTTCGGGAGGTCAGAAGTTTCCTTGGGTTATGTTCCTATTACCGGAAATTTATCAGAGGTTTTCCGCAGGTAGCCCGACCATTGCATAGGTTAACTGAGTCGAAAGTTCCTATTGAGTAGAATGAAGAGTGTCAACGAGCCTTCGCGACACTAAAGGAAGCTCTGATATCAGCACCGGTATTGGCTTATCCCAAAGCGGAATTATCATTCATCCTGGTTGTCGATGCTAGTGAAACTGGAGTAGGTGGAGTTTTATCTTAGGTTCAGAATGAACAGGAAAAAGTCATAGCATACTTTAGTAAATCTCTTTCTAAGCCGGAACGGAACTACTGTGTTACTAGAAAAGAATTATTGGCTATGGTAAAAGGTATAGAACATTTCCATCATTATTTGTTCGGTAGAACATTCTTGTTGCGAACCGATCATGGCGCTTTGCGTTGGTTGTATAATTTTAGAAATCCGGAGGGACAGGTAGCCAGGTGGATAGAACGTTTACAAACTTATGATTTCCAGGTACAACATCGGAAGGGAAATGCACATAAGAACGCGGATGCTTTGTCAAGAAGACCCTGTCCGCCGCAATGCGAATCCTGCCTACGCGCAGAGAGCAATGATCTGCAGCCGGGGTACCCAAGCGTTGCGCCAGGCGATAATTCCCCCGACCCCGACTTTACGAGTTTCGCTGAGTCCGGATGACATGCAAAAAGCGCAGGAAGCGGACGAATATGTTGGACGTCTGATCCGATGGAAGCAAGAGTCTTCCGACCGTCCCACGTGGGCGACTGTCGCAGCGTACGGACAGATTTTGAAAAGTTATTGGGCGCAATGGGATTCTCTTGTGGTTAGAGATGGAATTTTGTACAGAGAATTGGAAAATTCTAGGAATGATTCGCCACAAATTCAATTGGTGGTCCCAAGATATTTGGTGAAAGATGTTTTGAAACAAATGCATGATAGCCCGACTTGTGGATATTTTGGTGTCAGAAAAACTCTCGAGAAAGTCCGGGAACGATTTTACTGGGTAAATTGTAGGACGGATGAAGAGGATTGGTGCAGACAGTGTCACTTATGCGCGTCCAAGAAAGGCCCAATGGCACGATATCGCTGCCGAATGCAAGTGTATTATGTAGGAGCACGGTTCGAAAGGGTAGCCATTGATGTAATGGGACCGTTTCCTAAGTCAGAGGATGGCAACAGATATTTGTTGGTGATTATGGATTATTTCACCAAATGGCCGGAGGTTTTTCCTATGAAAAATCAGGAAGCAGTTGCTGTTGCCGAAATTCTTGTCAGTAGATTGGTGAGCTCTCATGGGGTTCCTCTTGAATTGCATTCCGACCAGGGGCAGAACTTTGAGTCTAAAGTGTTCCAAGAAATGTATAATTTACTCGGCATTAAAAAGACTCGAACTACGCCACTTCATCCTCAGAGTGACGGAATGTGTGGAAGGTTCATACGCACCTTGGGACTGCAGCTTTCATTATTTGTTAGTGATAACCAGAAAGATTGGGACAGGCTTGTTCCGCTATTTTTGTTGGCGTACCGAGGTGCGGTGCATGAAACCACTGGGAATACCCTGAGTATGATGTTGTATGGGCGAGAATTACGTCTCCCCTGTGATTTGATGTTTGGAAGGACGGAACCAAATGCCCAGGATTCTAGCATGTATGTCACAGAGCTTACCAGGAAATTGGAGAAAGTACATAGTTTTGCTATTAGGAATATTCGGATAGCTACTGAACGAATAAAGACCTGATATGACGTGCAGACTGCAGAGAAAGTGTTTAAGGAGGAAGACTTGGTCTGGCTCTATAACCCACGTAGGCGAAACGGAAAGTCACCCAAATTGCAGCGTCCATGGGAAGGTCCTCATGTAGTAAAGAAAAGAATAAACGATGTTCTTTACAAGGTTCAGTACAATAATAGACCAGTTATAGCTATACACCTCGATAGGCTTAGACCGTATAAGGCAGGAAATACTGAATCATAAACGTTTAAAGGGTGAGTGTCTCAGGTGATTGGTTAGTTTCCCGTTGGTTGACTTAGTGATGTGAAAGGGTGAGAAACGGAGAGCCTGAGATGATGGAATGAGTTTGTTGGTTGTAATAATTTTGTATAGTGTACTCGGTGTTGTGTTCTATTGGTGGAAATATTTTAATATTGCCATATGTCATATGCCGTGGTAGTGGAACTGTATAATGTAAATTAATTATGTAGAGTCGTATTTGTGTACTGCCCTGGGGCGTGGCAGTGCAAATTATTATGCTGGTAGGCATGGAATGTGGGCGTTCCATGAGATTTGTTAGAGAAGGGGATGTGCCCGGGGAATGTCAAAGACCAATTCAAGGCGATTGTTTTTAGTAAGGGTAGAGACAATTATAGGCACAATGGAAGAGGGGTACTGATGAGTTCTTATCTAGGGTAGGCAGTTCCGGGTGGTGGAATCGCTGTGAATCACTGGTAGCTTATATGCATTCGGGACAAGTTGCACTTTAAGAAGGGGACGATGTGACGATCCACCCCCTCGCGTAATTAATTGGCGAGAAGCGTGGTTAATTAACGGTGATTGAAACTTGATTAGGGGTTTTTAATTAACATAGAGTTATAATTTTAAACACTTGCGAAGGGCGGTATATTGAGAAAAGATCTTCTAGCCCTTTGAATTCAAGTGGCGAGTTGCAGGTGTTTGCCACGAGAACAAAGAGCCCATAAACGGAAATGGGACGAGTCAGAGATTAAAAGCTATTTCCCAATGACTCAAAAGTGTTTGGACGGCAAAGGCGTTTGAAGCTTTTGTCTGTGCCGCGCGCTAAACAATGGAAAAGCTCTTAGACTTGAAGAGCGGTTTATAATAAAAATGTCGCGGTTTCAAGTGTTGGAATTCACCGCTTACCAATTTCTTGGAGAGGGGAGATTGTTGTTGAAGACAGATCCCGTTTGATATCCGAGAGAACTGGGCCTCGATTTTTCCGCGTGCTAGAAAATGCTTGCCGTCCGTCTGCGTGCTCTTACAATTTTGAGCATAAGAAGGGAATCCAGCTGAAAAGCATAAGCTGATGAATAATAACCCTCAGAATTACCCAGAAACTTTCTGCACCTCTCCGAAGCATTGATACCTGTCCTAAGGAGCCATTTCAGGTGAAATGCGGACAGAGAATTAATAATTACGGAATATCGCCTCACTCATGCAGAGAGAGAGAAGAGAAACCCCAACCTCGGGAACCGCAGAGGAGCCCAGCCCCCTGCAGAGCCTCTTCGCAAAGAAAGCGGGGAGAGAACATTTGTGCGTGTGTCTGAGTACGTCCTTGAGTATCCATACTGTGGATACTCAAGGACCTATGTAAATTCTTTTTACCAGTATTCTTTGCGGCTCATTGTGATCGAACAGACTTTTCGTTAGGACACATTTTCTGAAACACCGAAGAGGGCCAAACCTGGCCGGAAGTGATAGCCTTTCTATTTGTGAAGTACCCGGTGTAATTTTATCATGTATCTATTAAATCCCTGTTTTAAATGTTATACTGTGCCTCCATTGGTTTATTGGTGTACTGTGTCGGCTAATTGGCTAACGAGGTATTGGCGGATCCAGTGATTCGAATCGCAGTCCGGAAGTGATTGCACATCCTGACAACTAAGGCCCAAAGGACGCAACAATATAAATCCAAATTTTGAAAAAGATATTAGATGTGCTGTGCCTTACACCCCTTGACTACCGGGCGGCACACATGCCGAAAGCATCCTTTCATTGTTTTTTACAGAAGAAATACGCAACAAATATCTGCACTACTAGTCCTCTCACTCCACTGAATCCACTTTTTTAAAATTTCTCCTAGTCTCTCAATCAATCAGGTTAATAAAACCCCGTCAATTTTCTCCCATCGCCATAAATGTGCAAAGAATCGGCTCAATAGCAACATCATCGTACTATGAGGTGTGTTCAGTAAGTAACGATGCAATCCAAGTGTGTTGTCCAGCAACCAGTCATACAGCAACAATTATTTGTCATTGGCTTCATTTTACCGAATAATAGAACTCTGTACACCTATTTGTTCATATTTAATTGCATTTAAAACTGATTATTATTTTCAACTGTGTCAGTGGGTGTCAAACAACAATCAGATAGTTTTTAACTCATGAAAATGTACCTCCTAAATAAATTCTGACTAGATTAGTTGCAGTTTATGGGTCGACAACTTTGGACATGCGCACTGTTTGTCGCTGGGAAAGAAAATCAAAGGACAGTTGAGGAATGTTGGCCTCAAAGGATCAGCCATGAAGAAGGAGGCCCGTAATCGCAACTAGCAATTTGTATAGGTGAAAGGTCGATGGGCTCATCGGGGAAAATTGAAGAATAGCTCAGATAATCACAGCAGGTACGCTGAACATTAATAGGTAACATCAATGACATCGATATCATTTTAGGATACAATGCTCATTGGATACTGCGAGACCTAGCGACTGTCATGAAGAAATCAAGACGAAGCATGCCAAAGGTTGCTTGCTTGCTATGAAAAATATGGAAGTGATTTTCTCCAAAGCATTGTGACGGGTGGTGACAGGTGGTTTCACCATTATGACACAGAATTGAAAAATCAACGGCTGAAATACAGACATCCACCTTCTTCTCCAACGAAAAATTCAAAACTTAAATTTCTGCCGGCAAGTGCATGCTCACTGTGTTCTGGGACTGCAGAGGCATTGTACCTCAGGAGTACGTGGTCAAAGGTGCGATTATCAGCTCTGAGAGCTATGTGCCCTTCTTAAAAACAGTTTAAAAAAAGAATAAACCATGTATGGGGGGATGCCAAAGATTCTGCAATATGACAACCACACACCAGTGCTTTCACTTCAGGGGCTATACAGAAAATTGAGTTTGAAGTCCTTGAACTCCTTACATATAGCCCCTATTTGGGGCTGCCCAACTTCTGGTTGTTTTCTGCTCTCAAGTGATATCTGAAATGAATTCAGTTCACCTGTGTCAAAGATGTTCTAGCTGCTATGAGGAAATGGTTCTGAGAACCCACAGATTTTTACAGAGACGTGTTTAAAAGAACTTATTAAAAGTTTGTGTATTTATGTTGAGCGTTAGGGGAATTATTTAGAAAAATAAAATATTTGAATTTAAGTAGAAAATCTGAACTTCGTTCTTTTGTTTCAATTTGATTCTTTGCCACTGGGATTCCATATAAATATGGAGGCATTACTTTCTGAACACTGTTAGTACATGCAGACATTCTGTTCAGTACAGTACGTGAAGCTTTCTGTTTACATATCTGAAGCTTTATAAGTTCAGTTAAATTGTGCTCCTGAAATATAATAGTATCTGAAACATCGCTTATTTTGATTCTCTGTCCTTTCATCACATACACCACATGAAAATGGCTAGACCCACTACTTTTTTTTTCATAAGAAATTCAAAATTGGCTCTAGAAAAAAATTTGCTGCATTTTTTCTAGATAAATATGGTGTTATTACTATCATTGTCTAAGGAATGTGCATTTTTAATTCTTATAACTTACATTGTTATGAAATACAGTAATTATTCTACTGAACTCATGAGCAGAAACATTGCTCATTTTGATCATTGTAATGTTTTTACAGTTTTTGAAACAGAAAAATAATCATGAATAATATTATCTCGGTGTGAGAGAGAAAGAGCTGAATAAATTTGAAACATGTCAAAACCCATAAAGTACTTACACATTATGAAATGCGGGAATCATAATAAATTTTGAAACAGGAAAACAAGAATTAATAAAGTACTTACACATTATGAAATGCGGGAATCATAATAAATTTTGAAACAGAAAAACAAGAATTAATAAAGTACTTACACATTATGAAATGCGGGAATCATAATAAATTTTGAAACAGAAAAACAAGAATTAATAAAGTACTTACACATTATGAAGCAGGAAATGACTTGGCTCCACGAAGGCATCCGCCCTTAATAATCGGTATATTTTGTACTATAACAATGCCAAGCTGATTACCATATCATTCCTATTCTTCAGCAACAGAACAGATTGCCAGAGTAGAACAAGACAAAAAGTATTTTTATAGTCTATGCAAAAATAAAAGTATTTTCATATAAGCAAATTTCGCATAATTATGTGGTGTCATAAGAGTTAATATAGAAATTAAATGAACTGTACATATAAAACAGAAGAAAAATTAGTCACTTTCAGGTTTGAGATACATATTATGTTACTGTATGTTTTCGGTTTTGCTTCGGAGTTTTGTTACAACCACATAACTCTGAGGGTTATAAACAGTTTTACGTGGCTAATTTTGGGCCACTTCTTTTAGCAGAGGGAACGGGTACCAGTGCTGAAAGACAAACACACCACCGATGCCTCATCTGAGACTCAAACCTGAGCCCAGCTCATACAATTAGCAATTAATCAGTGTCTGACTAGTTGCCCAGTGGTGCAGCATTAAATGTTTTCCCTGAAACAAATTATTTCATAGATGCTTCTTTCAATTGCATTCGTGAAAAATGCATAACAGCAATAAAGTATTCTATGATGGGAACAAGTGGCTTAAATTTTATAGCTTTCAAACTCTTAGTCTGAACAAGTGTAAGGAAAGAAAATGTGCTTTACATTTTGTACATAGCTAATTTCAGCACAGCTTTTTGTAGCATTTTAATAAAGCAAAATGTCTCTCACTATTATATCATTTCTTGCCTTCATTATCACAATATAAGAAAGTGGCATATGTATTCACCAGTAACAAGATGTTACATACAGATTGTTACAATTTGATGCACATAAATACAAGTGCCATTAAAATGGTTTTGAAATTTAGCTTCTTTTGTATTCACATTGCAGTCATTAAATGCTGTCAGGTTCCATTAATTAATGTACAGATCCTTTCATATGCTCTGTAGAACTTCAATTGCTGTACTTTATTGACGACATTATAGAAAAAGCTACAGAGAAAATGTTTGAAAATTCTTTACACTGACTACCAGAACAAATTATCAGAAATCTAATTTTTAGATTAATTTGCTACAGAAAATTTCATGGGTAATAACTCAAAGGGTTCAGTTTTTTTTCTGATAAATATTTATCCCAATCACGGCTGCTGAACAGAAAAGAATAGAATAAGGACATTAGACAAGAAATATTTTGATTATGTTTTTTTGACAGTTCCGTACCCCATCCCACCCTCACTATGCACGCCAAAAATAAGCAAATAAGTAATGCAGCACAGTTCATAACGTTAACAAACGTCCACTGGTCCTTGAATTAATTAAGAATCTAATTTGGAAATGGTTAAGCATATGTAGCTATAAATGCACGCAAAAAAAACGTTAGTGATTAGCATTGTAGTAATTTTAACCTTATGATTACCATGACAATAATTCACAATAGTAAACTTAGATTTTTTTTGAATATCTTCACAATTAATTACACTGTTCTATCAAAATATACCACAGCAGTGAATCTTTTTATATCAGCAATAGTGAGTAACATTTTTAATGGCACACTGTTTTGCTTAATTCACTGTTCTTTTTGAAGGTTCTGCATTAGCTTAAATCTGCTTCATACAGCTGTTATATATTTTTATTTACATCAATATACTCTGCATTCTAACTTCGAAAATAAGAAATAAAGACCACTATTTGGTATAAATATTTCTAACAGGAAACATTTACATTTCACAAATCAAAATATTCTGACTATATCCAGTTGCAAAATTGTGATGTTTTCATAATTTCATATCACTTTCAATGATATGTACTATCAAAAATATCATTATTTTTACAATATATCAAGGCCACCTCTGCATGAAAAACTAGTGTAACCTCTTAATCAAACTTAATACGTCTGGCCCTTCCAAAAAAAAAAAAAATGACTGGAAATGTCAGGGTAAAATATCGTAAATTACCAGCGAAAATGAATTTTCATTCAAAGGGTTTGATATTAGTGACAACACTGAAAAATGAATATCTACATTTATACTATCATTAACAGTATAAAAGTAATGTAAATCTCTCCAACTGAGGTAATGTTACGAAAATCTTTCAGAAGAAAAGTACACAATGAAATCACTTCACACCATAACCTAAAACTTACTGCAATGTTTACGTTTGCAGTTTTTTACTGAACGCATATTTTTTGAGGTAACACAGTGCTGAAATACTGGAATATTAAATTTTGAATTATCGGAATGTTCATCGCCCCTTTACATAAACTGACATGTCGAATCTGAGCGGAAAATCTAGCTAATTCGACATTTGTATTTAGCCAGTAAATATAGTTTAAACACACTTCACCGTCACTGCGAAATTATGTTGTTAACATACTTACCTATTTAATGACATTTCGTAACTTTCCAGCTCGCTCAGACATCGTGAACAAATCATCAAAACAATTCACATACATGCGGTCATGGTTGTTTACTTCGTTTCCGTAACAAAAAATAACCATGGGATGAACAGCAGCAGATTTTTTCATTGTTTTAGACAGAACGTAGTTAACTTCCAAACTTCAGTTCTGTATTGCAGATAAAGCAGCAATAAAAATGCAACATCTATAAAAAATATGCCATTACAATTTAGTAAAAGCTATTTTAAAATTATTTCTTGTATGATAAAAACGTGCAGAAAAGTCCAATAAGTATCATTCTACTTACGTGAGAGTTCCAGACTTCCAGTTAGCATGCGTTCTGTCAGCAACGGCGGAACAAGATCGAGTTGGTCACGTGTTGCTTCAGCCTCCACACGTAGTCTTCCTCCATGTTGATGACTCCCAGGGAAACGGGTTGTGGTTGAAGCTATCTCTCGGGCTTGACTGTAATCGGATTATCCAAACGCCCTTTGGTAGCTGATCAGTTAGAAAATCGTTGGCTTTAATTCAACATTCAACATTGACGTCTTGCCTACCAGATTGGGAATAGAATACGGTGGCACGGCGTTGCGCCTGCGTTAAATTGGAAGGGTGTGCTGCCTGGGGCGCTTCCTACGTTGTGGCAGTTTTCCGGGTGGACCCATGTCACTTTCAGGATGACAATGCCGCCTGTCATGTTGCGAGGTCCGCCATGGCTTGGTATGGTGACAATGGGGTTAATCGAATGGACTGGCTTGCGCAGAGCCCGGACCTTAACCCTATCGAGCAGCTCTGGGACGAGTTGGAGCGTCGACTTAAGGGATGCCCCCACCGTCCGAAATCGGTGAAGGAACTGACCTGTCTTCTCCAAGCCGAGTGGAAAAATGTACTGCTAGCCATCGCACAACGCCTGGGGGAGAGTATGCCCCGGAGGGTCGCAGCTGTAATCGCCGCTCGTGGAGGCTCCACCAGCTATTGAAGGTGAATAAACTTCGTTTTCCTTTGCTATCACAGTTGTCCAATTTTTTGTTGGTAGATAGTGTATATTTACCTTCGAAGTTTTCAAACAATATGGTAACAACCGTTCCTCTAAAAGATAGGTACCATGTCTTCCACAAAATTACTCTGTTCCAGATATATGTAACTGCAAGGATTTCTTGGAATCGACATGCACTGAAGTCCTACGAGTATTAAGAAATATCTGTACAATGCTTAATATCAAACGTCGCCTTAAAAATGCAAGTCCTAAAGTTTATTTTTATCTTCATGATATCCTGTAACTTTTTCTAACACTTTAATGAATAAAGCTTCTATTGTAACTGCTTATTTCCCTCAGTTTCTCTCTATTTTTTAAATATCACATTTAATGCGCATTTGTGAAATAATTGCGCAGTGTTCCGAACGTTTTCATTTAAAACAGCCTGAACCCCTTTTTCAAGGAAGCCACAATTTCCATGTTTTTTTATACATTCAATCGTTGTGGTTATTGCCGAAATTAACAACTGTGGTGAAATCGAGGCTTTCATAAAAACTGGCATCTTTATAAGCATTTATCATCTACAAATAAAATTATAAAAATCTTGTCCGAAGAGCTGGTCAAAAACCAGTGCTTTGATTTTGTTGGTTCTTATTGCCCGTAGTTTAACAAGTATTGGAACCCTGTGGAAACTCCATAATACGGTAGTTGATAGCTCACAAATATTTTATAATTAACAACTTTTTAAGACGTGTGTTTCCATAATGAAATTTTGCAGCGAGTATTGCTTGCATGCCGAATTCGGCGTTTGATGTGGGTTTCATGTACAAACCATTACTTTGTAGAAAACTGTTTTTTCATGCAGTAGCTATTCTAATTGCATTGGTTAAAAATTCTTCAACAGCAGAACCTAATGTTGGAAAATATCTACTGTGCATATCTTCTGCTAAACGATCTTAAGTTTCTTTTCTTCAATCCAGAAATTTCAGATATTATTTTTTTGCATTTGTTAATGATTATCAACAGGTGTTATAAGCACATTTAAAATGATGAATGAAATCACTTACATAAATTTCTTCACACGGTTTTATTCCCTTATATTTTCCACAAGTGGTAGTTTCTCTTTCTTAAAAAAGTATAGAATAATGCCACACGTTTGAGTTGTACTCAGTTCGTGTCTGTTATACTCAACATGATGAGTAACAATTAAAGAACCTGTCTTATAATTACAACCATAGTTTAAAATTGCTATTCTGCTTTAACAATCATCAAAGCAAAACTATAAATTGAGGTATTGTGCAATACAGTTTTGCATTCCCCACATGGTTCCACTTACCCAAGCGTAGTTTATATAATGAGTACTTAAAACGAGAGAAAGAGCGAGAGAGGGTTTTCCCCGCTTTCTCTTGTGATAATCATTAAGTAACATGCGAATTAACAAAGTCCGGGTCATTTTCTTTTCAGGTACTTTGTTTTATCATAGATGCGAACTCCGTAAGAACTGGGGTTGTTGTGAGAAATCTTAAAATTTCTATATGATTGAATGCTACCTCTATTAATTTTTTATTTTGTTCTTCCATCAAAAAGTGTATTTAATGTTGAACTTCAGATAATGTACTGCTTTGTGAACCCGGCTAACAATTATGTTACCAGACGATGAAAAACGATGTTGTAAATGAAATTTTAGCAACAACAGCACTTTCCTGTTTTATTATCTTGTGTAATTAAGTTAAAATTTCAGTGTAGTATTTCAAATGTCTGAGGCATTTACGAATTTCAATTTCCTGGTTTTAATTTCATATGTTGATAGATTTGATTTCGGAAGAACAAATGTAGAAGTGAATTTATCTATGTTTACATAGAAAAAATTCCCATAGCCCTTAACTTAAGTAATAAAATAAAATCACCTTCTCAGGCTTTCAGGTAAACAGCTAAGGGCAGCTTAACCACAAGTACTCAGGTGAAGTGCATTTATCAAGTCACCTTCTCAGGCTCTAATGTAAAAACAGTAACAAAATTTGTACTGTAAAGACCAACCACTTAATATGATTTTTTTATAAATAATTTTATGAAGGTTCTATTACTTGCTACTAAAATGGTCTGAATACAGACTGTACGAATCTCTATAACAGCGGCAATATCATATAGTTATGAAACACCATGAAATAATTTCAGTTTTCCTCTGTATAGTATAGTGGGCAATATTTTTACAAAACGGACTTAAAGCCAATTCTTATAAAGTTTAAAACGCAATTCTACGTTATTTACTGATGTTTTGCTAAAAAAAATAAGTGCCTCAATTTTTCTTTCCATTCAGTAGATTTTGATATATTTGTTATTAGTGTTAGGTTTTCAAAAAACTCTCCTAGGAAATATATGTATTGTGTTTTTTTAATAACCATTCATCTTTTATATTTTCTTTTAATTGGTTTTTGACATGCCCGTTGTCTTAGATATGTCATATATTTGTATATATGTCATATAACATATCTAAGACAACATATATAATATCATATATTTCTTTCGCCCGGTCATTAAAGCACAACTGATGATCATTTTGTTTTTTTATAGATTTCAATTCAGGTTTGTTTGATTTTTATGTTCATACATACCATGACGGTTCCTTTAGTCTGCGAGGATCAATAGCAGAATGACACATGTGCATTTGTTCTTCTAAAATTAATGGCCTCAATGTTTCCCGTTGCAAACCTTAAACAACTTGTTATATTGTGTGTATCTGTAATACATTTTTTTTGGCTGAATGAAGTTTCAACATGGGCTAAATATTTTGTCCAAGTAGGTATGCAATAACGGATGACATTCTTAGAAGGTGCCCAAACAGGCTTTCAAACTGAATGGAAGAATTACTACTCAAGTTACGAAACGTTGCAATTTGCTATTTTTACGTAATTCTCATTTTTGTTGCTGAAATCAGCTTCAGATTATCATTAAAAATTTTCGTAGATCCCATGATTTAAAGAGATTGGCGAAAAATTCACATAACAGCAGTTATATGGACTTTGCTCGGGAATGGTATATTTTCCAAAAATGAGATGGTCACAAATTATTAACGAAGCCTGCTCCTTACATCGTGAGGTACGTTCTTCACAAAAATATGATACGCGCAAATGTACGGAACAAAATGCAGATACAGGACATTTTCCTGAATACAGACATGTAGTGTATAAGAACAGCTAATCTTATAGTCGCTCTTCAAGTACCTTATTATCGCCCTTCAAATACCGTTACGATAATGAGGGCCGTTGTACCCCAAAATAAGGTACGCACAAATGTAAGAGGCCGTCCCGGTGGCGCAGTGGTCTAAGCGATGGCCTCTGATCATTCGTCCGAAAGGGGTCCGGGTTCGAATCCCGGTAAGACATGGTTGTTGTGTTTGTCTTACGGCACTGGCTCTTTCCCTTCCCTGGAACCAGTGACCCTAAATTAGGGACGAGCGACAGCTTATAGCCCATTGAGTTGCTCACGGTGATCGTTAGACCTCCAATAAAAAAAAAATCGTAAGCTACAAAATACGTAAAATTTTTCACGTAAGTGACAAATTTCGTAAAACGTATTCGTAAGTCACAGGATCAAAAAGACAAGAAAACAACAACGCAGGTACCACTGCAAAATGAAGATAATTGATAGAGATTCGTGTCCAAACTAATACAGATACTGACAGCTGGAAGGTAACGGTTCCTAGGAAGAATAGCCTTTATTGTGAAAGCTATTTGGCAATGGGGTTTACTTGGACTGATCATGAACACTCTTCCATTCCACTATGTATTATATGTGACAAAAGCTAGCTAAGACCGCTGTGGTCCCAAGAAAATGAAACCGGCATTTTATAAATAATCGCAGTCATTTGACCAACAAAAGTGAGAGTTACTTTAAACATCTTTTAGACTCTCAATAAAAAAAAAAGTAAGGCTTTCGTGAAGACAGACAATGTTAGTGAGGAAGCTCAGTAATCAAGCTATTTAATTGCAGGATTATTTGCTCAGAAATGAGCAGTCATGCTAGTGTAGAAACTTCATCATGCTTGCATGTAAAGCCAACCACGCATAACATTATTGTGCAGTGAAAAACACAAGCAAATGTGTCTCACTTATTTTTGAAATTGCTTTTAAGAACGTATCAATTTTGTTTGAGTGTATTTGTGTTATTACTAGTATTCTTATTTTATGATATAATTTGTGTTAGAATCATTGTTTACATATTTTTACATCACAACTCAGTGCTACCTATTTAATTTTATTCATTATTTTTAGATAGCCTGATAGAATAAACTAAATAATATGTAAATAACTTAACATCGTGTAGGTCTGGCGTCCTTATGCGAGCTGGGCTTCAACGATGTCTGAAGGTTTACCTCAAGGGTTTTGCGATGCCTGATGCGCTCCACGGGTTCTGTCTACGTTGAGAACAACGCACTCATGTGAACAGTTGCTTTCAAGAATGAACTAAATAAAATGTCTTGAAATGAATAGGTTAAGTGACAGTCACTTATGCTCACTTTTTAAAGTAGCTTGTTCAACGGACATTATTCCAAATATCGATAAGTTAGGGACAGAAAAGCGAGCTGAAGTTTCTAGTCAGAACATGCAATATTTTCGGTACCGTTACCGTGTTCAGTTGGTAATCTGTGATTGTTTTAAGATCTAAGTGAAAATAATTGGTAGGTAAAAGTGATTGTATTCAGTGTTAGATGAAGCATTTGTTTTTATTATTTACCGTCAATTATAAATAATATTCTACTGTAGTGCCAAGCCATTGGTGCAGTTTCGTAAAGTATTTATTCATAAGAAATGTATTAATATGCATGCGGCCCCCTAAGTTCCTTCAAAACTGGAAAGTGGCTCTTCGAAGGGTCTGAGTTTGGGACCACTTCTCTAGAGAGCGTTGTTCCTACATAAATGAAGCTTTGATCACAAAACACGTTAAGAGTAGAGGATGTAACTGATCTAAATGGAGCACAAGATTTTCTGACCTGACTCAAGCAGAAATATTCACGTAGCGAGGGGGTGTTAAGAAAGCTTCACGAAACAATTCTCTCCGCCTTTCACCTCAGCAATACGGAACAAAACTTGTGAGTGTTGATAATTTCAATTTTTTTTGCTTCATCGTCCTCTGAATGACAGAGGGTATGACGGTGAAGTTTCCCTCCAGCGTCATTATTAAGATTTTAAAAGCAGCAAACAATAGCAATTGCTTTTACTTTACTGTTCAACACGTTACATTAAATTATACCTGTCGAACAATAACACACAGGCAATGAATATTCTGTTGGTCTCCAAATACTCTGTAATTGGTACATGCATTTGTGAAGAACAATATTTCAACAGTTCCGGTGTCATCAAAAACTTCTATTTTCCTCAAATGCATCCTCCAATGATAACATGACCTGCTCTGAACTGTAATACTCTAAATTCTCTAAAGGAATATTTTTTGCATTTTTGTATGAAGATATATACATTCAAGTAGCCACTTTCTGCAAACCCTTTGCACTATATCATCCGTCGGCTTTTATAAAGCGTATCAACCTTTTACCACATTTAATTCTTACCTGACAAAACATTGTAAGATGAAGAGGTAAAATCAGTTGTTTTCCTATGTATTTGGACAGTTTACGAGGTCATTATTCTTTAAAATTTATGTAAGATACTTCTTTATAACAGTTCACATAATGCAACGGTTTCGAAAAATTTCTCAGTGAGATGTTTTTTAAACCATTATTTTACGCAACTTACATACATACATTAGAGCGTTTCAGTTTGGGACACTCCGATAACTGTTATCGATTGAAAACAATTTGCGGTTTAATGGGTCTGGATGTTTGAGTGTAAATGCAGTAAGATAATTCAATCTAAAATGGTCGGCTTTTATAAAGTACTACCAAGGAACCGCATTAACATTTTCTTTCCATTATATTTAAAAACATTTCGCTAAGGCAGTATGACTTAATTGGACTCAGCTGTACTACGGGAATTGCGTTAGGACATCCTTTCATACTTATGAAGCAACCTATTTGGTTCAGGATATATATCAATAGTTTATCTGTTAGAAAAGACACTCGATATCCTCATTTATTAAGATATTTTTCTCCAGCCTTTTTTGGAAACACGTATCCCAGAACGGCTTTTTGACTGTAAAGAAACAAGCAAAACTTCCATTCCGTACGAACATGATTCAAGCATTTATGAAACAAAACAATTAGATGATGCGGATAGGTTCCATGAATATTATTTCATTGATTACTAAGAAAAAAAATTGACATATTATTTCCAAAAGAAAACATGGCATTATGTTCCACTGAAGTATTTTTTTTTCTTCTTGAAGTTATGGTTCGCTACAATATTTTAATTTTTAAGAGAGAGACAGAAAGCCCTATTACTTTCAACGTGTTTTATGTAACTTAAACTCATTATGTAATTTAGTTAGAGGCTTAATAATTTAGTTGAATAATTCTTTCAGTTTATTACCTGAAAATGTATGAATATTTAATAACATGTAACTCACTTTCAGAACAAAAACACCTCGAAAAAAATAGTGAATTTTAATGTAGGCTTTTGTTCTATTAATTTCATTTTGAGCAAACGAAGTGTGCTACAAATACTCTTAGAATAAACGAAGCTTAAGTAAAGGCGAATGTTTAAATATGAAGTAGCACTATCAAACCTAAAGTACGACAGAATTGAAAATTAATGTAATTAGTTTATATGACTAAAATACTGAAACTTATAAGATTCCAATATTCGAAAATTAATCATTCCAATTAGATGTATCCAAGGATAAATACGTTTTAAATTTGTGAACTGATAAATGCTAAATAATATCAAGACGCTCAAAATAATAGCTCAGCTGTTTTGGGAAACAATTGAGACCCAAAGGAAGATTGTAAATAAAGTGGTGTGAATATAAATGAAAGTGATTGTAAATAAATAAACACATCGCTCTTTCCACGTTCCAGAAACACACAGCAACCGAAATATTCGTAAAAATACTCCAAATAGGTGGCGACAGTTTATAAATAAATACATCGCTCTTTCCACGTTACAGAAACACACAGCATCCGAAAAATTGTTTTTCAGCCTCCGGCTGAAAAACAATTTTTCGGATGCTGTGTCTTTCTGTAACGTGGAAAGAGCGATGTATGTATTTATTAAACGAAATATTGTTTTTCAGCCGCCGCTGTGGAAATGAACCACAGAACTCTCGATATCTAGTCGAGTGCGTTACATTTACACAACGGTGGCCAACAATCCACGGTGCTATGTGTATTTTTAACTCAGCTTCTGACATTATAAATCCGTAAGATAGGCTCAGCTACTGAGACGTCTTCATCTGGTGGGCATTAACGGCACTGGCTATATATATATATCATCATCATCATCATCATTGTCAACCATTATCAATCCACTGCTGGACGAAGGTCTCCCCAAGTTTCCTCCACAACGGTCTGTCTTGTGCCAGTATCCTCCATGTCACCCCTGCATACTTTCGAATTTCATCCACCCATCTCCCATGTGGTCTTCTTCTGGGTCTTTTCCTGTCCCTTGGAATCCAATCTAAAATTTCGGCTGTCCATCGATGATCTGTCCTTCTGGCAGTATGTCCAGCCCATTGCCATTTCAGGGATTTAACTCTGATCATGATGTCTTCCACTCTTGTCATTTTTCGGATCCACGAGTTCCTCTTCTTATCTCTCCTGGTTGCACCAAGTATGCACCTCTCCATGCTTCTTTGAGTTGTCTGCAGCCTTTGTATGTCTCTTTTAGTTAAGGTCCACGTCTCTGCACCATACGTAAGCACTGGAAGGATGCATTGATCAAACACTTTTCTTTTAAGACATAATGGCATATTGCTCTTGAAAATTATGCTGTTTCTTCCAAAAGCTCTCCAGGCAAGTTTTGTACGCCGATTAATTTCTTCATCAATGTGACCCTCACTTGATATCTGCTGTCCAAGATAAACGTACGTGTCTGTTATCTCCAGCTTTTCTCCATCAATCGATAAATCTTCATTTCTTGTAAAAGCATTGAACATCACTTTTGTCTTCTGAAAGTTCATTTTTAATCCCACTTCTTTACTCTTGTCAGCAAGTTCCTGGATCATACTCTGCAGCTCTGATGGGCTAGTTGCAAAAATGACTACGTCATCAGCAAAACGAAGGTGGGTTAGATAATCTCCATTAATCTTTATCCCTTTGTTTTCCCAGTTCAGTGATTGAAAGACATTTTCCAATGTGGCATTAAAGAGCTTCGGAGATATGGTGTCACCTTGTCTCACTCCCTTTCCAATTTTTATGTGTGTTGTATTTTCAAACAGCCTAATCTTTGCACTTGCATTTTCATAGATGTTATTAATAATATTAATGTATGCATCTTCAATACCGCAGGTTTTCAGAGCCATTGTAACTGCTGATGGTTTCACCGAATCAAAGGCTTTTTCATAATCGATAAAAGCCATGCACAATGGAAGTTCATATTCCCTCGCTCTTTCAATTAGTTCTCTCAGCACATGGATATGATCTATTGTGCTGTAGCCACTCCTGAATCCAGCTGGTTCTCTCGGTTGAGCCATGTCCAGTGTTACCTTCAAACGGTGTGAAAGAACTTTAGTGAAGATTTTATAAACTACTGATAGGAGGCTGATAGGTCTGTAGTTTCCGAGATCCTCAATGTCACCTTTCTTATGTAGCAGGATCATTGTAGCGGTGTTCCAATCCTCAGGAATCTTTCCTTCATTAAGGCATCGAGTGAAAATTTGGGCGAGTACTGTTTCGATTTCTCCACTTGCTTCTTGTATGATGTCTACAGTAATTCCATCTTCTCCTGGAGCTTTTCCCCGCTTCATGTTCTTGATTGCATGTGCAACTGCTGCTGGAAGGACTGGAGGAACTCTGGTACTGGTATCTTTCATGATGTCTGGGGTGCATGTATCATCCCTTTCATATAATTTGGAGTAGAAATCTTTCACTCTTGTCAAAATTTCGCCTCTATTTCTTGTTACAGAACCATATTCTTTTCTCAGTGCCATAATCTGTTTTCTTCCCTTACTGAGATGTCCCTTTGTTATCTTTAGGCTTTGGTTGTTTTCAATTGCTTTCCTCACTAGTTCACAGTTGAATTTTCTTAAGTCTTCAGTGATACTTTTTCGTACTGTCTTGCATAGCTCTATATATTCCACTTTGGAAGTCACATCTTCTTTAGTTGTCCTCATCTCTCTTCTTTTCTGCATCAACATTTTCGTTTTTCCTGATAATTTATTTACATGCAACTTGTTCTTAGACCCAGCTAATTTTGTTGCTGTTTCCACAAGAGCTTTGGTTACTTTTCTGTTAACTTCAGAGATGTCCACTTCTTCCGATGTTAGGCCTTCTAAAGCAGAGAACCTGTTCTTCAGTTCCAACTTGAAGGTATTATGGTGTTTTTTAAGGTTGGTTATGTCAATAGATTTTGTTTGTCTTATGAGCTTGCCACGTTCAAGTTTAGTGTTGAGGTGCATCTTACATCTCACCAATCTATGGTCACTACCTGTGTTGAACTTGTTTAGCACACTGCAGTCTTCTATGACGAATTTTTTGTTACACATAATAAAATCAATTTCACTTGTCGTCCCATTTGGATGTCTCCATGTCCATTTCCTGTGTGGCTTTTTCTTGAAGAAGGAGTTCAAGATGAAAAACCCTTCTGCCTCTGCAAACTCAACGAGAGTATTTCCACGCTGGTTTCTGTTGCCGTGACCGAATTTACCTACTGAAGTTTCATTCTGTTGCCGTTGCCCTATTTTTGCATTGAAATCTCCCATAATTATTTTCAAGTGCTGCTTACCTTTATTATTTAGATGACGAATTTCCTCATAAAATTCTTCAATTTCTTCTTCAGGATGAGTTGTGGTGGGTGCATAAGTTTGAATAATCTGAGCCTGGTATCTTTTCTCGAGAGTTGGATAATAAGCCGTGCAGCTCTGTCAGAGGAACTTTCAACTTCTACAACTTTATCCTTCAGTTTCTTGTTTATTATAAATCCAACACCACTAGTTCTGCCAGTATCTGTCCCACGATAGTAGAAGAAATGTCCACTTTTCAGTTCGATGAGATCTTCTCCTTTTCTCCTTACCTCACTAAGCCCCACGATGTCCCACTTGATCCTTTGTAGTTCCTCTTCCAATTCAAGAAGTCTTGAATCAGAAGATAGGGAGCGTCCATTGTACGTTGCCAAGGTCAGCATCAGATGGCAGCCTAGTCCGGTCCTCCGGGGATTCTTAGCACCCTCTGCCTTCATGTCGCACTGGCCGCTGCCTTGGCCAGGTACATTCCAGCTGCCGGAGACTGAGGGCCAAGATTTAAGTTGTGGAGTCATTTTGGAGGGGTTTGGCCATAACTCACCACGCTGGCCAAGCGGGTTGGTGTATATATATATATATATATATATATATATATATATATATATATATATATATATATATTATAAAGAAGATACCTAAGCAAAAAAATACATATATAATTTTGACTCACACCTAGTACAACATAGAAAAGGTTATGTATCTACCTGTGTGAGTAAAAGGAGAAAAGATAAAAAAATAAAATAAAACAACTGAATGTAGAAGGTGTCGAGAATACTGAGCCTTGGCTTTATCAAGGACCAGCAAAACCTCTGCATTTTCTCACTTCCACAAAGACCTAGTTGGAAATGGGTTTCTGCAAGGCCATAGATGCAAGTAACATTCCCACCTAAAATAGTTTAAAAAATATATATAAGTCATGTCCTCCGTAGAGTTGCATGACCTAGCACTAGTTAACAATTTCGCTTGCGTCCATTAACCTTCCTGGCCCGACCCATGCTCTTCATCTGTTACTATTAAACAGAGAGAAGAAGATTAAAGAGAACTCAAGCTGTGAGAGTGACATAATAATTAGAAATGATTTTCAGCCATAACGAAATTCCAAGTTCGTTTGAGAGAGAATTTAAACCTGAAAATCAATGCAAAAGAAATCCAAATTTTACATTGCAATTAAAAAAGGAAATGTTAATTTTTAACGAACAGATTTTTGAAAGAAAACTTGAGTCTAAAACCCCCTACTCTACAACTTATGACAGCACGAAAACGAGAATAAGCTAAAGATAATAATTAACTAAAGAAAACTTTGTGAAAGTTATATACCTTAAACAGTTAGTTGCAATATGTACAAAGTATTTCAGCAGTGCTTTAAGTGCATAATTAATTAGTTATTAAGAATTTAACTACTTTGAAAAAACAGCGCATAGACAGCGCATAGAAAAGGAACAAGCTTAGCCATCTTCTGTTCCTAGGTACCCCAAAAGACGCTCAAAGTTACAAAGAAAAGAAAGAGTTAAAACCCGCAAAAATGTTAACAGACAAACCAATGCCTAAAAGCTGAAAAGCTAAAAAACGACAGAGAACAAGTACATGAAGTACAAACATTGAACTTATAAAACCTAGAACCCAAAAACAAGGAAGAGAGCTTACCTCTTGTGTGACAAAAACTTTTCTCCTCACAAGAGAAGAACATGGCTGACCTCTTCCGCCACTCCCTAGACGCTGGGGGGCAGTGAGGGTGGGGCTGATGGCCTCCTCATACAGCAAGAAACCAACGCGCGGAGATTTTAACCAGAGAAAAAAAATATATAAACTTAAGACTGTGGATCTGTATGATCAGAAAGAGCAGAATTAACTCTCCAGAATACATGAGAAATATTATAAAATACACGAGCAGTTTATTCAATAATCTTTGCATGTATTAAATCACCTTAGTGAGCTTCTATAGATTAATCAGAATCTTATTAATTTTAATGTTGGTTTTACTATTTTTAGTATAGCTATCCTAGTGATGAATAACTAGTTTTCTTTTTTATTTGTTTTTATTTTCTTTTATAAACAGATTTTTAAGCTTTTTTGTGATTTTGTTTATATTATTTAATTTTTTGTTTTAATAGGACCGTCATATCCATAGCACTAAGGTTCCTTTAGGTAGTTAATAGGCATCCTCTAGCCAACTTCCTTACGGCTTTGATTGGTCAGAATCATATTATTAACTGTGTAGAAAATTAAAGCAGATCTGCCAACCTTACTCTATTATTCAGAATAATTTTTCTTAAAGTTCTTTTGATGAAAGAAGAAGGAATTTCGTTCTCTAGAAAACTTTCTAATAGTATATTAATGTGGTAATTGAAGTCCAAATTGTTGCTGCAAATTCTTGAAATTCTTAGGACCTGAGAAATTAGTACATTCTCAATTACTTTGGTTGAAATGTTATTATTCCAGTGTAGATATTTAATTACTTTGAAAGGAAAATTAACTCTTTTATCAAAGAGGCTAATAGATGGGTTACCTCTGTTGAGCTTAATGCTTAAGTCTAGGAACTCAAGTTCCTGATTACTGTGGTTGGTTTTACATAAGTTAAGAGAGCTGGGATAGATATTATCAAAATCACTCTCTATAACTTCTGAATTATTGATACACAGCAGATCATCAATATATCTAAAAGTGTAAAGGTAGTTATCTGAGCAGGTGGGGTGATTTTTAATGAATTTATATTCCTTAAAGAACAGGAATAGATTAGCGATATTCGTGGACGTTGATGTTTCCATTGGAATACCGTTCACTTGCTTATAGAGAGTATTATTATATAAGATATGGTTATTTTTTATGCAGCAATTGAGATAAGAGTTCCAAGTTCCTACATCAACAAATTGGTTAAGTTTAAATTCTGCATACAGCTCTTTAAAGGTAGTGATTATATCTGATAGAGGCAGATTAGTATATAGGTTTTCAAAATCATAACTATTAATATCTAGGGGACAAACTTTGAGTATAGTAAAAATTACTTCTGCATTATTATTAATTATCCAAAAATCTCTGTACATCAAGTTAGAACAGTTTCTAATGTGTTTCAAAACCTTCTTTAAGACATCTTCAAAAGCAAGATCTATTTTCTTTTTATGACTCCTTACTCCACTAGCTATGAACCTGAACTTCACAGGATCCTTATGAAACTTAACTGTTGCAAAAAGAAATGGAAATTCAGGCTCATATCTTCTAGTTTGTGGAATTTTAAGTTTCTTGAAGAATGCCTTAAACCGATTTTCTAACTGCTTGGTAGAATAACTTACGGGCTCGTATGTTACTCTATTATTGAGTTCCATAGTTAACAATTCAAAATAGAACTTCTTACAGATAATTGCAAAATTATTGCTAGCTTTATCCGTAGTGGTAAAAATAAATTGGTCTTGTAGTTTGGAGAGTGACCTTTTAGCTTCTCCAGAGAAAAAGAGATTTCTGTCGAAACAAAAGTCCAGACCTGCCAACTCACCGGTGAAGCTATTGATTATATTATATTTCCATTCTGCGAAGGCCTCAATAGGCTGATTGTACGTTAAACTGGTTTTTACGATGTACCTATTTACATCTTGAGTGAAGCTCTCAAGATTCCTTTCTTTGGAAATTGTGAAGGAAGGTCTGAATTTAGAGCCATACTCTAATAAATTCCTAAGCTTTTCATTTTCAACAAAACTCAAGTTTCCGGTGATAATATGGTTGTAATTCTTATCATAGTGAACTGTTTCTTTATGTTCATCACAAGAACATGTAGTAATTGCAGGAATGTAGCTCGAAGAATTAAGTTTGTAGTTTTTAACTACTGACCCTAAGGTCTTAACATATTTAAAACTTACAATAGACTGGTGCCTGTGGATGGGAAAAAAAATTGCATTATTGTAGAACAGCTTCCTTACATTGAGATTATCGTAGGCTTTATTTAGGAACCTGATGGTAACAAAATTACTGGAAAATTCTTTAAGAGAAATTTTATCTTTAAGAATATGTTTAAGAATGTTCAGAACCAAAGCAAAAACATGCTTATCAACATGGTCAGCAGTTTCATTCCAGAATTTGAAAAAAACTTTTAAGGACAGAGAGCTTGAAGGACTTGAGAATTTTGTAAGTATTTTTAACAAAATTAGTGCCAGTTTTAAAGCTTTCCAGAGTTTTTAGCAAGTTAGCAAAATCAACTTTGCTTGATGTGCGAAATAACCTCTGTCCTCTATTACCTCTAGAGCAGCTCTTATTATTAACAAGAAAGAAGAGTTCACGAATTGAAAATTTATGCTGATTATGCTTATTGTCAGATAGAGTGGAATTAAGGCCATAGGGATAAAGAGACTGATGCTGCAAAATTTCAAGGGATTCAGTTTCTAGCCGAGCATAGAGGTCAGGGATAATATGTAGTACCTCTATTTTCACTTTGTCAAAACCATGAGTATGGAAATGCTCTAATTCAAAGGTAGAGTACTGGTTGGCGTTTGTGGAGGGGTTCACTCCTGAATTAGAGAACTTGTTTACTAGAGACCTGTGACCATTAATCCTAAGATGAAGAGGATTTTTACTTTGGCCAATATAGCTAAGGTTGCAGACAGTACAGGTGAGCTTATAGATGGTATTGTAGGCTTTGCAAAACTTGTTGGAGCAATTATCCTCAACAGAAGAATACAGGTTAGGATCTGCAGATTTACATGTCAAACAACGTTTGTCATTTCATAACTTTAGATTACCTTTGCCAGCGAGTTCATACACTATGGGAAAGGGTGCTAGCCTAACCGAGCGGGAGGACTTAAAATATCTGAGCTGACCTCCAATCCTTTCATCGTCCTTAGAACTCCACTTGGGCCAAAACATACAAATTCTGAGCAAACCAACTAGGAAAAACTTTTAGAAATAAGCAGTCCAAGAAAAGACCAAACTCGAGTATAAACTACACTCCAAAAAGCTGCATCCAAAACATACTAAAAATAAAAATTAGAAAATGAAAAAAAAAAAAAAAAAAAAAAAAAACCTCAAATAAAAAAATAGTAATAAAAAAAATAATAATAAAACATTTCAACTAGAATTTGCGCATGAGCTGCTAAATAATAAATTGAAATTAGTTACTTAAGAGCAAAACTGAAGACTAAGGAAAAACTTTAGAATTTAAAACGAAGGTTGCAAAATAACCTGAAAATAACCTGAAAATCAAAACGCGCAACGCAGCAGTTTTGAAAATTCAGAATTCACATTCTATAAAGAAGATACCTAAGCAAAAAAAATACATATATAATTTTGACTCACACCTAGTACAACATAGAAAAGGTTATGTATCTACCTGTGTGAGTAAAAGGAGAAAAGATAAAAAAATAAAATAAAACAACTGAATGTAGAAGGTGTCGAGAATACTGAGCCTTGGCTTTATCAAGGACCAGCAAAACCTCTGCATTTTCTCACTTCCACAAAGACCTAGTTGGAAATGGGTTTCTGCAAGGCCATAGATGCAAGTAACATTCCCACCTAAAATAGTTTAAAAAATATATATAAGTCATGTCCTCCGTAGAGTTGCATGACCTAGCACTAGTTAACAATTTCGCTTGCATCCATTAACCTTCCTGGCCCGACCCATGCTCTTCATCTGTTACTATTAAACAGAGAGAAGAAGATTAAAGAGAACTCAAGCTGTGAGAGTGACATAATAATTAGAAATGATTTTCAGCCATAACGAAATTCCAAGTTCGTTTGAGAGAGAATTTAAACCTGAAAATCAATGCAAAAGAAATCCAAATTTTACATTGCAATTAAAAAAGGAAATGTTAATTTTTAACGAACAGATTTTTGAAAGAAAACTTGAGTCTAAAACCCCCTACTCTACAACTTATGACAGCACGAAAACGAGAATAAGTTAAAGATAATAATTAACTAAAGAAAACTTTGTGAAAGTTATATACCTTAAACAGTTAGTTGCAATATGTACAAAGTATTTCAGCAGTGCTTTAAGTGCATAATTAATTAGTTATTAAGAACTTAACTACTTTGAAAAAACAGCGCATAGACAGCGCATAGAAAAGGAACAAGCTTAGCCATCTTCTGTTCCTAGGTACCCCAAAAGACGCTCAAAGTTACAAAGAAAAGAAAGAGTTAAAACCCGCAAAAATGTTAACAGACAAACCAATGCCTAAAAGCTGAAAAGCTAAAAAACGACAGAGAACAAGTACATGAAGTACAAACATTGAACTTATAAAACCTAGAACCCAAAAACAAGGAAGAGAGCTTACCTCTTGTGTGACAAAAACTTTTCTCCTCACAAGAGAAGAACATGGCTGACCTCTTCCGCCACTCCCTAGACGCTGGGGGCAGTGAGGGTGGGGCTGATGGCCTCCTCATACAGCAAGAAACCAACGCGCGGAGATTTTAACCAGAGAAAAAAATATATAAACTTAAGACTGTGGATCTGTATGATCAGAAAGAGCAGAATTAACTCTCCAGAATACATGAGAAATATTATAAAATACACGAGCAGTTTATTCAATAATCTTTGCATGTATTAAATCACCTTAGTGAGCTTCTATAGATTAATCAGAATCTTATTAATTTTAATGTTGGTTTTACTATTTTTAGTATAGCTATCCTAGTGATGAATAACTAGTTTTCTTTTTTATTTGTTTTTATTTTCTTTTATAAACAGATTTTTAAGCTTTTTTTGTGATTTTGTTTATATTATTTAATTTTTTGTTTTAATAGGACCGTCATATCCATAGCACTAAGGTTCCTTTAGGTAGTTAATAGGCATCCTCTAGCCAACTTCCTTACTGCTTTGATTGGTCAGAATCATATTATTAACTGTGTAGAAAATTAAAGCAGATCTGCCAACCTTACTCTATTATTCAGAATAATTTTTCTTAAAGTTCTTTTGATGAAAGAAGAAGGAATTTCGTTCTCTAGAAAACTTTCTAATAGTATATTAATGTGGTAATTGAAGTCCAAATTGTTGCTGCAAATTCTTGAAATTCTTAGGACCTGAGAAATTAGTACATTCTCAATTACTTTGGTTGAAATGTTATTATTCCAGTGTAGATATTTAATTACTTTGAAAGGAAAATTAACTCTTTTATCAAAGAGGCTAATAGATGGGTTACCTCTGTTGAGCTTAATGCTTAAGTCTAGGAACTCAAGTTCCTGATTACTGTGGTTGGTTTTACATAAGTTAAGAGAGCTGGGATAGATATTATCAAAATCACTCTCTATAACTTCTGAATTATTGATACACAGCAGATCATCAATATATCTAAAAGTGTAAAGGTAGTTATCTGAGCAGGTGGGGTGATTTTTAATGAATTTATATTCCTTAAAGAACAGGAATAGATTAGCGATATTCGTGGACGTTGATGTTCCCATTGGAATACCGTTCACTTGCTTATAGAGAGTATTATTATATAAGATATGGTTATTTTTTATGCAGCAATTGAGATAAGAGTTCCAAGTTCCTACATCAACAAATTGGTTAAGTTTAAATTCTGCATACAGCTCTTTAAAGGTAGTGATTATATCTGATAGAGGCAGATTCGTATATAGGTTTTCAAAATCATAACTATTAATATCTAGGGGACAAACTTTGAGTATAGTAAAAATTACTTCTGCATTATTATTAATTATCCAAAAATCTCTGTACATCAAGTTAGAACAGTTTCTAATGTGTTTCAAAACCTTCTTTAAGACATCTTCAAAAGCAAGATCTATTTTCTTTTTATGACTCCTTACTCCACTAGCTATGAACCTGAACTTCACAGGATCCTTATGAAACTTAACCGTTGCAAAAAGAAATGGAAATTCAGGCTCATATCTTCTAGTTTGTGGAATTTTAAGTTTCTTGAAGAATGCCTTAAACCGATTTTCTAACTGCTTGGTAGAATAACTTACGGGCTCGTATGTTACTCTATTATTGAGTTCCATAGTTAACAATTCAAAATAGAACTTCTTACAGATAATTGCAAAATTATTGCTAGCTTTATCCGTAGTGGTAAAAATAAATTGGTCTTGTAGTTTGGAGAGTGACCTTTTAGCTTCTCCAGAGAAAAAGAGATTTCTGTCGAAACAAAAGTCCAGACCTGCCAACTCACCGGTGAAGCTATTGATTATATTATATTTCCATTCTGCGAAGGCCTCAATAGGCTGATTGTACGTTAAACTGGTTTTTACGATGTACCTATTTACATCTTGAGTGAAGCTCTCAAGATTCCTTTCTTTGGAAATTGTGAAGGAAGGTCTGAATTTAGAGCCATACTCTAATAAATTCCTAAGCTTTTCATTTTCAACAAAACTCAAGTTTCCGGTGATAATATGGTTGTAATTCTTATCATAGTGAACTGTTTCTTTATGTTCATCACAAGAACATGTAGTAATTGCAGGAATGTAGCTCGAAGAATTAAGTTTGTAGTTTTTAACTACTGACCCTAAGGTCTTAACATATTTAAAACTTACAATAGACTGGTGCCTGTGGATGGGAAAAAAAATAGCATTATTGTAGAACAGCTTCCTTACATTGAGATTATCGTAGGCTTTATTTAGGAACCTGATGGTAACAAAATTACTGGAAAATTCTTTAAGAGAAATTTTATCTTTAAGAATATGTTTAAGAATGTCCAGAACCAAAGCAAAAACATGCTTATCAACATGGTCAGCAGTTTCATTCCAGAATTTGAAAAAACTTTTAAGGACAGAGAGCTTGAAGGACTTGAGAATTTTGTAAGTATTTTTAACAAAATTAGTGCCAGTTTTAAAGCTTTCCAGAGTTTTTAGCAAGTTAGCAAAATCAACTTTGCTTGATGTGCGAAATAACCTCTGTCCTCTATTACCTCTAGAGCAGCTCTTATTATTAACAAGAAAGAAGAGTTCACGAATTGAAAATTTATGCTGATTATGCTTATTGTCAGATAGAGTGGAATTAAGGCCATAGGGATAAAGAGACTGATGCTGCAAAATTTCAAGGGATTCAGTTTCTAGCCGAGCATAGAGGTCAGGGATAATATGTAGTACCTCTATTTTCACTTTGTCAAAACCATGAGTATGGAAATGCTCTAATTCAAAGGTAGAGTACTGGTTGGCGTTTGTGGAGGGGTTCACTCCTGAATTAGAGAACTTGTTTACTAGAGACCTGTGACCATTAATCCTAAGATGAAGAGGATTTTTACTTTGGCCAATATAGCTAAGGTTGCAGACAGTACAGGTGAGCTTATAGATGGTATTGTAGGCTTTGCAAAACTTGTTGGAGCAATTATCCTCAACAGAAGAATACAGGTTAGGATCTGCAGATTTACATGTCAAACAACGTTTGTCATTTCATAACTTTAGATTACCTTTGCCAGCGAGTTCATACACTATGGGAAAGGGTGCTAGCCTAACCGAGCGGGAGGACTTAAAATATCTGAGCTGACCTCCAATCCTTTCATCGTCCTTAGAACTCCACTTGGGCCAAAACATACAAATTCTGAGCAAACCAACTAGGAAAAACTTTTTAGAAATAAGCAGTCCAAGAAAAGACCAAACTCGAGTATAAACTACACTCCAAAAAGCTGCATCCAAAACATACTAAAAATAAAAATTAGAAAATGAAAAAAAAAAAAAAAAAAAAAAAAAAACCTCAAATAAAAAAATAGTAATAAAAAAAATAATAATAAAACATTTCAACTAGAATTTGCGCATGAGCTGCTAAATAATAAATTGAAATTAGTTACTTAAGAGCAAAACTGAAGACTAAGGAAAAACTTTAGAATTTAAAACGAAGGTTGCAAAATAACCTGAAAATAACCTGAAAATCAAAACGCGCAACGCAGCAGTTTTGAAAATTCAGAATTCACATTCTATAAAGAAGATACCTAAGCAAAAAATACATATATAATTTTGACTCACACCTAGTACAACATAGAAAAGGTTATGTATCTACCTGTGTGAGTAAAAGGAGAAAAGATAAAAAAATAAAATAAAACAACTGAATGTAGAAGGTGTCGAGAATACTGAGCCTTGGCTTTATCAAGGACCAGCAAAACCTCTGCATTTTCTCACTTCCACAAAGACCTAGTTGGAAATGGGTTTCTGCAAGGCCATAGATGCAAGTAACATTCCCACCTAAAATAGTTTAAAAAATATATATAAGTCATGTCCTCCGTAGAGTTGCATGACCTAGCATTAGTTAACAATTTCGCTTGCATCCATTAACCTTCCTGGCCCGACCCATGCTCTTCATCTGTTACTATTAAACAGAGAGAAGAAGATTAAAGAGAACTCAAGCTGTGAGAGTGACATAATAATTAGAAATGATTTTCAGCCATAACGAAATTCCAAGTTCGTTTGAGAGAGAATTTAAACCTGAAAATCAATGCAAAAGAAATCCAAATTTTACATTGCAATTAAAAAAGGAAATGTTAATTTTTAACGAACAGATTTTTGAAAGAAAACTTGAGTCTAAAACCCCCTACTCTACAACTTATGACAGCACGAAAACGAGAATAAGTTAAAGATAATAATTAACTAAAGAAAACTTTGTGAAAGTTATATACCTTAAACAGTTAGTTGCAATATGTACAAAGTATTTCAGCAGTGCTTTAAGTGCATAATTAATTAGTTATTAAGAACTTAACTACTTTGAAAAAACAGCGCATAGACAGCGCATAGAAAAGGAACAAGCTTAGCCATCTTCTGTTCCTAGGTACCCCAAAAGACGCTCAAAGTTACAAAGAAAAGAAAGAGTTAAAACCCGCAAAAATGTTAACAGACAAACCAATGCCTAAAAGCTGAAAAGCTAAAAAACGACAGAGAACAAGTACATGAAGTACAAACATTGAACTTATAAAACCTAGAACCCAAAAACAAGGAAGAGAGCTTACCTCTTGTGTGACAAAAACTTTTCTCCTCACAAGAGAAGAACATGGCTGACCTCTTCCGCCACTCCCTAGACGCTGGGGGGCAGTGAGGGTGGGGCTGATGGCCTCCTCATACAGCAAGAAACCAACGCGCGGAGATTTTAACCAGAGAAAAAAATATATAAACTTAAGACTGTGGATCTGTATGATCAGAAAGAGCAGAATTAACTCTCCAGAATACATGAGAAATATTATAAAATACACGAGCAGTTTATTCAATAATCTTTGCATGTATTAAATCACCTTAGTGAGCTTCTATAGATTAATCAGAATCTTATTAATTTTAATGTTGGTTTTACTATTTTTAGTATAGCTATCCTAGTGATGAATAACTAGTTTTCTTTTTTATTTGTTTTTATTTTCTTTTATAAACAGATTTTTAAGCTTTTTTTGTGATTTTGTTTATATTATTTAATTTTTTGTTTTAATAGGACCGTCATATCCATAGCACTAAGGTTCCTTTAGGTAGTTAATAGGCATCCTCTAGCCAACTTCCTTACTGCTTTGATTGGTCAGAATCATATTATTAACTGTGTAGAAAATTAAAGCAGATCTGCCAACCTTACTCTATTATTCAGAATAATTTTTCTTAAAGTTCTTTTGATGAAAGAAGAAGGAATTTCGTTCTCTAGAAAACTTTCTAATAGTATATTAATGTGGTAATTGAAGTCCAAATTGTTGCTGCAAATTCTTGAAATTCTTAGGACCTGAGAAATTAGTACATTCTCAATTACTTTGGTTGAAATGTTATTATTCCAGTGTAGATATTTAATTACTTTGAAAGGAAAATTAACTCTTTTATCAAAGAGGCTAATAGATGGGTTACCTCTGTTGAGCTTAATGCTTAAGTCTAGGAACTCAAGTTCCTGATTACTGTGGTTGGTTTTACATAAGTTAAGAGAGCTGGGATAGATATTATCAAAATCACTCTCTATAACTTCTGAATTATTGATACACAGCAGATCATCAATATATCTAAAAGTGTAAAGGTAGTTATCTGAGCAGGTGGGGTGATTTTTAATGAATTTATATTCCTTAAAGAACAGGAATAGATTAGCGATATTCGTGGACGTTGATGTTCCCATTGGAATACCGTTCACTTGCTTATAGAGAGTATTATTATATAAGATATGGTTATTTTTTATGCAGCAATTGAGATAAGAGTTCCAAGTTCCTACATCAACAAATTGGTTAAGTTTAAATTCTGCATACAGCTCTTTAAAGGTAGTGATTATATCTGATAGAGGCAGATTAGTATATAGGTTTTCAAAATCATAACTATTAATATCTAGGGGACAAACTTTGAGTATAGTAGAAATTACTTCTGCATTATTATTAATTATCCAAAAATCTCTGTACATCAAGTAAGAACAGTTTCTAATGTGTTTCAAAACCTTCTTTAAGACATCTTCAAAAGCAAGATCTATTTTCTTTTTATGACTCCTTACTCCACTAGCTATGAACCTGAACTTCACAGGATCCTTATGAAACTTAACCGTTGCAAAAAGAAATGGAAATTCAGGCTCATATCTTCTAGTTTGTGGAATTTTAAGTTTCTTGAAGAATGCCTTAAACCGACTTTCTAACTGCTTGGTAGAATACCTTACGGGCTCGTATGTTACTCTATTATTGAGTTCCATAGTTAACAATTCAAAATAGAACTTCTTACAGATAATTAGGTGGGAATGTTACTTGCATCTATGGCCTTGCAGAAACCCATTTCCAACTAGGTCTTTGTGGAAGTGAGAAAATGCAGAGGTTTTGCTGGTCCTTGATAAAGCCAAGGCTCAGTATTCTCGACACCTTCTACATTCAGTTGTTTTATTTTATTTTTTTACCTTTTCTCCTTTTACTCACACATTTAGATACATAACCTTTTCTATGTTGTACTAGGTGTGAGTCAAAATTATATATGTATTTTTTTGCTTAGGTATCTTCTTTATAGAATGTGAATTCTGAATTTTCAAAACTGCTGCGTTGCGCGTTTTGATTTTCAGGTTATTTTCAGGTTATTTTGCAACCTTCGTTTTAAATTCTAAAGTTTTTCCTTAGTCTTCAGTTTTGCTCTTAAGTAACTAATTTCAATTTATTATTTAGCAGCTCATGCGCAAATTCTAGTTGAAATGTTTTATTATTATTTTTTTTATTACTATTTTTTTATTTGAGGTGTTTTTTTTTTTTTTTTTTTTTTTTTCATTTTCTAATTTTTATTTTTAGTATGTTTTGGATGCAGCTTTTTGGAGTGTAGTTTATACTCGAGTTTGGTCTTTTCTTGGACTGCTTATTTCTAAAAAGTTTTTCCTAGTTGGTTTGCTCAGAATTTGTATGTTTTGGCCCAAGTGGAGTTCTAAGGACGAGGAAAGGATTGGAGGTCAGCTCAGATATTTTAAGTCCTCCCGCTCGGTTAGGCTAGCACCCTTTCCCATAGTGTATGAACTCGCTGGCAAAGGTAATCTAAAGTTATGAAATGACAAACGTTGTTTGACATGTAAATCTGCAGATCCTAACCTGTATTCTTCTGTTGAGGATAATTGCTCCAACAAGTTTTGCAAAGCCTACAATACCATCTATAAGCTCACCTGTACTGTCTGCAACCTTAGCTATATTGGCCAAAGTAAAAATCCTCTTCATCTTAGGATTAATGGTCACAGGTCTCTAGTAAACAAGTTCTCTAATTCAGGAGTGAACCCCTCCACAAACGCCAACCAGTACTCTACCTTTGAATTAGAGCATTTCCATACTCATGGTTTTGACAAAGTGAAAATAGAGGTACTACATATTATCCCTGACCTCTATGCTCGGCTAGAAACTGAATCCCTTGAAATTTTGCAGCATCAGTCTCTTTATCCCTATGGCCTTAATTCCACTCTATCTGACAATAAGCATAATCAGCATAAATTTTCAATTCGTGAACTCTTCTTTCTTGTTAATAATAAGAGCTGCTCTAGAGGTAATAGAGGACAGAGGTTATTTCGCACATCAAGCAAAGTTGATTTTGCTAACTTGCTAAAAACTCTGGAAAGCTTTAAAACTGGCACTAATTTTGTTAAAAATACTTACAAAATTCTCAAGTCCTTCAAGCACTCTGTCCTTAAAAGTTTTTTCAAATTCTGGAATGAAACTGCTGACCATGTTGATAAGCATGTTTTTGCTTTGGTTCTGGACATTCTTAAACATATTCTTAAAGATAAAATTTCTCTTAAAGAATTTTCCAGTAATTTTGTTACCATCAGGTTCCTAAATAAAGCCTACGATAATCTCAATGTAAGGAAGCTGTTCTACAATAATGCAATTTTTTTTCCCTTCCACAGGCACCAGTCTATTGTAAGTTTTAAATATGTTAAGACCTTAGGGTCAGTAGTTAAAAACTACAAACTTAACTCTTCGAGCTACATTCCTGTAATTACTACATGTTCTTGTGATGAACATAAAGAAACAGTTCACTATGATAAGAATTACAACCATATTATCACCGGAAACTTGAGTTTTGTTGAAAATGAAAAGCTTAGGAATTTATTAGAGTATGGCTCTAAATTCAGACCTTCCTTCACAATTTCCAAAGAAAGGAATCTTGAGAGCTTCACTCAAGTAGTAAATAGGTACATCGTAAAAACCAGTTTAACGTACAATCAGCTTATTGAGGCCTTCGCAGAATGGAAATATAATATAATCAATAGCTTCACCGGTGAGTTGGCAGGTCTGGACTTTTGTTTCGACAGAAATCTCTTTTTCTCTGGAGAAGCTAAAAGGTCACTCTCCAAACTACAAGACCAATTTATTTTTACCACTGCGGATAAAGCTAGCAATAATTTTGCAATTATCTGTAAGAAGTTCTATTTTGAATTGTTAACTATGGAACTCAATAATAGAGTAACATACGAGCCCGTAAGTTATTCTACCAAGCAGTTAGAAAATCGGTTTAAGGCATTCTTCAAGAAACTTAAAATTCCACAAACTAGAAGATATGAGCCTGAATTTCCATTTCTTTTTGCAACGGTTAAGTTTCATAAGGATCCTGTGAAGTTCAGGTTCATAGCTAGTGGAGTAAGGAGTCATAAAAAGAAAATAGATCTTGCTTTTGAAGATGTCTTAAAGAAGGTTTTGAAACACATTAGAAACTGTTCTAACTTGATGTACAGAGATTTTTGGATAATTAATAATAATGCAGAAGTAATTTCTACTATACTCAAAGTTTGTCCCCTAGATATTAATAGTTATGATTTTGAAAACCTATATACTAATCTGCCTCTATCAGATATAATCACTACCTTTAAAGAGCTGTATGCAGAATTTAAACTTAACCAATTTGTTGATGTAGGAACTTGGAACTCTTATCTCAATTGCTGCATAAAAAATAACCATATCTTATATAATAATACTCTCTATAAGCAAGTGAACGGTATTCCAATGGGAACATCAACGTCCACGAATATCGCTAATCTATTCCTGTTCTTTAAGGAATATAAATTCATTAAAAATCACCCCACCTGCTCAGATAACTACCTTTACACTTTTAGATATATTGATGATCTGCTGTGTATCAATAATTCAGAAGTTATAGAGAGTGATTTTGATAATATCTATCCCAGCTCTCTTAACTTATGTAAAACCAACCACAGTAATCAGGAACTTGAGTTCCTAGACTTAAGCATTAAGCTCAACAGAGGTAACCCATCTATTAGCCTCTTTGATAAAAGAGTTAATTTTCCTTTCAAAGTAATTAAATATCTACACTGGAATAATAACATTTCAACCAAAGTAATTGAGAATGTACTAATTTCTCAGGTCCTAAGAATTTCAAGAATTTGCAGCAACAATTTGGACTTCAATTACCACATTAATATACTATTAGAAAGTTTTCTAGAGAACGAAATTCCTTCTTCTTTCATCAAAAGAACTTTAAGAAAAATTATTCTGAATAATAGAGTAAGGTTGGCAGATCTGCTTTAATTTTCTACACAGTTAATAATATGATTCTGACCAATCAAAGCCGTAAGGAAGTTGGCTAGAGGATGCCTATTAACTACCTAAAGGAACCTTAGTGCTATGGATATGACGGTCCTATTAAAACAAAAAATTAAATAATATAAACAAAATCACAAAAAAAGCTTAAAAATCTGTTTATAAAAGAAAATAAAAACAAATAAAAAAGAAAACTAGTTATTCATCACTAGGATAGCTATACTAAAAATAGTAAAACCAACATTAAAATTAATAAGATTCTGATTAATCTATAGAAGCTCACTAAGGTGATTTAATACATGCAAAGATTATTGAATAAACTGCTCGTGTATTTTATAATATTTCTCATGTATTCTGGAGAGTTAATTCTGCTCTTTCTGATCATACAGATCCACAGTCTTAAGTTTATATATTTTTTTTCTCTGGTTAAAATCTCCGCGCGTTGGTTTCTTGCTGTATGAGGAGGCCATCAGCCCCACCCTCACTGCCCCCCAGCGTCTAGGAGTGGCGGAAGAGGTCAGCCATGTTCTTCTCTTGTGAGGAGAAAAGTTTTTGTCACACAAGAGGTAAGCTCTCTTCCTTGTTTTTGGGTTCTAGGTTTTATAAGTTCAATGTTTGTACTTCATGTACTTGTTCTCTGTCGTTTTTTAGCTTTTCAGCTTTTAGGCATTGGTTTGTCTGTTAACATTTTTGCGGGTTTTAACTCTTTCTTTTCTTTGTAACTTTGAGCGTCTTTTGGGGTACCTAGGAACAGAAGATGGCTAAGCTTGTTCCTTTTCTATGCGCTGTCTATGCGCTGTTTTTTCAAAGTAGTTAAGTTCTTAATAACTAATTAATTATGCACTTAAAGCACTGCTGAAATACTTTGTACATATTGCAACTAACTGTTTAAGGTATATAACTTTCACAAAGTTTTCTTTAGTTAATTATTATCTTTAACTTATTCTCGTTTTCGTGCTGTCATAAGTTGTAGAGTAGGGGGTTTTAGACTCAAGTTTTCTTTCAAAAATCTGTTCGTTAAAAATTAACATTTCCTTTTTTAATTGCAATGTAAAATTTGGATTTCTTTTGCATTGATTTTCAGGTTTAAATTCTCTCTCAAACGAACTTGGAATTTCGTTATGGCTGAAAATCATTTCTAATTATTATGTCACTCTCACAGCTTGAGTTCTCTTTAATCTTCTTCTCTCTGTTTAATAGTAACAGATGAAGAGCATGGGTCGGGCCAGGAAGGTTAATGGATGCAAGCGAAATTGTTAACTAGTGCTAGGTCATGCAACTCTACGGAGGACATGACTTATATATATTTTTTAAACTATTTTAGGTGGGAATGTTACTTGCATCTATGGCCTTGCAGAAACCCATTTCCAACTAGGTCTTTGTGGAAGTGAGAAAATGCAGAGGTTTTGCTGGTCCTTGATAAAGCCAAGGCTCAGTATTCTCGACACCTTCTACATTCAGTTGTTTTATTTTATTTTTTTATCTTTTTCTCCTTTTACTCACACAGGTAGATACATAACCTTTTCTATGTTGTACTAGGTGTGAGTCAAAATTATATATGTATTTTTTTGCTTAGGTATCTTCTTTATAGAATGTGAATTCTGAATTTTCAAAACTGCTGCGTTGCGCGTTTTGATTTTCAGGTTATTTTCAGGTTATTTTGCAACCTTCGTTTTAAATTCTAAAGTTTTTCCTTAGTCTTCAGTTTTGCTCTTAAGTATATATATATATATATATATATATATATATATATATATATATATATATATATATATAATATAGTAGTTAAGTCCAAAAGGCGAGATCCAAGGTGAAAATCCTCCAAATACGTGGCGACAGTAAATAAATAAATACATTGCTCTTTCCACGTTCTAGAAACACACAGCAACCAAAAAATTGTTCTTCAGGCGCCGCTGTGGAAATGAACCACAGAACTCTCGCTATCTAGCCGAGTGCGTTACATTTACACATCGGTGGCCAACAATCAACGGTGCTATGTGTATTTTTAAGTCAGCTTCTGACATCGTTGTGTAAATGTAACGCACTCGGCTAGATATCGAGAGTTATGTCGTTCATTTCCACAACGGCGGCTTAAAAACAATTTTTCGGTTGCTGTGTGTTTCTGGAACGTGGAAAGAGCGATGTATTTATTTATTTACTGTCGCCACGTATTTGGAGTATTTTCACCACGATTGAAAATGCCTGATTCTTAAATTTCCTACCAACTAGAGAGCTGTTCGCTACCGCTTCGTTCGGAAAGGCAGAATCAGCAATCCCAGTCCTTGTCAAACGAAGTTTTTCTGAAAAATCGATTCTTCAAAACAGCAGATTCCCTCAATGCATCATTCATAATTACTTTTCACTGTATTACCTTTCCCAGTGACCACCCACAGATTTATTGTTGCACCATGACATCTGTAACCTTCTGCTGCGGTGGGGTATGGTTATAGCTATGAAAAGGTATAGTGGCGATTAACATGCAGGAAATTTGAATGTTAGAAATGTGTCGTACATCAAACCCTGATGAAAATGTTTCTGAGTATCATCACGTCTTTCCGAGTAACCAGGCTAACTTCGGTCCACCGTTGAAAGCGCCTGCAAGGGGTATGCAGGCCTCAAAACCGGTCCTTCATATTCGAGATAAGAAGAAGGTGTTCTGCTTCGATGAATCTCGTTTTCTGTTAAAACATCGAGACAGACGGTTATTAAGTATCGTTTACTTAAGGTAATGTTACCACAGGATGAACCATAAGAAGAAAATAATCCGGTGGTGGAAGTGTAATTCTTCCGCAAGGATCTGCTGGGAATTCCTTTGTGTAGTAATTCTTGTTACGGAAACTGTGATGTCTACCACCTACACTGACGGAAAAAAATCCCAACACCAAGAAGGGGTGCATTACACTTTCCTAGAAAACCAATTGCTGACCTCTTCTCACTCAGCAGGGTGCAACACAAACCTGTCACAGGAGATTACCCCTCTCATCAAGTCCTTTATTTCTGTTCTATGACCTGACGCCGGAAGAGCCCCCCACCACACCCTTCTGCCGGAAGATAACAGGCCAGTTGCTAAGTCATTCGGTCGTCAAACGGGGAACGTTCGTTAGGTGCAGTCCCTCGTCAATAAAAATCTTGTCCGTCATTGATCAAATGAAGGAAACAATGGCATCTTCAAAATACTTAAATCCAGCAACGGCCAAGTTGAAATAAAGTAAAATCTTTCAGAACACATTTTAATCATTTTAACATTTATTTGAATTCGGAATGCCGTAACTTCTGTATTTCTGTAAAAGAAAGAAACGAGCTGTTTAATATGTGATATCGGTCAAAGAATAATCATATTCTCCCTAGTTATTGCATTAATACTAGCTAGATGGTAATTGGAAACTTTCGTATGGGGGGCTCTAGTGGGACCCCGAAGTGTTTGGGGTACACAGAATTCTCTACCTCTACCTATGCTTTGTATCCAGAAAAATGAAGGCATCAGGGCTTGATTTTAAACAAAGCTTCAAGCGCAGTCTTTATCTGCAGCCCATTCTCCAAGCTCATGGATTTATAATGAGTGTTCAATTTTCTGTAGCGCAAATTTACAGTTTACTGAGCAATAACGGAAATATTTTTTCAAATTTAGTACAAATAGAAAAAAATTGATAATAGAATAGAAATTTGGAAAAAAATGCTCCCCATTTTTATGACTCACTGAAAAGAAACTGTGAATGCCTTTTCATATTTTATGGAACCGGTGAACGATTTCATTTTATAAGCTATCGGTGAATGCCTTTTCTCTCAGAATGCATGTCATATCATTTATTGTAAAACCAAAGCTTATTAATTAAGTGTTATACGATACAATTCGTTCGGAAAGCTGTAGGGACATAACTTAATATAATTCAAAATTCACTCGTGAAAGTTGAGGTGAATTAAATCTTGTTTTTACTTAGCTTTTTCATTTTTCATCGATGTTATATGTGTCTGCTTTTTAACAATATAATAAAAAGGTCTCTCTCTTTCACACACACACACATACACATAATCTGATTAAACAAAGCTGCAGGTGAAATCTTTACTTGCAGCCCATTCGACTACTTCTCGGGGGCGTATGGAACACTTATGATCATAATTTCCTGTAGCACGAATTTTTAGTTAGAATAGCAATAGTGGATTTTTTTTTCAGTTTAACAAAAACTAATTGAATCGAAATTTGGGCAAAAATACGCCTCATTTTTGTGACTCCCTGAACAGTAAACAGTGATGCATTTCATTTTTAAGCGATCGGTGAATGATTTTTTTCTCAGAAACATGTCGTGTACTTTGTTATGAAAGTATAGGTTATTTAGTTTTAGATTGATTGCATTCGTTCTGAAAGCTAGTTAGACAATGCAATAAATATGAATATAACATGACGCACTTTGCTTTTTGAATTTCTTGTTGGACCACCAGATTTAAGAAACTATGTGCACGCTATTGTGTGAACATTTAATCACATGGGAACAGGATTTGCTGGATGTCGTGGATTTGCAGTGCAGGGTCGAAGCTCTGAGCTTCCGCCCGCCAGAATTGTACCCAGACTAATCCTCCTTATTTGTTGGAATTTCTCATGAAAACTGTAGATCCAAAGTTTCCCTCCTATTTTGCATCATGGCATTCAATTATAATAGCTTCGCAGTATGATGA
Organism: Macrothele yani; assembly: GCA_039090855.1. Classification (NCBI taxonomy): domain Eukaryota; kingdom Metazoa; phylum Arthropoda; class Arachnida; order Araneae; family Macrothelidae; genus Macrothele; species Macrothele yani. The sequence goes on from CM077018.1 coordinate 39,029,336, forward strand.
TCTCATCGTTAACCCCAGTGCGAATGACACAGGACGCAGTGCATATTTTCACTTTTTAACGTATATGATAAAAAGTAATTCTTTAATAAAATATAATTATAAGAATGATTTTATGTCATATAAAAGGATACAAAATTATCTCTGATGAAAAATATTTGTATATACATGTGATAAAAATAAATCTTCAACAAAATCATCTACATTACTTGAAATATTTCGTTTAATCATAACAAGTGCCTTCCCCCATTTGTGGGGAAGTCTATATCAATGGATTTAGCCATATTTAATAGGAAACTTGTGCTGAATGAAGAGAAAAGAAATGGTGTATATATATATATATTTCGGTCTTCAAAATGCCTGAAAAATGTTTTCTACTTTCCGAATATTTGTACAGAAGTTAAAAAAATCGAGTGTCTTTTCCTCGTGATTCACAGCACGTAGCGATTTTTATGTAGCTTCATTCGACTTTGTATTCTGGAATAACAATACCAGTAATATTTTTCATTCATTTTAAATTTCGCAAAAATTTTACAATGCCTAAATTGTGTGATTTTTTTCTGTGTCTGCTATATCATTACAAAATGAAGCTGGCTTTGCCATACCGTTGTGTTCAAAGTTGCATCTCTCGCGAATTTTCTGCTAGAGAGGTGAAAGTAATTCGAATATTTTAACAGAAGTTTTGAAAAAGACTATTTCTGTCACATCTAAAAAATATAATTATATTTCTGTTAACAGGACTTAAAAAGCTATTAATTTGGGAAGTATGCAATTTGTATTCATTCCAACTTTTTCCATTGATCCTCCGCTGAAGTTCAAAAACTAAAATACTTTGTAATGCAAATGTGATCGCTTACTCGTAACCATGAAAAGACACAAAGAGTTTCAGCCGCCGTGCAGTAAAATATTGAGAACAGGAGAACTCGTTCGCGCAAAATCCTGTGGAAGGAATTTGGGCTTGTTAGTGGGTGCGCCCCCTCTCCCCAGCCAGGCAAAGCAGTGAAATTGTGTTAGTTCTACTTATATTCGCAAAGGGTAACCGACGTAGGAGGTTAAATTGATTTACAAGCCCTAATCCTCCTGCTTCTTGTTCTTCACGAACGTGTACCTAGCAGATATGCCGACTCTTTATTGTCAGTACTTTATAGTTCGTCATACCTGAGATAGACGTGAAGGGTGCTTCTCTTGGGAAACTAAATCCATAATACACATGGTTTGTAAACAGAAAGATGTGTCGTCTGCACCGTAGTCGTAGACCTGAAAGGCGCAAGTGAGAAAATGAACAAGATTCACTTCTAAACCACCGCAGGTATAGTGCTATTTAACGGCGGAGATACCAATGCCCGGAAAAAATCTGCTTCGACCACCAGCCATAAAAGTTTAAATTTTAGGATACAGAGTTTGGTAGAGGGACCTACTGTTAAGTTTCATCTCTATCATTATAAATTTCTAAAGTTTTCAACTGACACACCGGCTTAACTGAAAATGGCAAATACACGCAAAAGCAAGTGTCTTTAAATTCGTTCAGAAAAAAAAGTGAAAAAAAGAAAAACAAAACTGACAGAAGCTTGTTTACCTCCATAGTAAATTTTATCGGTACCGGACACAGCAACATTTGATTTTAAGGACGCACAATCCACAGAGAGGATAAAATGTTGAGAACACGAGATCATAATTTCGTACTATCAGCATAATTAGTCGAGGCGCCCTTTTCCCTGATCCTACATAAAATAATCATAAAACTTTAACAAAATTGAACAGCGGACTGTTTGGTCGAAACAGATTTCTTCCGTTATTTTAGCGAATAGTGTTTCAGACATAAATGTGTATTAAGTAAGATATTTTGGCCAAGTCTGAATTTCACGGCCACTCTAGGCATTTTCATAAACTTCTCTTTATCACAAGTGCATTTCTGTTTCTCATAAACACTCTAATATAGTAAAGTATAGTAAAGGCGAAACAATTCCACTTGAATATTTCAACGGGAATACAAGTTTTATGGTCCTCCAAATGCAATTTGACAATTTTCGCAATTGTGTCTGTCTATCTTTCTGTGCGTGAATGCACGTGTGTGCTTGTGTGTGGAGGAGGGGGTATGACCACCATAAGTCAAACTACACTGACAGAAAAAAATCCCAACACCAAGAAGGGGTTGTGTTAGATAAACGACAGTTGGTAGGCGGTGAGAGTACATCTGTAAGATGACGTCTATTCAAATTTCGCGATCGGCGCATACGTGGAGCGCTAGTAGCGCCCTCGGAACATGCAAAGCAGGTTTGCTGTAAATACGCGCTGTAACGTTCCTGAGCGTTAGTTATCATTGAGATTCGACGTAGTGTGTTGATGTTAGTCAAGAATGCCTTTAAGAAGACGAAGAAGCCATTATCAACACCTCACGGAGTTTGAACGAGGTCGTGTAATAGGGCTACGAGAAGGTGGAATTTCGTTCCGCAATATTGCAGAACGACTTGGCAGGAATGTAGACACTGTGCATGATTGTTGGCAGCGGTGGTCAAGGGAAGGTACTGCCTCAAGAAGACCGGGTTCCGGCAGGCCACGTGGCACTGATGAGAGGGAAGACCGCCGTTTACGGCGTATGGCCGTGGCGCATCGTACCGCGTCTGCGGCAGCAATTCGAGCTGCAGTTGCAACCACAGTGACACAACGAACTGTTACAAATCGGTTACTTGAAGGACAGCTCCGAGCCAGACGCCCTGTAGCGTGCATTCCACTTACTCCAAACCAGTGCCGTTTGCGACGTCAGTGGTGTCAAGCCAGAGCTCATTGGAGGACGGAATGCAGATCTGTTGGGTTTTCTGATGAAAGCCGGTTCTGCCTGGGTGCCAGTGATGGCCGTGTGTTAGTTAGAAGGAGGCCAGGTGAGGGCCTGCAACTAACCTGTCTGCGGTCGAAACACACTGGACCTACACCTGGAGTCATGGTCTGGGGAGCAATTTCCTATGACAGCAGGAGCACTCTCGTGGTTATCCCACGCACCCTGACGGCACAGTTGTACGTCGGTCTGGTGATTCAACCTGTTGTGCTGCCATTCATGAACAGCATTCCAGGGGTGTTTTCCAACAGGATAACGCTCGCCCGCATACCGCTGTTGTAACCCAACATGCTCTACAGAGTGTCGACATGTTGCCGTGGCCTGCTAGATCACCAGATCTTTCACCAATCAAGCACGTATGGGACATCATTGGACGACAACTCCAGCGTCACCCCTAACAAGCATTAACCGTCCCTGTATTGACCGACCAATTGCAACAGGCATGGAACTCCATCCCACAAACTGACATCCAGCACCTGTACGACACAATGCATAAACGTTTGCGTGCTTGCATTCAACATTCTGACGGGTTACACCGGTTATTAATGTACCAGCATTTCACATTTAAAATGGCTCTTCTCGCGCTTTCAATAAGCTGTGATCTTGAAACCTTAATCGATTAAATATGTTACCTAACCAAATGCATTGTTGCCATTTCATTCCTCTACAACTATTTTTTCGTGGTGTTGGGATTTTTTTCCGTCAGTGTATTACAAATACCAATAAGATGAGCTGATCGGATTTTCGTAAAAATCTGAGTTCGGTCCCAAAACAATTTTCGATAATTTATAATCCAAAATGTACAACTGTTACCATGAGACAGCAAGAATTTTATCAAAAAGCAACGGACTGATTACATATTGGTTTGGAAGTGGATAGATAGAAGAGTAGGTGTTATATTCCTTAGAATGTTGACTTGCACTTTCCATTTGCTCAGCTGTGCAGTGGCCCACTATACCGCAGCAGAGGTGTAGTGCGACACAATTTGAAACAATGGCAGAATAGTGAAATAATTTGAAATATTAATTTATAGCCCTTGAAAGTTCTTCCGGTTGCTTAAATACGTAATGGGTTTTCCGCTCTGCTAATATACGAAAAGGTCTAGTGGAGGCAAATACAGAGATTTTTTTTCACTGTAATTTGTGGGGAGTCGAAGTAAACTTTCTGAAATAAGAGGAATTAAGTGTTAAACAGAACTATTTTGTAACGAAAATTATTTTAAAAATTCCGAAATTGTCGAGAATAAATGATCTGTGTGCGGAAGCAGCTGCACTACTTTCAATTTTTCGGAGATTCGCTATGTTAGTTCATTTGTGTGCGACCCCACAGGGTGCTTTTTATGCTGTACTAAGGGTTAGTTATACCTAGGTATTTGCATATGGCACCAGCCCTAAGGTTAATTTTTTAGTGAATGGTCTCTGCCCCAAAGTCATCAGCTTATCGAGGCTCATGAAACTCGACGAATCTTTGGTGATGCAGTTGAACACGAACACAGCGGGTACCGAGGTAAGAACGCTGACCGCTGTGCCACCGCATAGTCTGTATACTGAAACATATTTAATATTCCAACAGAACACTGTTCAACAGGCATGTAATAGCTAAACATTTACCGCATTCAAGGCACAAAAAAGCAAAACTTCGGTACCATCATTTCTGAAAATTTCGAAATTCATTTTTATATTATTGTGTTTTCAAATTAGAAATTGCAAGTTTTTGCATTTTTTCCCAGACAACAGGATAACGAGTTACTGTTATAATGCTACTGTAAGTACTATATTTATGTGGTAAGTGACTGCCAGATAAACGCTGATATTTCACATAAATGGATAATAGTAAGTGGACTTCAAAATGTCCCATGTTTTTCTGTATTCCCCATCTGGATAGATGAAGCGAGAAAGGGATACAACTGTGACTCGTTGTTATTTTGTGCATAATTCGGGCTACTGGCGTCCCGGTAATAAATAAGGGCGTCTCCCTTCCCCTTTCTACTTCGCTTCCGTGTCACTTTCCTATCGGGCACTCTAACCCAAATCTCATAGCTTCCTATTTCTAAGGGTTATTTAAGACCTGGGGACAGACACTCCCTTCCTAAAATCCTCTACATATCATCATGATAATCATCTGTGCATAATCACTCTAAAATCAGCCCAGTACCTATAAAATGCTTTGGAGCCAATTTTTCGAATGCTTGAACACTGGCACAGTGGGATACGAGATGGCTCCTGATCGTTCGTACGTGAATAGCCCAGGGTTCGAATTCTGGTAAGCCATGGTCGTTGCGTTTGTCTTACGGCGGTGGCTCTCTCCCTGCTCTGGAACCAGTTGCCCTAAATTAGGGACGGGCGACTGCATATAGCCCATCGAGTTGCTCACAGTGGTGATCGGTAAACCTTAAATCAAAGAAAGAAAAATAAGAATTGTCGTTCTTCTTTTTCTTTGTACTTTACACTTTTGGGACAACCCACATAGTAATAACAGGGGAAAAAGAACTAAGGAAGATTCCCAAAACACTATAATACACTAAATATCTCATTTAAAAGGAACACAAATTTATGAGAGTCGTTATGAGTCATAACTCGGAATGTTTACCCGGAGCAGTGAAATGGACGATTATTATACGATCCCTTAATATATCTGCGTCCAGTTCGCCGGTGGTCAGCTCGCAGGGTGCCCAGTTCTCCGGTGGACACATCTCCTACACCCATGTCATCATTGTCAACCGTTATCAATCCACTGCTGGATGAAGGTCTCTCTAAGTTTCTTCCACAACGATCTGGCTCGAGCCGCTCTTATCCATGTCCCTCCCGAATGCTGTCGAATTTCATCTATCCATCTTCCAAGGGGTCTCCTTCTGGGTCTTTTCCTGTCCCATGGAATCCAGTCTAAAATTTCGGTTATGCATCGATGGTTAGTCCCTCTGGCAATATATCCAGCCAATTGCCAATTCTAGGATTTTACCCTGATCATGCCGCCTTCCACTTATGTCATTTTCCTTATTAATGAGATCCACCTCTGTCCTTTCCTGGCTACATCAAGCTTCTTTTCAGTTGCTGTATTTTTGTATGCCTTTTTTCGTTAAGGTCCATGTCTCAGCTCCATATGCAAGCACTGGAAGGATGTATTAATTAAACACTTTTCTTTTAAGACATAATAGCATATTGCTCTAAAAAAAGCACTGTTTCCTCCAAAAGCACTCCCATCAAGTTTTATACGCAGCTTAATTTGTTCATCAATGGGACCTTCGATTGATATCTACTGTCCAAGGTGAATGTAGGTATTGGTGAATGCAGACATCCAACTTCTTCCTATCAATTAATAAATTTTCATTTCTTGTAAAAGCATTGTACATCATGAATGGAATACATTTTTACAACATAGAATTCAAATTTGGAAGACGTGAATCCGTTTTTCACTGTAAATATGGCATGGATGGTAAATCAGATAATATCCGAAAACTTGAAAATTTCGTCGTCCTGCAGCGGGAATTGAAACCGCGTCTCCCTCCGGGTGACGCGGGTTAGATTCCCGCTGTAGGACGACGAAATTTTCAAGTTTTCGGATATTATCTAACTGACCATCCATGTCATATTTACTCCAAAGAACGGATTCATATTTTCAAAATTCGCATTGTACATCAGTTTTTTTCTTCTGCAAGTTCATTTTTAATTCCACTTCTTCACTCTTGTCAGCAAGCTTCTGGAACATACTCTGCAGTTCTGAAGAGCCAGTTCTAAAAATGACTACGTCTACAGCAAAACGAAGGTGAATTAAATAATTTCCATTAAACTTTATTTGTTTTCCCAGTTCAGTGACCGAATAATTAAACTTTATTTGTTTTCCCAGTTCAGTGACCGAAGAACATTTGCAATGTGGCATTAAATAGTTTGGGAGATACAAACACCTGATGACTGATATATTGCTTCAAGCATCCGATCATTGATATATTGCTATCTATTTATCAGTTTTTCGTATTTATTTAAACATATCAAATATTATGATTGTAACAAAAATTTTGCTGAAAAAGCCTAGGGGCTTTGCAGGAGTTTCATGTGTAGTATAATTTTTTTATTGGTAATTATCATCCGTATGCATAAGTGAAATGTCAAGCATTTAACGGAAAACGTCGTAAAAAGGCCTGAGGCCTTTTTGCCTTTTTGTTAATGCAGGCATCTAAGGATTGATGTATTGTTTCTCCTATACCAATTTTAGAATGTACATTTGAACGCACCTCACCTTAAAATTCCACTGTAAAAGTTAAATTTTGTTAAAAAGTCCAATGCATAGGAATTTTGTAAGCGTTTTAGGTTCAGTGCGTTACTGCTTCTTGATAATATTTGATTTCAAGTTCACACTTGAGAGATATTAAAATAGCTGCGGCCGCCCCGGTGGCGCAGTGGTCTAAGGCGCTGGCCTCTGATCATTCGCCCGTCAGGGGTCTGGGTTCGAATCCCGGTCAGGCATGGATGTTGTGTTTGTCTTACGGCACTGGCTCTCTCCCTTCCCTGGAACCAGTGACCCTAAATTAGGGACGGGCGACTGCTTATAGCCCATTGAGTTGCTCACGGTGGTCGTTAAACCTCCAATCCAAAAAAAAAAAAAAAAAAAAAAAAAAAATAGCTGCGTTTCTTTGAACAAGACTGTTGTGAAATTATATATACATGTATAGACAACTCAAAGAGCATGGAGAGATGCATGCTTGGTGTAACCAGGAGAGATAAGAAGAGGAACTCGTAGATTAGAAAAATGACAAGAGTAGAAGACATCATGATCAGAGTGAAATCCAAGAAATCGCAATGGGCTGGACATATTGCGAGAAAGACAGACCATCGATGGACAACCAAAATTTTAGACTGGATTCGAAGAAACAGGAAAAGACCCATAAAAAGACCACATGTGAGATGAGTGGATGCAATTCGAAACTGTGCGGGAGTAACATGGAGGAGACTGGCACAAGACAGACCGTTGTGAAAGAAACTTGGGGGATACCTTCGTCCAGCATTCGGTTGATAATAGTTGACAATGATGATGATATCAGCAATAGAGTCAACCACAAGTAATTTACCTTCCCAATACAAATTATCCAAATAAAACCCCAAAAATCTTGAAAAGATAATCAGAGAGTCTCTTTTCAGGATTTTTGAGGTTTTACATAGATAGTATTGTATCGGGAATGTTAATTTCTTGTGGTTGACTCTATTGCTGTATTGCTAACGTTTGAAACCTGCAGCTAGGCAAGGTTTTGCAGGGATCATGTTACATTTGTATGATTTCTACTTATTTTTTAAGTCTTGTGATATATATGTATAATAAAATCCGAGTACTCAACTTATATTTTAAATGCGTAGATCTGTTAACAAAAAAAGGGGCTGCAGACGCAGAAGAAACTCTCGAAAAAAGGGAAATAAATAGACTATAGATATTAAATATTTTTATGGAAGAAAATGAGAAGTGGGAAATTTTTCTGCAGCTATCTTCGTACAAAGCATGCTGATCGACAACCGACCTACTATTTCCTACTGTTAAATTAAAGAAACTCGTCTTTGTGTCTTGTGTGTTTTATCTACTTTTCATTTCTCACACATATCTGACTATCTGTTTTTACTAATGGTTCAAATCGCTGCTGTTTTAATTTAAAATAGCAATGCTTTTTTGAAAATTCCTAAAATAAAGTAATTTTCGAAATTTAATTTTTGTTTTCAGTACCACCTAATGAGAAATTCCATGTAAAAAATTCATGTCATATCCTTTAAATTATTTTTACGTCGTTGTTGCAAACCGAAAAATCAGTTTCACAGTGGATTTCCTATTTCTGTGAACAAAATCGCATAAATTAAATATTTTAAAATTGAAAGATTGTGTTGCCGGAATTAATATTTTTCTTGCCAAGTTGATTACAGAAATAATTACTGAAATACTCTAATGTTTTCTATCAGTTTTAATTGACGCATTTCGTGAATTCATGTTTCCAAGACAAAAATGTAGAAACTGCGATGACATCGAAACAACTGTGGTTCAGTGCCATTGTCCGAACCCTTTTAGCTGGTACGTAATCAGTCAGGAAGGATCCTTGGAACGAACGGACACGCACAATCCCATATCGGTCGCTGAAACCTCTATCTACAGGCACACTAGAAAGAATGTAGGGAAATTCCCGTACAGAACTTCAGACATCTTGTGTGAAGCTTGTGAAAAAGTATCAATGATGCCAAAGACGGGCCAACTATGTAATAGTTTTTGCTATTAAATCGTTATGGGTCTATTCCTTCCAAATGCGTGAAAGCTTGGAAACTTATGATCCCCGCTGTTCATTAAGCAGTAAACTTTTGTTATGCCTCTCACTTTAAAACAGTTAATTCTTTGGCTATCACCTAAATTTAATATCACATGTTAAGAACAAATAACTGAAGACAATGATTAGAAAAACACAAAAGTATTGTGCTGTCCTGCACAAGAGCATAGGTACGCTTCATCATACTCTTTTGAAAATGTAGTGGTTAACAAGTATTTCTCTAGATAGTAAAACTACTTTGAAGATCTCATGAAAGAGCAGAAATTGTGCAAATATTTGGTTGATACTCCCGTATTATCCGTAACGTGGATATACATCCGCGTACTTGCAGGTAAATTTTACGGTAAAATTTTAAAATGCGTTGTACAGCTGAAATTCTTTCACCATTTCATATCAATTTACATTCTTTAAAATACACTCATCGTCAAAAAAATAGTTGCACCCAGAAAGAAGCAACAGACAGGAATGAAGCTAGGTCGGTAGGTTTGACATCGTGAGACATGCAAATGATTAAAGTATCACGCTCGGCATCGCATGTGACGCAAGCAAGGAGGTGTCGTAGCGCTCTGCCTAACCAGCCATATAAGGTCATCCTGTTGCACATGGTTGCCATTCTGACTCGTGCTGTTGTGTTGGTTGCATCCTTTGCAAGTGAAGTATACCTCGGAGAAAAGTTCAGAAGGAATTTCAGCCATTGCAGGAGTTCAAGAGGAGCTGCGTCTTCGGGCTCAAGGAATCAGGATGGTCTTATCGCCACATAGTGCCCCATATCGATCGTACGCATTTCACCATAGAACGCTGTTCCCGGAAGTAAATAGAAAACAGCACACAGCCGCGACAGAAATGGTCTGGGAGACTCCGACGGGTTGCGAACATCAGCGGGGAGATCCAACAGCCGCGATTGCGGATATTCAGCGAGCAGTGGTGCCCTCCATACATCGTCCAATTAGAGCCAGCATCATTGGAAGACGGCTGCACGACGTAGGACTGCACGCGCGGGGAGAGTTACAACGACTTCCATTATCAACAATGCATCGTTGCCAAAGACTGCAATGGTGTAGCGACAGACTGTCATGGAGCAACGCAGAATGGTAGCAGGCGACCACCAGTGACGATTCCCGCTTTTGTCTTGGAGGAGACGACCACCGAATCCTTGTGTAGAGGCACCGCAGTTAGCACCAAGATAAACAGTTTGATTTTAAGCGTCACACGTCCAGAAGCCCTGGTGTGGGTTGCAATTGCATACGATGCCAGATCACTTTTAGTGTTCATTAGAGACACTTTTGCAACCCAACGTTACGTTAATGCGGTTCTGAAACCAGTGGTCCTATAGTTTCTGAAGTCTCACTCCGGTGCGATTTTCCAACAGGACAACGCTCGTCCGCGTATAGCTGCTGTCTTAGAGCTTGCCTTCAAGGCACTGACATTCTGCCATGGCCAGTTCTATCGCCAGACCCCTTGCTGTTTGAAAATTTGTGGGGTGCGTTTGTACGAGATATCCACACTCCACACCTACCGTACAATCTCCAGCAACTGCGTGAGAAGATTCAAACTTCATGGGATGGCTTATCGCAGGGCACCATTGAAAACCTGCGCCACTACATGCCGAGACGTCTGACATTCTGTGTGAGAAAACATGGCGGTCCGAAGCCATAGTGAGAGACACTACGTATTGGCATGTGGCTCAACAAATATTGCCCATATCAGTCTCGATGTTTAATCATTTATTGTTCCTGGTAACCTTTACTTTCATCCCGAATAGCATTGCAATCCGACACATACAACTATTTTTTGACGATGGATGTATGCATATAACCTTTTCTCGAAATTTCAGCCTAATAATTTAAGGCGCTAAACTACATCTTTACACTTATGGGTGTCCATTCTGATTTCATATGTCTCATGGACGAAAGGGGGAATTTCAATATAAAGTAACAAAGGGATACCTCTCGCAGATATCCAATTTGTTATTTTTACGGGAGCCGAGTTATGTGTAAGGGTGAAAAAGTCTGGAGTGCGATAGATGTACCGAACAACTCTGGAGTAAGAAATGTTTGTCGCCAATTTTGTCCACGCTCTATGGTACCGCTGCTAGATGTCTTGCAGGCGATACTTTCTCCTGTACGAGTATGCGGGATGTCCGTTATCTGGTTATGGTGAAAAACCGGAGTCGGAAAAGTAGTGCTATCGATCTTTTTAACCATCTTCAAGCAATTAAAGGTGAGAAAATTTCGCACCGTACAGTATCAAGACGTTTAAGTGCAATAAGACTTTACATCCGAAAATCTCCTCGTTGTATGCCAATATCCACGTATCATCCTACAGTGTGTTATCCGTGATACATATATCATGTGGGCTGGTCTTAAAATCAATAGGTTAAAGTAACGTTCACAAATGATAGATGATTAAGCCTTTCACTGGATTTATACTTTAATTTGATCTGGAAGAAACATGGGACTAGATATAAAACTAAGAACATCTTTGAACTTAAAACATGTGACGGTAAATTAATATACTAAACTACAGGTGATGGATCAACAGACAATCTCTGAGCAACAATACAGAATTGATACTTATAATTTCAACTCAAGAAAGCCAAATCCAAATGTTCTGTTATTAAGGTGCATTACACAAACATTTAGTCTTTGCAAACCACTGAAATTTGAAAATACAGCAACTTCTGTTTAAGTTACCTTCGGTCACTTGGCAGTGTCTTAGTATGTGCTATAGGCCCTGATTGTATTTATTTAGTTTCTGAGTATGTCCATAATGTTTCTTTCCTTTAAACGTGCTATATATCACAGCGTTTGCATTTTAGCTCCAGTTGATTCATTTTCTAGGAAAAGATAGTTACTTGAAATCATTTCATTCAGTATTATTTTTACCTTTGCACGACTAAAACGGTGCAGCTGTTAACAACGGCACCATTTTAGGATATATATAAGGTCTTGTACTGATGTGCCGATTTAAATTTCATGTGTTGAGAACATTGAGGGCGTTCTATATTGCGCTGAAGGCGATAGAATTCCGATGCACGTTCTGTCGCTTACATGATTCCTTCGGCACTTTCTTGGCGTTCTTCTGTCTTTCCCGTGGCGTTTCAATGACACTATAATAAAAACTTTGCCTTTCGACAGAATGAAAATTGATAGATGATTCTATATACTTATTTACGTTTTGGAAATTGCTGAATGAAATTCTATGTAAACCGAATATTTTCGTTAGATCTCCTACGTGCGGGTAATGAAAAAGATGTCCATTCTCATTACGCCAATTTCTCTAATTGATTAGCATTAACGCAAAACAGGGATGGAGATATGGCTTTTTTCTATTTTGATTTTGCCCCGCACGTATGACAAAGACACAATGAAATGAAATAAAGTTTCGGATGTCGCTATAAAACCTTTTTTGCTTATGGGTTATAACAACTGAATGTTTGTTACATTAATTGTGTTTCTCAACATGCTTTGTACAAAACACAGCGGACATGACCTCTATCCTATGAAAATAATACCACGGTTTTTAGTAATGAATCATTTATTAGCAGTAACAGGAGATAGCATGAGGTTCCAGAAAAAACAGGATGAAACAGCCACGTACATATTAATAGGGTGTAAGGTTCCAAATGAAAACCGAAGCTTTATATTCAGTAACATCTGAAAACAAAAATTTATATATAATAGAAAATCATATGAAAATTAATATCTTATCATGTTAAGTAGCACATGCTCGTTTTAGGTTGTAAACTCAACCACATGCGCTTTTGAACTGATAAAATGTCCCAGTATTGTCCCCAGTGGGATGTTGAAGACGCACAAACGGGAGCAAATGGTCGTCCAGGATATCCCAGTAACGTTGACCTGTGAGGGACGATGAGAAATTTAGGAAAGAGTATTGCCGTAAAATTAGTACTCGCAATGTCTATGGCGAAACCTCGCTCTAAACATTTGTTATTAACCGGATGACTCAACAGTTCATAATATTAGATAAAACGATCTCATTAAAAACCGGTTTTGTTTTAACGATTATCTGTTACTATCAAGTTTATAAAGAGAAAAATTTCTTCCGTTGTTACACACCCACAGCGCACACATTAAAAGCACTAAATAATACATCAAAACCCACAAAAATGCATAACGCTATGCTTCCCATAGCACATGATGCAGTGGTGGAAAAATTGCGGACACTTTTTGGAAATATACATGTTTTACAACTTTGCAGGCTGATAGGAAATGTTATTTTGCACTAAATGCAGCTGTTTGTATGCCAATTTAAAGAAACGTAATGATGAATTCAATACGAAAAACAGAATGCAAATATATGCAGCACAAAATAATTTATGCAAGGAATACTGCAATCATGCTGAATATACTGTAATGCACTTACCATATCAATGTACTATCAGTTTTTAGTAGGGTAGCCTTTATTCTTTAAAGCCGCATCACAGCGACGTCTCATAGAGCCAACAATTGTTTGAAGCTCTACATTCATTATTACGTAGTGCCAGGAAGCAACTGCAACCTGAATTAATTGACATTTAGAAATTTTGAAGATGGCAATCCGTATTTTGGCGTAAATTTGACAAGGATGGTAAGTCAGATAATATCCGAAAACTTGAAACTGTTCGTCGTCCTGGAGCTGAACTCGAGCCCGCGTCTTTTAGAAAACGCACGGGTATGCTAACCACTACACCACCTAGAACGACCAACTTTCAAGTTTCCGATCAATTTGAATATAACCATCACAGGATTCGCTAGTCGAAGCAACCGGCATTCATCTTCAAAATTTTTATTATATGGCGTAATCCCGTATTTCTTTCATAATTGCCATTTATTTGAAGGACTCTTCATTCATACAAGGCTTTTCAAGCGGTGCCACAAATATTCTATCAGAGTCTGGTCAGGGTTGTTCCCTGGACAGGACAACAATGAAATGGACTTTGGTGTATCCCTGATTGCATATTTCTGCTGTAGGTCAGGAAGCTGAATTCTGCTGTGAAAGAAATGGTGCATTTTTGAGAAACAAATCCCTGATGAAAGGTAGCAGTTTGGGTTACAGGATGTGTCAATGCATTTTTTTGCGTTCAGCGTGCCGTCGGTTACATGAAGACGGCCAACACCATTTGTTGCTATACATGCTCAAATCATAACGCGTGTTGGGTGTTTAGTCTCCATGCAGTCAAGATATAATTTTTCTTTTACCCTACGTCTCACAGATTTTCAGCCATCAGTACCATATAAGGATATCTTACTTTTTTCACTCCAAATAACTTGCTTCCACTAATCGTCTGTCCATCCAATATATTCATTTGTCCTATGTAGTTGTTTCTTGGGCTGCTGTAGATTCAGATATGGCTTTTTGTTTTGGAATTCTTCCTCTTAGTTCCGTATCTGATAGTCTGCTCCTTATCGTTCTTAAACTGACAGAAACACCACTTGAACACAGTTCAGCTGTGATAGCCTGAGATCAAAGTTCAGCTGTGATAGCCAGAGATCAAAGTTCAGCTGTGATAGCCTGAGATCAAAGTTCAGCTGTGATAGCCTGAGATCAAAGTTCAGCTGTGATAGCCTCAGATCAAAGTGCAGCTGTGATAGCCTCAGATCAAAGTTCAGCTGTGATAGCCTGAGATCAAAGTGCAGCTGTGATAGTTTCAGATCAAAGTTCAGCTGTGATAGCCCGAGATCAAAGTTCAGCTGTGATAGACAAAGATCAAAGTGCAGCTGTGCTAGCTTGAGATCAAAGTTCAGCTGTGATAGCCTGAGAGCAAAGTTCAGGGGTGATAGCCTCAGATCAAAGTGCAGCTGTGATAGCCTGAGATCAAAGTTCAGTTATGATAGCCTCAGATCAAATTTCAGCTGTGATAACCCCAGATCAAAGTTCAGCTGTGATAGCCTGAGATCAAAGTTTAGCTGTGATAGCCTGAGTTCAAAGTTCAACTGTGATAGCCCGAGATCAAAGTTCAGCTGTGATAGACTCAGATCAAAGGGCAGCTGTGATAGCCTGAGATCAAAGTTCAGCTGCGATAGCCTGAGATCAAAGTTCAGCTGTGATAGCCTGAGATCAAAGTTCAGGTGTGATAGCCTCAGATCAAAGTGCAGCTGAGATAGCCTGAGATCAAAGTTCAGCTGTGATAGCCTGAAATCAAAGTTCAGTTATGATAGCCTCAGATCAAAGTTCAACTGTGATAGCCTCAGATCAAAGTTTAGCTGTTATAGCCTCAGATCAAAGTTCAACTGTGATAGCCTCAGATCAAAGTTTAGCTGTTATAGCCTCAGATCAAAGTTTTCTGTCCTAGAGACACAGTATTTTTATTCTACTGCCATCAACAGCTTTTGGGCATTTTTTAAGCCGTTTTCTGGTTTGTTTTTTAGTGACTTGGATTCCTAAACACGTAAACAGCACTTTTGCACTTTTGTACACCAGCCTGAGATCAAAGTTCAGGTGTGATAGCCTCAGATCAAAGTGCAGCTGAGATAGCCTGAGATCAAAGTTCAGCTGAGATACCCTGAGATCAAAGTTCAGCTGTGATAGCCTGAAATCAAAGTTCAGTTATGATAGCCTCAGATCAAAGTTCAACTGTGATAGCCTCAGATCAAAGTTTAGCTGTTATAGCCTCAGATCAAAGTTCAACTGTGATAGCCTCAGATCAAAGTTTAGCTGTTATAGCCTCAGATCAAAGTTCAACTGTGATAGCCTCAGATCAAAGTTTAGCTGTTATAGCCTCAAATCAAAGTTTTCTGTCCTAGAGACACAGTATTTTTATTCTACTGCCATCAACAGCTTTTGGGCATTTTAAAGCCATTTTCTGGTTTGTTTTTTAGTGACTTGGATTCCTAAACACGTAAACAGCACTTTTGTACACCAGATGTTGTCACTGACGCAACTACTTGGCTTGCAATTTCAGTATAAGAAAGATACGATTCACGTAATAAAACAATTCTGGTCCTTTTCGTGGGTGACCAATCAACTCTTTTCTTTGGTGCTATTGTTGTACTTATTATCTGCACGTTAAATTTAAAGAAATACTAAAAACATTCACACAATCTTCAATTACGCTTCACTTTCACCGCTAAAAGACTTTCAGAAAAAAGAGCAAAACTCGCTTTCCTCAAATTGTCACAAGATGTATTGCAGCTACTGGTATTTGAATGGTCCCCAGAACAAGGACTGTATTTGACCAGTAGGGTTTGCACTTACGATCCACTTTTTAACTGAATCACCCTCGTGCTTTTTTTACAGATTAAAGTAAGCATAACTTTTTTGTACTGCATATATTTGCATTTGTGTTTTGTATTGAATTCAGCATTAAATGTTCTTTAAAGTAACATATAAACATTAGCATTTGGTGCAAAATATCATTTCCTATAAACCTGCAAAGTTGCAAAACATGAAGATTTTAAAAGTGTCCAGAATGTTTGTCACCAATGTACATGTCTTTTGAGAATATCTCTTCTTTTCCCGTGAAATTTCAGGTTTTGTCATATGTACTGTGAAAAACACAGCGTTATTAATTTAATGTACCTTCAAGTGTTTAATAAGTATAATAACTGAAAATGGCGGGGGTTTTTTGTATACGTGCAATTCGAATTTTTTCAGTTCAACAATGAAAAGATTTACAGTAAACGAACCTTTAGACTCTTAATGATTTTCAAACTGGATTGTAAAATTAGTTAGTGTAAATAAGATATGAAACTGAAAGTGTTAATCATTTCTTTTGTGGAACATTAGCTATGTCACAAAAGCCACACTATACTGGTTTTCAAAATAAGATTCTCAGTAGAAATAATATCGAGTCTTTTATTCCCAGTGGATTACAAGAAAGTTGACACCGAATTTTCGGGTGTAGTTAAGCACGTCGTTTGAATCCGTTCTGACGCAAATTAAATTTATCAGAGCTATTCAAAGTCAAAGGAACCGGTATGGAAAACAATAGATCTGACCAAAGAAAAAGATTTTCAATCGGGTTTTTAATCCCTCAGATATTGCTGTAAACGGAATCGTGAGCTTACGAACTCTAAGAAACAGAGATATCGACAAAAATAAGATGTGACTTTACGTCCCCTGGGGGAAAACCATGCATTATTTTAGGAAGAAAGTATTCTCAAAAGGTTTATTCGTATAAGCGGTATCGGTCCAAGAAAAAAAAATTAGTCGAGTTTTCAGGAGCCCAGATTTTGAAACAAATACTTCAGAAGCAGAAATCAACACATATGACACTTGGTGGCTAAACCATTATTTACCAAACATTAGAAATTATGTGAAAAATATTTTCCATCAGCTCTTGTATGCGATACAGGAAGAATTTTTCAAATCAGAGCTTTAGGAGCAGAAATAACTCAGAAAACGCAATTAACCTTTGTGCCCCCTAGCGAAAAGTGTGTGATTTACTTGAAAATTTTGAATTTATAGGAAAGACATTTCGCATCGGAGACACTATCCAACAAAGAAGGAATTTTTCAAATAGGACTCCTAGAAGTAGAGATATTGAAAAAAAATGAGATATACATCTACGTCCCCTGGCGTACAAACCATGCACTTTTTCAAGAAGAAAATTTTCCTAAAAGGTTTGTCGACATGAGTAGTATCGGTCAACAAAAGACGTATTTTTCAATCGAGAATTTAGAAGCTCATATTTTGCTGCAAATACAACAGAAGCGGAAATTAAGATTTACGCCACCTGGTGGCCAAACTATTTTTTTCAAAAATTATGAATTATGTGCAAACGATTTTCCATCAGAAGCTGTATCCGGTGCAGAAAGAATTTTTTAAATCGGAGATTTAGAAGCAGAGATATAGGGATAAACGCAATTTACCGCTACGCCCCCTAGCGGAAAGTCTATGAATTACTTGAAAATTTTGAAATTATATGAAAAACATGTCACACGGAAAACACTATCCAACAAAGAAGGAATTTTTCAAATTGGACTTCTAGAATTAGAGATATTGACGAAAAAATATGTACATCTACGCCTCCTGGCGTAGAAACCATGCACTATTTTAAGAAGAAAATGTTTCTAAAAGGTTTGTCGACATGAGTAGTATCGGTCAACAAACGACGTTTTTTTCAGTCGAGAATTTAGAAGCTCATATTTTGCTCCAAATACATAAGAAGCGGAAATTAAGATTTACGCCACCTGGTGGCCAAACTATTTCTTTACAAAAATTAGAAATTATGTGCAAACGATTTCCCACCAGGAGCTGTATCCGGTGCAGAAAGAATTTTTCAAATCACAGATTTAGAAGCAGAGATATAGGAGGAAACGCAATTTACCACTACGCCCTTTAGCGGAAAGTCTATGAATTACTTGAAAATTTTGAAATTATATGAAAAACATGTCTACCGGAAAACACTATGAAACAGAGAAAGAATTTTTCAAATCGGACTTATAGAAGTAGAGATATTGACAAAAATAAGATGTACATCAACGCCTTCTGGCGGAGAAACTGTGGAATATTTTAAGAAAATATTGCGAAAAGGTTTATCAATGTGAGTGGCATCAGTCCACGAAAGAATTTTTCAATCGAAATTTTATAAGCTACGATTTTATGGCAAAAACATCAGAAGCAAAAATTAACACCTACGCCCCCTGGTGGCCAAACTATTCTTTACCAAAAATTTGAAATTATATGCAGAAGAGTTTCTATCAGGAGATGTATCCGCTGAAGAAAAAAATTTTCAAATCGGAGTTTTAGAAGAAGAGTTATCGGGGAAAATGTAATTTACTTTTACGCCCTCTAGCGGAAAATCTGTGCGTAAGTTGAAAAAGTAACTATATCAAAAATACTCTTTGACATAAATGGAATCGAAAGATATAATTTTTTTTTCAATCGGATGTTTAGAAGTAAATATGTGGAATAAAACGTATTTTTGAATTCGACATCATCTGCATCTACGCTCTCTTCCGGCGAAATTGTACATCGTAAAAAAAACGAAATAAAGGATCATCATTTGCATATTCCAAGCTTCCCAATGCAAAAAGAATTTTTCAAACCTGACTAATAAATGCTGAGATATCGTGGGAACAGACGGACGGACGGACGGACAAACCGATAAGAGAAGCACGATCTTTTTTTCCAAAAGACGTGCTAAAAATGCAATATGGTTGGTGAATCCTAGCGCAGATCAATAAGAAACAGAATGTACGGGACAGCAGACATACACTGACGGAAAAAAATAACAACACCAAGAAAGGGTTGTATTAGATAAACGACAGTTGGTAGGCGGTGAGAGTACATCTGTGAGATGACGTCTATGCAAATTTCGCGCTCCGCGCATACGTGTGGCACTAGTAGATCCCTCGAAACATGCAAAGCAGGTTTGCTGTAAATACGCGCTGTAACGTTCGTGAGCGTTAGTTATCGTTGAGATTCAACGTAGGTTGTTGATGTTAGTCAAGAATGCCTTTAAGAAGACGAAGAAGCCATTATCAACAGCTCACAGAGTTTGAACGAGGTCGTGTAATAGGGCTACGAGAAGGTGGATTTTCGTTCCGCAATATTGCAGAACGACTTGGCAGCAGTTTAGCCACTGTGCATGATTGTTGGCAGCGGTGGTCAAGGGAAGGTAATGCCTCAAGAAGACCGGGTTCCGGCCGGCCACGTGGCACTACTGAGAGTGAAAACCGTCGTGTACGGCGTATGGCCGTGGCGCATCGTACCGCATCTGCGGCAGCAATTCGAGCTGCAGTTGCCACCACAGTGACACAACGAACTGTTACAAATCGGTTACTTGAAGGACAGCTCCAAGCCAAATGCCCTGTAGCGTGCATTCCACTTACTCCCAACCACTGACGTTTGCGACGTCAGTGGTGTCAAGCTAGAGCTCATTGGAGGACTGAGTGGAGATCTGTTGTGTTTTCTGATGAAAGCCGGTTCTGCCTGAGTACCAGTGATGGCCGTGTATTCTTTAGAAGGAGGCTAGGTGAGCGCCTGCAACCAACCTTTCTGTGGCCGAGACACAAGGGACCTACACCTGGAGTTATGGTCTGGTGAGCAATTTTATATGACAGGAGCACTCTCGTGGTTATCCCACGCACCCTGACGGCACAGTTGTACGTCGGTCTGGTGATTCACCTGTTGTGCTGCCATTCATGAACATCATTCCAGGAGGTGTTTTCCAACAGGATAACGCTCGCCCGCATACCGCTGTTGTAACCCAACATGCTCTACAGAGTGTCGACATGTTGCCGTGGCCTGCGAGATCACCAGATCTTTCACCAATCGAGCACGTATGGGACATCATTGGACGACAACTAGAGCGTCACCCCCAACCAGCATTAACCGTCCTTGTATTGACCGACCAAGTGCAAAAGGCATGGAACTCCATCCCACAAACTGACATCCAGCACCTGTACGACACAATGCATGAACGTTTGCGTGCTTGCATTCAACATTCTGGCCGTTACACCGGTTATTATTGTACCAGCATTTCACATTTAAAATGGCTCTTCTCGCGCTTACAATAAGCTGTGATTTTGAAACCTTAATCGATTAAATATGTTACCTATACAAATGTATTGCCGCCATTTCATTCCTCTACAACTTTTTTTTCGTGGTGTTGGGATTTTTTTTTCCGTCAGTGTATTTGACTAGCGTGTCAATATGGAAGCTGAAGCAACTGCTGGTAAGCAACGACGCGTGTGAAGCTCGTGAAATGTTATAAATAACCCTTGGCACTGATCTCTGTTACTCAGTGTTGTTCTTGTTCTTCAGATGTGTATGGCAGCGGATTTCAGCGAGTTTCGCAAAGGTCATATTGTAAAGGCCAGAAGACAGAATTGGAGCATTTCCGAGACCTCAAAGACTGTGGGATTCTCACGCGGAGGCGAGATTACTATCTACAAATTGCAGTCCTAGGAAGAAACAACTACGAACCAGCGAGGAGGGAAAACTGCCAACCACGCCTCCTCGATGCTAGAAGTAAAGGAAGGCTTTTCTATAAATTACGAACCAGCAGAAGGGACTGTGTGGGGCAACATACTGCTAATTTGAATGCTGGTAAAAGAGGAATACGACATAATACGCAGTACATTTAATACTGTTGAATATAATGCTGTGTAGCCGCACGTAGCTACGATTAGCTGTGCTATACCGGTATCCCTGTTTACCACAGCCAATGAGAAGAGGCGGAATCGCGGTGGCTTCGGCTAAACTCGATTCACCATCGAAAGCACCCACAAATGGCACGCGAGAAAAAAATGGACTTTGAATCATACAATAAAACGTCGTCTGATCAGATGAATCACGTTTCTATTTGCACTTGGTCTAGTTGCTTCGAGGGCGTCAGTTACCTAAGCAACCGTTGGTAACATTCTGCACAGTAGAATGAAAACACAGCTATGGAGAAAGCGTAATGCTTTAGGCAAAGTTCTGCTCGAAAATCCTTGTGTCGGTCATTTGTGTGCACGAAACAATGACTTTTACCACCTACATGAACATCATTGAATACCAGGCACATCCTTTCATGACAAGGGTATTCTCTTCTAGTACTGTCCTATTCAGATAATGCGTCATGCCACACTGCTCGGATTGTTCATGAATGTTTCACGGAACACTGTAGAGGACTTTCAGAATGTTCCCAGATATCATTCCAAATGAGCAATCGAGTACCTCCTGTTGGAATTGGAACAAAAAACTCTCATCTGTTGGGGCTCAAATACGTTACTAACAAGCGCTAAAGGACCTGCTGGTAACGTGTTATTACGAGATACACAAGAAACCTATATACGTCCTGTAACTTTCACGCCTAGCCGGGAAAAAGCTGTTTAGCGTCAGGTGGAGGATCAACGTCATAGGAGGCAGGTGTTTCAGAATGTTTGGGCTTTCCGGTGTATGCAATAACATTTTGTTTTACTGAACATCTCTAGTAACTCGATTTGGTTACTTCAGTTTCGTTTCTGCGTCCAGTTGTCGAGTGCTACTGTGCAACGCGATCTTCAGAAAGAAGTATTTAAGAAAATTGACGTTAAAATTACAGACATTAGGAGTGTTTTTCAATCAGACACGTGTTTATGTATTAAAAATGAAAAAGGGTTTGTAGAAAGTTGTATTTTTTGCCATTGCTGCTGTAAATCTGCAGTTTAGTAGAAACAGGCCATATTTCAGATACGTTCTTTAGAATTATATCCACACTAGTACGTTCTCGTATGTAGAGAACTAACTAAACTGGAAGAACTTGTGGAATGCAAACCATTTGTGACAAATGAGGACCATAGTTTTGGAGCAGAGTAGTACACGACGCAAGACATATCTCTTACCAGCAACAGAGGTAAATGAAGAAAACCTGCTGGAAATGGTCAGTACTACTTTCCCTTTAGAAATTTCTATAAAACATTTCACTTGAAAAAAGCACACTCCCTTACCGTTCAACTCACGGCGGTTCAACTGGTCGACCCACCGGGCCGAAACAAATCGCGTTTCTTTTATCTTAAATCTTCGAAATTCGCTTAGAGACGTTATGTTTTGTATTACTCCCGTGGAGTAAAATCTTTCTTTTATGAGATATTTTCACTCCATAAACTTCGTAATTATTAAACTACGAATTTATTCTGAACCAACATAACGAGCGCCCTTGTACTGAAGAATAAACTTCACTGGATTGGAAAAACAGGAAAAATTAAATAAATATACAATCATTGTCTTAAAAATCCTAACACCAAGAAAGAGGCGTCGGACTGAAATCAGACTTTAGCAGTAAGATGGTACATACCAATGACAGAAGTGATTACAGTATCACATCAGCAGAAGATTTCCTGCAGACATACGGTACACATTCCGGTCAGCGTTAGTACCACCTTGGACCACCTCATGCGATCCTGCATGGAGTCGAAATGACCCCGTAGGTTTTCCTGGGATAGATTGGCGCACTCTTCTTGCAACTGATGTTCTAAATCACGAACACTAGGTCATGGAGGAAACTCTTGTCTCCCTGGTCCCACACATGCTCTATAGGTGAGAGATCAGTCGATCTGGAATGCCACGTGTGTGTCGAAGCATGACGTAGATAATCCTAGGAGACCCGATCTTTGTGCGGACGGGCGTTACCTTCTTGGAAAATAGCTTTGGGGCTCCTCCACAGGAAAGGCAGCACATGGAGCCACAGGATCTCCGGTACGTAGCGTTGGGATGTCGAAGTCCCTTGGAGCACTGCGAAGGAGGTCCGGTTGTCACACGCGATTTGACAGCAGACCATCACGCCTGCAGTTCCGGACGAGTACCGTTGTACAGTGAGGTTGGTGTTGTAGCATTCAGCAGCGGTCCTCCACACTGACACGGTGTTCGTCTGTTCCATACAGAAGCGGAATTCGTAGCCAGGCAATATCGTTCTACGTTGCTCGCTGCTGAGACCACTGCAATCTACGCCGACGATGGTAAGGTTTTAACTGCAGAAAACTTAAGGTCCGTCGAGATTGCAGATTTGCCTCTGCCAGGCGTCTGGAATTTGTTCTGACATCCACAGGAGTCCATTGTACAGCAGCTAAGTGTCTCTGGATATTGGACAAGGACGTTGTTGCATCTGTGCGGGCCGCTCTTGTTACCCCACGCTCCTCTCTGATGTTGGTGTGTGGGTTGTCCAGAGCCAGTCTGTCTTGTATGGGTCCTTTCCCGTGTACATTGCTCCTACCACTATCGCACCATACTGTCCGACAGGCCCAAATGGCTGCCGTTTCGGCTCACCGGCCACCCTGTCTCTCTTATCTCTCCAATGCGGCTTCGGTCAAACTCCTTTAGTAACCCGTACTCACATCTACTTCGGCTCCTCGGCATGTCAGCCGCTTAGGGATGTCACCTGACTCTTTCCGTGCACTTCGGCAGGAATGTGGGATCCCTGCACGGTGCCTTATAAGCTCCAAGGATTGCAGTTTCCGGACCGGTCTTGGACGCGTGGACTTGTGGAATCGTACAAAATTTAATCATTTGCATGCTGGTCCTCCACCTTGCTATTCGACAAGTTTCACGTTAATCGCACGGTTTTTTCTTGGTGCGCGGATTTTTATGACAATGAGTGTATCAGAAGCGATGTCCAGAAGAAAGGCCTCGCACTGCACATTAGTAAAAAATCAAGATATACAGAGCGTGTACAAAAGACCGTACATTTGCAAAACAGGAAAAAATTATATAAATATATTCGAAACAATATTCCTAGAAATGGTCTGAAAGAGCACGTTAATAAGAAGTCAAATCTACAGAGTATGTACAAAAGAGATTATATCGAAGCAAAGCAGACAAGGTGCAAAGCTAAATTTTGTCCATGGCTTTCTTAATGGCTCTCTCTTCCCACACTGATGAAAAGGCGAGAAAAGAAAAAAACGTGATGGTGCAGAGTCAGAAAATTTTTAACACTGTGTTGTTCGTGGGCTTCTATGCAAGCCCAGCATAATACACTGAAGAGCAATTAAATTAGAGACAGCTGGCGTTATGCAAATGTGGCGTTGTGGGCGGCCCCGTAAATGGAAACGACATGACGTATGCAGCGATTGGACAATATAAGGAGTGATGCGACGGGAATCAGTAAGAGTCGGACGCAGTATGGGTAAGACGAAGGATCTAAGCGCATTTGATCGTGGGCAAATTGTCAGGGCCTGACGAATATGTCACTCTATCTCGGAAGTCGTGCGGGCACTGGGATTTTTGCGAGTCACTGTGTCACGGGTGCACCGTGAGTACATCGAATCCGGTAAAACCATCCCTGCAAGGGCCAATTGCCGTGGACAACAGCGTGTGAATGAGCGGGGTCATCGTCGGCTAGCTTGCTTTGTAACAGCGGATAGACGTGCCACAATGCAAGAAATCACTCGGCAATTTAACGCTGGTGCACAAAGACATGTAAGCAGCCACACAATCCAGAACCATCTCCTCGCTATGAGGTACAGATGTAATCGTCCCACGAGGTTACCGCTGCTGACCACACATCACAGGGTGCAAAGATTAGCATGGGCGTGGGAGCATCGCAACTGGACCCTAGACATGTGGGAAAATGTTACCTGGACTGATGAGTCGAGATTTACGTTGGTACATTCGGATGGCAAGATACGAGTACGGCGCAAACTACATGAAGCGATGGATCCTTCTTGTCAGCAGGGTACTCTTCAAGTTGGTGGGGGTGGCATTCTCGTTTTGGGGACTGTTTACGTGGACTGAAATGGGACCACTGGTACGTGTGACATCGTCCCTCACAGGTCAACTTTGCCGGGATATCCTGGACGACCATTTGCTCCCGTTTGTGTGTCTTCAACATCCCACTGTGGACCTTATCCTGCAAAAAGACAATGCCCCGTGCCATCGCTCCCGAATTGTATCTGAATAGTTGGATGAACACTACACCTACGTGACCTCGCTTCCTTGGCCAGCTAGGTCACCTGACCTCAATCCCATGGAGCACATCTGGAATATCATCGAG
The DNA here is from genome assembly GCA_039090855.1 of Macrothele yani. Lineage (NCBI taxonomy): Eukaryota > Metazoa > Arthropoda > Arachnida > Araneae > Macrothelidae > Macrothele > Macrothele yani. The sequence goes on from CM077018.1 coordinate 39,054,854, forward strand.
AGAGATGTTCAAGGCTCTGACCCCTCCATCAAATCTTCGTGAACTGTGGGAGCTTGTTCAGGGGTCGTGGCTTCGTATGGATTCCCAAAGCTTCCGGAGTCTGGTCTAGTCCATGTCGAGACAAATCGCCGGCGTCATCAGGGCGAAAGGTGGTGCTACACGTTACTAGACAGGTATCTCTAATTCAATTGCTCTTCAGTGTAGATGGCATTCGAACTAACGTTAATCTGAACTAATAAGTAAAAGGTACAGTAAAGGACATAGGGAATGTTGAAGATTAACCCATTCCCATCCTACGAAATATTTTTGCCCGATTGTGCCTCCTATTCTTTGCAACATGTTTCTCCAGAAGGACAATTAAAGTGAGTTGTGGAGCCCGTTACTGAAAGTGAAACCAAGGCATGTTTGCCAAATTTTGGTACCACACAGAATGGTGTTTATTGAAAGCATATGTGACCAGAACAGAAATCCAAAATCGGAATACTTTAAAAATTTACATTAATTAATTTTTGGTAATACTACTGAACACAAGTTGTTTCAAATATGAAAAATACAAGCCTATTAAATTTTAAAAATTTTGCATCCGTCGAAAGGTGTAACCACACGACGCTGTAACCCGTTCCTGAAGACCTTGCAACATTAAAATGTAATTGTTTTGCAACATTAGAAAAGAAATTGTTAAAATATTGATGAAGGTCTGACAAAATAATTTATCAGACATATTCTTCATGATGTCCTTACATAGTAGAAAAATTTGAATGCAATTCTTGCAGTCCAGGTTACGTGCGTCTGTGTCACAAGATTCATTCAGTGAATGAATTCAACCAACGTAACGCGATTATGTTTAAGTTTTTCTAACATCCTGAAAATTTGCGAAGCCTGTAGAGGGCAGATACTTTAGATGTAGAAAATACAGGAAGTTAAAAACTCAGTCGTCACGTTGTTTGCTTTCCGCCTCAAATCTAGACAGCGACAAAGAAATTACAGATGCAGCATGAAATTCTATTGCCTGGTAACACTAATTAATGAAACATTATTTTGACCTACAGCTCACTTCTGTAATGAGAATTAAATGGAAGAAAATGAAGCATCACGTTATCTTCGGTGGTTCCCCGACTTCACCTTTTGTAGCCAAGAGTAAAATTTCTCATTCATCCGATATTGACCTCTAAGCATCCGAATACTGCGGAATGGAAATAACATTTGCTCACACGCTAAGTCGGTAAAACACAAATTAAATGGAAATCATACATTCGGAAGACTTCAATCGCTCAGGAATTAATGTAATGTTTTACATACTTAATTACAAGTGTTATAATACCTATTTAACTAAAATGATATAATTATATGGTTAGCAAACAAACTCATCTCAGCTAAAACATGCTTGCAAACTTTTTGACAGTGAAACGTTGGAGACATGTTCCTGACTGGCGGACTAGAATGACAAGAGCGAATATGAGATACCTGCCTAGTGTAGGCGGTAATGAATCACGTGAAGTTTCAAATATTAAAAAAAAACATCCTATTCTTCAATTCATCAAAAGGTGTGGTAGCGCTAGAAGATTTTCTTACAGACTTGATTACCGCGTGCATCTCACAAAGCTCCAAATGCAGGTGCCCATCTTGGATTTCGGTCCAGTTCCATTCAAGGACATGAGACAGTGTGTAAGACAAACCCATCATCAATGCCTGACGCGCGTTTACTGTCCGGTGGAGCTTTTGTGTATGAATGAAAAGAGGACAGCGCATCACACCACTCGGCCACAGAGACGGAACTTTTGCAAGGTGAAATGATGAATAGAAAATTTGCGGAAAACGGAAAATAAGTCAATATACGTAGACAAAAATGAAGAAACGTCTGTTTCCTCTTTGGTAGAAAAATGGCCGCACGATAAAAATGAAATTTTACATAAAAGTATGATATAATTAGATAATTGTATAGCAGCGATTACAACGTTTCGGATATTTGAAGAATCGAGAACTAATGAAATTTGGAAAGGGACTGAGACAAGGTAACATCATATCTCCCAATCTCTTTAAATGCCGCATACACTGCAAATTGTCCTTTACTTACTGGACTGGAAAAACAAAGAAATAAAGAGTAATGGATATTATTTAACTCACCCTCGTTTTGCTGATGAAATAATAATTTTTGCAACTTCCCGTTCAAAGCAGCAGATAAAGTTCCAGGAATTTGCTGACAAGAGTAAAAATGCAGGATAAGAAATGAACTTTCAGGAGACCAAACTAATGACAATATTTTTAAAATAAATGAAGATTTATCGCTTGATGGGGAAAATCTGAAGCAAGCAGATACCTACCTTGGACAAGAGACTTAAAACGGAAGTCACATTGATGAGAAGATTAATGGGTTTATAAAACTTGGATGGAGAGCTTTTGGGAGAAACAGCACAATTTTCAAGAACAGTTTGCCATTAAGTATTAAAAGAAAAGTGTACAATCAACGCGTACTTCCAGTTCTTACATGTGGAGCAGAAACAGGGCCCTTGGGAAAAAAGACGTGCAAAGGCTTCAGACGACTAAAAGAATCCTGGAGAGATGCATGCTTCGTGTAACTAAGAAATATAAGAATGGGAACTCGTGGATAAGGAAAATGACAATAGTGGATGACATCATGATCAGAGTACAATCCGTGAAATGCCAATTGGCCAGACATGTTGTCCGAAGAACCGACCACCGATGGACAACCGAAATTTTAGACTGGAAACCAAGGAACAGGAAAAGGTCCAGAAGAAGACCTCATGGGAGATGAATGTATGAAATTCCGAAACATGCCGGAATAACATAATGGAAAATGGGTGAAGACAGACAGTTGTGGAAGAAACGTGGACAGACCTTCATCCAGCAGTAGATCCATAATGGTTAATAATGATGATGATAGCAGCGATACGCAATAAACTGCGGAAGGTTTTTGTTTATATATTTTTTTAATTATATATATTTTTTATCGATGAGAAAGAACTTATTATTTATTTAGAATATTTAGAGAGACTTAGTAATTCTTGATCACGTTTGTTTTGTTTCCTCACACTATTGCAATAATTTTTGTGACCAATGTAGTACAAAAATGAATTATTTAATACAGTGTTGATAAATTAGTCGCCCAAAGTCATTTCCCAAAGAATAATTAAATTAGAATAGAACTTCTAGAAAGGCAGAATTAAGAAATGCTGAAAGATCAGGGCGCGGTACGATCTCGCCCGTTTACCGATGAGCTAAGTGGAACAGCTGAGACAGATGTCCATGGCTTAAGGCATACGCAACTGCTTCAGAATTATATCTCATCGGAAGAAATATTCTCTATTCTCAGCGAGGTACATAAAGAATTCTAACAGCGATTGTTTGTTTCCGTAGCGTTTCCTTTGCAACAGGTGTTGATTTCGAAATAATACGAAGCTGCTAGTCTTTTTCTGTCCACGTTTCCTCCACAACTGTTAGGTGTTATGGCATTTAATTTTGCATTCCGAAGTAAAGTGTACACAGATGTAAATGATCTATAGTGTGACGTCATATGATTATGTGTCATGGATTTTTCTTCTCCAGGGCTACCTCGTAACATACTGTGGACATGATGTTACTGTCCTTAATCGAGATAATGTATTGCACCCTTAGAACTCACCAAATTGTTTGGCTAAGAAAATTGAAGCCGATGTGTGGTATAATAAGTTGATTGGTTTTATGATCAAATGGAAATCATATCCAGATAAAGTTGGATATATAGTATTGGATAATATTAGGAGAAATATGCTTGGAATACTTCTCTGTTTGAATAGAAATCCTCACCCTTTTAATTATTGAAAATAAAATATAGAGATAAATATATATTCAAAAACGTAGTAACCTCAGTGCGTACTTCAAACTTGTCTTAGAAAATGGCGAAGTTCACTTCTCTATATGGAATTCAATTTTAGAAGCATCGTTATGAATTACTGCGAAATTTTCAGTTAGGCATTTTTAATTTTCGTGAATATGTCAAGCTTGGTCTTTTACTGGCCGTTAAAAGTTTCTCAAAAGTTCGCAATTTTCCAGAAATCGATTAAACAACCTAACATAAAAAAAATCGTTGCTTTTGAAATTAGACCTGTTTTGTGGTATATTTGGGGCGCTGATTACCAAAACGGCATTGGTTTGGGCGCATCAGCTCTAGTAATGGAGATACGGCTTACCAACATTAGATACCGATGTGCAGAAATGTAATAAATTGTATTTTTTAAATTAGTGCTTGTTCAGGAACATTATGGTTACCTGGCGTGCGTATGTATGCTGATATTGGAGATGATTCCGTAAAACGAATTTCGTAAATAACAGAAATAGACAGACAGGAGTGGAAACGGATGAATGTAAACGGAGTCTATGTTGTGTTGCTCCGGGAATTAAGTGAGCCGAAATTACAATAATTTTAATATATATGAATGTAATATTCTAATTTATGTTTGTAAAGAGAGCGTCTGTTAGTCTAATTAGGAGTGTGTGAACAACTTTACAACTTGTGACGTGCTTGCCACGCAGGAGGCACACGACATAAAGGCAGATAGCAGCAAGAACGAACGTCTGGGTAGCTCAGTTGGTAGAGCGACTTGTTCCGGAATAAGTGGACTCGGGTTAAATCCCCGGCGTGGACCAAAAATGACGGATACATTTACTTCGATATAATGACGCCCGAACTTCCCGGATCACCCAGCCGTTAAAGATCTCACAATGGTGTGATGTTCTTTCCACACCGCGAGATAGGAAAAATACGAGAATCCCTTCTTCAGCGCTTCGAAAAATAAAATGTGTGTGATGTTGCATTCCACACACCAGATTGACTGGGAGTTCTTAAGTGTACGTTCTACAGCGTATGGCTGCCTGCAACAATTCATGGTCACGGCTGACCCGTGGGCCATTCCCCGACCCTCTTTCGTGGGGGGGAGAGATGTAACGTGCCTGCCCCGCAGGACACACACGACATAAAGGCAGAGAGCAGCAAGAACGAACGTCTGCGTTGCTCAGTTGGTAGAGCGACTTGTTCCAGAATAAGTGGACTCGGGTTCTATCCCCGGCGTAGACCAAAAATGACGGAGAAATTTACTTCGTTATAAACTAGAGAGGGTAATGTGATCTATTTATTTTTGGAGATTCAGTAGACTCTACGGCTACCACACGAAGAAGCTGCTTGAACCATCAAGATGTCTTTACTACATTTGAGGCGAGCAGACCATAAAAGAAAGCTGGTAACCTATTTCTGAGTTTGTGAAGAGGGCATATCTTGCGTATTTTCATGTCTTGCTTGGAGGCCAAGATAATTCGTGGGCTCCCCATATCGTACGCGAAACTGGCACGGTGACCTTGTGGCAATGGACAAATGGAAATAGGAGTTGTCTGAAATTTGGAGTACCAATGGCTTGGGCAGGACCAAAAAAATATGATGACCGCTATTTTTGCCTTGTAAACATTAATGGCACTAAATAAAATAATCGAAGCTAGTTACCTCTCCTACCCAGATTCAGCAAGACAACCTCATCCACACTCAAATGAGGTACATGTTCTATCTTTCAAGCACCTACCAGGGCTCCCAGAGGATGATGCGCCACGCATGTCTGATGACGTATGAGATAACAGAAGTATTGAAAGTGAGTATGTAGGAACTTCATGACAAATTTCTTTTTAGAAATAAAATCAATTTCACATGTTGTTCCATTAGGATTCTTCCATATCCTATGTGGGTTTTTTTCTTGAAAAAGAGTTCTTGATGAAAAACGTTTCTGCCTCTGCAAACTCTACGAGGGTATTTCCACGAGGGTTTCTGTTCTCATGTCCGAATTTCACATCGAAGTTTTATTCTGCTGCTGTTTTGCCTTATTTTGGCATTGAAATCACATAAATTGCTATTTAAGTGCTGTTAGGCTTTATTATTTAGATGCGGAATTTCTTCGTAAAACTCAACTACTTCTTCAGGAAGATTTGCGGTGGGCGCGAAAGCTTGAATAAAATAATCTGACATGGTAGCCTTTTGAAAATAATATATATACCGTTATTAGCTGTACGGTAATGTATTCACACCTCAGACTTTCTAGGTGAGCTAACACTCACGAAACATTAAGAAAAATTCGTCAAACTAAATTCATTTCAAAACTGCCAGAATTTTATTTTTATAATATATGTTTCGAATTATATAACGGATCTTAAAGTTAGAGTAAAATATTTTTTCAATCATTAGGAACAAAAATAAAATAAAAAATAATGAAAAGAAAAGCACTTTATTGGTTTTAAAGAAGGTCATCGAAGGGCTACAGCAACATCTGGTTCAAAAAAAAAAAAAACAATTGTCCCATAATTTACGAGATGATATTGACTTGGAACTTTCCTTCTCTGGTCTATAATACTTTTGTCTTTCTTGGAAGTTTGTGATTAGAAATATAATCGTTCTTGACAGTTAATAACTCTCATAATATGAGAGAAAAAATACTAAATTAGGAATTCAGATGATTATGTATTTATATGTTCACAGTACGTTTGTAATAAGAAGTGTAAAACCAATTTTCATGAAGCAAAATATATACTTCTAAAGAAGTTACACTGAGAGTTTTGAATAACAAATCTGAGAAATTATATTTGATTGTGTTGACGGAAGAATAACGATAAAATTATTGATGCAATACTTATTTTTTGTAGAGTATGATTTAATTTCCGTCAATACAGTCTTAGGATTTGCTACCCATAACCCATGCTTTAAATTTAATGTCTAGTGAGATGCTTAGCAAGTTTCATATGGGAACACACTGTATCATAAAATCTTAATGAAATGTACAAATGAGTCTCAGTTTTGAAGAAAACAAAACGTTGAAACCTTCGGCGCATAAACGTAAACAGTGGGGACCGCTGAGATATACCTATGAAATGTTTTTGCGTTAAAAGGTTCTTATAACAATAAAATTATTGAAATTAGTGTTTACTGGAATTCTGAAAGGAAGGCTTTTCCTATTGGTGAAGAATTTTGAAATATTTCCTTTATCTCGGATTCCAGAAGAATAAGTCAGACTGCAAGGGAAAACGGAGCATTCGTGTAATCATACATAAACTTTTCCAAAGGAATTTTATGATGGAAGACAAAACTAATTTTAAATATGAACCACATCATCATCATCATCGTAAACCATTATCAATCCACTGCTGGACGAAGGTCTCCCCAAGTTTCTTGCACAACAGTCTGTCTTGTGCTAGTCTCCTTCATGTTACTAACGCATACTTTCGAATTTCATCCACCCATCTTTCATGTGGTCTTCTTCTGGGTCTTTTCCTGTCCCTTGGAATCCAATCTAAAATATCGGCTGTCCATCGATGGTCTGTCCTTCTGGCAGTATGCCAAGCCCATTGCCATTTCAGGGATTTAACTCTGATCATGATGTCTTCCACTCTTGTCATTTTTCGAATCTACGAGTTCCTCTTCTTATTTCTCCTGGTTACACCAAGCATACACCTCTCCATGCCTCTTTGAGTTGTCTGCAGCCCTTGTATGTCTCTTTTAGTTAAGGTCCACGTCTCTGCACTATACGTAAGCACTGGAAGGGTGCATTGATCAAAAATGCATGAACCACATAAGCCATGATATTTTGTTTTGCAATGGAGCTCTCGTACCAACCGTCGTCAATCGTAAGGCTCATGGTTAGAGAATGTCATCCAGCAATACCATGTGGAAGATTTTCTATGACACACATTTATGAACGAGTATTGAGAGTGAAAATAACTTTAAATAAGGAAATGGCCACATACAACGCCATTTTTACCTGGATATCGACCAAATGTTACGGTAAAATATGGACACCATCTGCAATGCCTTTCCCAGAACAACCGAGAAAATTCTTATAAAAAAAATGCGATAATGCGTTTGGTATTAGCACAAGTCTCGAAAGAACGGTGCTGCTTTAGTAAACATAGCAAACAGACACACCTTTTTATCATGCATGTGTCGTTGGTAGTGCGCAGGTTAATAAGCGTTGTTCGTGAACATTTTGCAAGTGATTTCGCGCTCTGAGTTTACGAAGAAATGGATGTGAAAGGGAAACAAAGAAGCGCCATTAAATTTTGCTGTCGACTTAAAGATGTCTGTCAAAGAGACGTTCCGTCGTATGCAAGAGGCTTTTAAAAAAAAATCCTTGGAAAAGCAACGATTTACAGAAGTCATAAAGAATATATACATGGTCATGAGTCAGTGACTTTAAGGGACCATGGAGGAAGACCTTCGACGAGTGCTACATAGCAAAACATCAATACAATAGGTATTATTATGCAGGGAAACTGACACCTCTCAATTAAAGATGTTGAAAATATGGTTCACATTTCAAAATCATCCATTCACAGAATTTTAACGGAGTATTTGGTAATGAAAACAGTCTTGGTCCTTGTATTCCCCACGTCTTTTCAGGTGCAGCCCAATATAAGTCCGCAGATAGCCAGTTCTGTCGTTTATTTTTTGAAGAAAATGAATATAAAGTTGATGCTCCAACGTTTATATACACCGATTAACCATTCCATTATGATCACCCACAGACTATAGAAATGAGCGCGTATGTATACCGAACGGTGGCGCAAGTGAAGTTCAGAGAACAGTATATATACAATCCAAGAAACGGCTTTCCGTTAGTTGAGCGTTCGGAGTTAGAATGGGAAAAGCTGTAAATTTATCGGACTTTAATAAAAGACAAATTGTGATGGCACGGCACCTTGGAACTACGATTTCAGAAACTCGCGGCTTGTGGGTTGTTCACGTGCCGCTGTAGTGAGTACGTAACAAATGCGTTGCACAGATGGCCGAACGACGAACAGTCGTCCAGTCGTGCTTTTCATTAGCAACATCCCCCGTTTTATATACTCGGAGCGATAGAGAAGTACCACGCGATATCAACGTCACGTGAAATCACTGTGATTTTTTTTTTGATTGGACGTTTAACGACCACCGTGAGCAACTCGATGGGCTATAAGCATTCGCCTGTCCCTAGTTTAGGGCCACTGGTTCCAGGGAAAGGAGAGAGCCAGCATCATAAGACAAACACAACGTCCATGCCTCACCGGGATTCGAACCCGAACCCTATCTCGGACGAATGATCAGAAACCCACGCCAAGATCACTGAGCCACCGAGGCGGCACTGCAAATTGTGCATAGCTATCCTCTGTACTTAATTAATAAACGTTAACCAGTAATGGGGAAAAGTGGAGAATTACGAGAATTTGACTGCAGCCAGATAGTTGTGGCCCGGAGTGAAGATGCCAGTACTTACGAAACAGTTGCATTTGTTGCCTGCTCCCATACTACTCTATCAAGTGTGAACCAGGAATGGATTAAACATGCACAGACATCTAGCAAAAGGGCCCCCATTAGTCAGCCACACGTGGTTGATCGGGGAGGTGAGCGTCGGGCGTCATGTCTGGTATTTCAGCAACGACGCACAATAGTGCCCCAGCTCACCCACCAGTACAATTACGGTGCAGTTTGACCAATTCGCACAAGACCCACGATCCGTACCTTACTCAGTCTATGGGCCACTACCGGAGACCAAAGAGAGTACCACCGATGACGCTCATTCATCGGAAACATCTCCTCGCATGGGCCGGGGTAGGTGGGCAATGGACCCTTGACAGATGGAAGATTATCGTCTAGAGAGATGAGTCTCATTTCCTGCTCCACCTTGCTGATTAGAGGGTTTGCACATGGCGTATACAATATAAAGCCTTATTCTCTGGTTACACAGTTGAGGTTCAACCGTCCGGTTCAGGTGATATTCTGGTTTGGTGAGCGTTTTCCTGGTAAGCTGTGTGTCGGTTGGTTATCATCGGTCAAACTTTAAATAGAGGACCCTACAGGAACCTGTTAGCAGACCATCTCCACCCATATATGCTGGATGGATAGCAGACCATCTCCACCCATTTATGCAGACCATCTCCGCCCACATATGCTGGTGTGGTGCGAGTAAACTCGTACCACCCTGCCACCTTTCAACAGGAAAAGGCACTGTGTAATCTGGCTCGTCAGACAACTTAGTGATTGGAGGAACACGACAAGGAATTCGTCATATTGTTTTGGCTTCCAAAGTTCCTCGACTTTACGCCGATTGAACATTTGTACGGTTTGTTAGAACGGGGTGTGATAACTGCTAATCCTCCTCCCCTGAAGGAGTGTGAACTGACGGAGCTACTGCAGCGGGCATGGATCAAGTTACGCATGGAGTATGTTCCACACCTTGAAGAATCTGTTCTTAGGGTATGTATGCTATGATTGCACAGAAAGGTTGACCATTAAGGTATTAGGTAGGTGCTCCTAACGCAAAGCTAACTCAGTGTATATGCACTCCATGGAATACAAATTATGGTGGTGTTTTGTAGCATGCCCCTTTTCCTAGTTTTATATTCCTTTGGTGTAGCAACGTCATCCTGATATACATATCTCCCTTTTTTTATTCAAACACAATTCCTGCGTCTAATAATCTTCATACTATGTCTTCTTAAAATGGACGTAAAGAAATAAAGTTAATAATGTAGTTGAAACAAAAAATTTCGTAGACAATATCTTCCTTTGCTTGACCAGCAAGATTGACTTCAGCATTTAGTAGTCGTTCTAAAATTATTGTTCCTCAACCATGGTAAGCCTCCTTAGTGTAAGTTTTAAATCATACGAATTGAATTTTCGTCTTCCAACCTTGCGCAAATACATATAAATGTAAATAAAGCAAAACACATATAAATTAAGCTAGCATAAATTCTACTTTCTTATCGTTTTTTTTAAATATCATTTTACACTGGCGTGCAAAAATTAAGGACGAGACGGTTTTTCGAATGTAACGTCGTGCAGAAGTGCTCCACATCAACTCAATTCATATCATAAGATCCCCAAGATGAAAAAATATGGGACAAGTGAGCACAACCGTCCAAACAAGGAATATAAAGGGTACAAAGGCACTTTACTGAAAAGGTAGCTTCTAGCACAACTGGACAGAAGACAGAAACGTCCATATGATAGGCGGCTGCCAAGAAACATCCAGCCTTTAGTAAGGGATATGATCACCCCTGACTGCGTTGCAGGATTTACAACGTCTGTCCAAGCTGAGGACGAGGTTGTCAATTAGCTGTTGAGGTATCGTGGCCCATTCCTCTTGTAGCGCCGCCAATCGCAGCTCCGGAATCGTTGCTGGCGGCTGGTGACGGGCTGCCAAGCGTCTTTCGAGAAAGTCCCACACGTGTTCGATTGGTTTTAGGTCCGGGGACCTTGAGGGCCAATCCATGCGTTGAATATCTTCACTCTCCAACAGCTCTGCGACAGCCACCGTACGATGAGGTGTAGCGTTGTCGTCCATGAAGAGGAACCCAGTACCCACAGCACCTCTAAACAAACGCACGTGAGGCAGGAGAACCTGGGTAAAATAGCTGACACCAGTGACTGAACCTCGTTGGAAGATGTGGTGGTCAGTACGGCTACCAAGCATGCTACCGCCCCAAACGAAAACTCCGCCACCTCCAAACCGGTGCCTTTCGATGATGTTGGAGGTGTAATTGCGTGTTCCCTGCTCTCTCCAGATGTGTTTACGTTCAGAATCGCTCGTCAGACTAAATCAGCACTCATCCGTAAAGAGAACTCGACCCCATTGCTGATGTGTCCAGTTCTTGTGTTCCTGGCACCAGAGAAACTGCCGTCTCCGATGAGCAGGCGTTAAAGGCACACGCCGTACTGGTCGTCGCGCAAATAGATCGCCTTTGTGCAGCCTCTTGGCCACAGTAAAACGCGATAACGAACGTCCAGTTGTCTGTTGCATGTACCTTGCAATTTTTCCGCTGTCTGCCGTCTGTCTCTTCTCGCCTGTAGGACAATATACCGGTCGACCGCCACCGTGGTTGCACGTGGATGACCGCTGCTAAACTCTCGGACAGCTGTTTCTGTGGTTTGAAATGCTCCCCCAGCTCGTGAAACGATGCTGTAAGCAATCCTGAACTCCTGGGCCACACTTCGACCTTCTTCCAACTTCCCAATGACGAGATCTCAGGTAAACCATCCAGATGTCGTCTACTGGACTGCCTGTTGACCATATCACACGGTGACAGCAACTCGACGTCGTTCAAACCGATGAACACCGTGCAATAGCTTTCACCGAATTGCTGAGCGTACACCGACCGTGTGCCGTATACCCTTCTAACAACCCCCACCCCCTACGTCATGCTGCATATATGCGCATGCCCTACCGTACCGGACCCTAGTCTATCTCCAGAGTGGTCTTTCGGTCCGATCTCTCTGCTCGTTCCGCAGTTATGCTAATTTCTCCTCTTTGTCCTTAATTTTTGCACACATGTACATTTTTACATTTCTTCTGTATTTTAGTGCGATTATTGTGTTTTTATACCTTTAGGTATTTAGCATGGAGAACAGATATCAAGTAAAAGCCGGTTCCAAGAAGAAATTAAATTGCGTAAACAATTTAGCAGGAGCGCACTTGGAAGAAACAAAGCAATTTTCAAAAGTATATTACCGTCATTGCTAATAAGAAATGCTCAATCGATGCTTCCTTCTAAATCTTACTTATTGATCAAATAAATGTTCCTTTTCTAAAAAAAGCATACGGTGACTGTAGCAGCTGAAGGAAGTACGGATAGATGCATGCTTGTTGCTAGAAAGAAGAATATGTACGAAGAGGAGCTTATGGAAATTCATGTCTAAACTGCATGACATTTCAAATTAAAAAAAATAGCTTCAATTGGATATGTAGAAAAGGAAAATCTCACACTAATACACAACTGAAGTAAAGACTGGATATCAAGTCACAGGAAAGTACCGTACGCGTAATAAAAAATGTGTGGGAGACATACCGAAGACATTCAAAAGTAGGGAATATTATATGAGATAATGAGAGACACTAAAACCAGAAAACCCGTGGAAGTGAGTTGGATAGCACCTAGATGTGGATTGTGAGCAGTTGATAATGGTTTATTTAAAAAATGAAAGTCCTACTTCTCATTTTTGACATCTTTTTGGTTTACTTAAATTTTAATTCCTTTCAGTTGAAGATTTTATGAGAATGATCACTAGTTACTTAAACAGTCCGCCTCTGTTTTGTGAATTATTGAGGTTATTATGTGATGACATGCAAAACCTGTTCGTCGTAGTGTTGTGCGAACGTTAAGGCTAACATAAGTTTAAACGATTTGTATAACTGCCAAAGGAAAGTAAGATACACAAACGAGCACAAATACTTGTCATTATCAACATATTCTGTATCACGATCTACGCTGTTGAAGGTGAACAGAGTCGAAAGGTTTTTGCAATTTTCGACCAGGGAAAAACACAGTATTTTTTTTTCAAGGTAATTATAGTTACCAGGAAAAAAAGCAAGAAGCTTTGAACGCTGCTGCTAGACTAAAGTACAAATGATATATTTTGTTTCTGCTCAAAAAATAGAACCGCCTTTACTGAGCCTTTTTCCACATATCACCTTATCGTTAGGTCAGCGTTTGGCATAATATACAGCGTCTTCAAGAATTGTAACCAGTATTGAGTAGGAATGTAGGTGAGTGAACACGTAGATAATGACAGCACTATAAGCAAAGAGGCTCTTTTTTATCATAGTTAGGGAGGATAATGCATCGCACGCTGTCTACAGATGTAACGGCACAGATAATCTATATTCAAGAGTCAAGTATTGGGTTTAATCAGCTTTATTATGCTGTCAATTACTTATTTATGTGATTTAAGTTAACATTTCTTTTTTTTAATTTAATAATTTGATGTGCTCGTATAATTTTTTATTTTTTTTCTAGTTCATTCAAGATTTTTTTGTATTTCAATTTTTGTGGGAAGGTTGCAAACTACAAGTAGTATTTCCACAATATATTTCGTTATAACGTATTGAGTCTTTTTCTCTGGCTGCGTGATTTATTTTAATTTCAGTTTTTGTGGGACGGTTGCAAACTTCATTGTTTGTTTTGTATTTCCTGTTTAAAAACATATAATAGTTTCTATTTACTGAATGGAAAATCACAGTTAATACTGTGATTTTTGTGGGCTAAGAGTTATTAGTGGGACAAAAGTGCACCGTCTCTTCACTGGGTTTCTTACACTCACACCAGCCGTAATCGCAAACAAATATATATAGAAAATCACAGCTACTACTGTGATCCCTCGAAGAGTTTAGAGGACTGAAGAAGAGCACTGCTTTTTCCTTGGGTCGATTACGCCCGAACGCTTCCCAATTGCACAACAAACTTAAATAAAATGTTATTTTAATTATTCTGGCGTTCAGATGACCAAAGAAAAACTGTTTTATTCTTGGTTTCCTTACGCTCGTGTGCAGATCAACAACGAAGAAAACTAAAACTGAATATAATTGAAATCGCTCTGTCGGTCAGAGGATTGCAATGAACCTGCTTTTGGAGCGGGTTTCTTTCTCTCGAAGGCAACCCAATTGCAAAGCAAATTTATCAAGTCCAGCATCCGCAAAATGCACTCAATCTTGTTTTGTAGCTTCAAGGAAATGCGTGAGTCGACCAAGTCGTGTCAAAGACACTGAAGATGAATATCTAAAAGCGTTGCGTTGATGACTAACCACGGTGAAAGCAGATTCCACTAGAAACGATGAAAATACACGGAGGTATGGGATACATTTATTTCATACAGAATAAACCACCACGCACACGTAAAAGAAGATGGTCTAAATTTCGTAGCTGTAACGCAGCTGACTTTCCACACCACGACTAGGAAACAGATCCTGTGAAGTCTGACATGATTTTTGATCTGAAATTCCTCTTCTGTTTTATAGGGATTAAATTTTCCTTAATTGCTCTTTGTAACAGATATGTTTTCATCCTTCAAAAATAATTTTTGAACTCACCTTTTGTTGAACATAAAATCTCAGCAAACGTAGGGAATTATTTTAGATTATGTGATATTAGCTGGTTACACATCCGATTTTCCAGTTCAGTGGCATTGCTACTTTATAATATCTGCCCAGCAACCTAACGGCCGTATGCACGTCTTAAAATTCCAGATCGTGTTCTTAAGACTAAGTTTTGGCAAAACGAGTTCGTCTGACGCATAATATATTTTTTTGAGATATTACGCATAGTAATGTCTCCCACAAAAATTATGCCTACTTTAGCAATTGTTATACAAGACATCATAATGCAGTTTACATGTGTACAATTAAATGCGATTTTGGAAATGCGGCTACAGATCAGTCTCAAATTAATAGCCGTTGCTATTCAGCAGATAAATTTAAAAGTAGTGCAAACTGACACCCTTCACACACAACGTAGATTCATCACTGACCACGACGTATATCTGCATGATCGTTGTGCAATATGACTGAATTAAACGGAGACTAACGTCGTATAAGAGAGAATGTACGCGGCAAATGTTACTTTCAGATTTGATTTCCGTCTGCTGAAGACAACAGATGTAAGTAGGACTTGCCGCATTAACAGTGGGCTTGCTCATAGTGTGATATTGCTGATGTTGCCTCCAACGAAAAATTTTCAGTGGTGCCGGAACATCACCATTTATAAAAAATTAGTACTTGTGGTTTTCGAACGCCAATGATTTTCTGAATAAACATCGTTTGAAATGGCCAGTTATTCAAAGGTTTAACTAAACCTAAAAATTGACCAACGAATATACGGGTCTCATAACGCTCGGGAAAATGTAGGAGCTGTGAAATATGTTATAATGGCACAGTGATCTAAGCATGTGACCATTGGTCAGAGATAGGTCAGGTTTTGAATTTTGGTTAGGGATGGATGTTGTGTTTGAGGTACGGGAATGGCTCTACATGTTTTGGAACCAGTTACCTTAAATTAAGGACGGGCGACTGCTTATTGCCCACCGAATGTCTCACGATGGCCGTTAGCCTTCCAAACACAAAAAAGATATGGTGTATTTCATAAAAGCAGTATTGTTAGTTCACGACCATTTTACATCAAAGCGGTTAAGTACAGGTTGTTTCGAAGGCCGATAGAGAAGCGTAAGATGTTTTCTCGAAAGAGAATGCTTTTCTGTGTGTAATTGAAGTTTAGTGCTTGCGTGACAGACGGGAGGTAACGGGAGATAAAATTAAACTGAATTTTTGTAAACTTGCGAACTGTGCTGAAGGAACGATTGAATCCAAAACTTTCTGCGGATGCAAAGTTTCGTTCATTATGAGTAATGATCTCTAAAGGATCCTATGAATCACAGTTGCAGATCCTTCAAGTTGGCAATCATTATAATCTGCTGCAATTGTAACATTTCATCATCCGTTTGAGAAGGAAGCACAATACCACATCTAGCAGATTAGGAAACCAGATCAAATGTCACCGACGTTTGACCGGGGGTAGGACTCTACTGTAAAAATCAAAGCCGTTTTCAACGGCTCTAATATCTACAATTGAAAGTGTTCAATCGAGCGTGTGAACATGATAAGATAAGTTTCATTGTTAAGCTCGATACGTATAAGATGTTGGACAGATCCGCGTTTAACACTGCTCAAGAAGAAAACTCCGAATCAAACTGTTACCACAAGTTGTGTAGAGCTGCATTCCAAATAAATGATGGATGGATTGTTGGATATGTAACCAGCAACTGCTTAAAATATGCTTAGCCCGAATCTCCAAATGGCCCAACAAAACAAATTTCTTTCCTCATGATCAACTAGCCTAAGATTAACGTAATATTCCTGAGGTATGTTTTGTGTTCAACAGAAATGTGCGATGGATATGTGAAATGTTGACTAACAGTTGCTAGTGCTGAATTTAAAAAACAAAACCGAGGTTTTATCAAAAAAAAAAAGATTTCCACAGGCTACTACATTCCTATACATAGCTGAAACTTTTATGTCACGCTTCAACTGCCAGCCAGAAGGGTTCTGCAAACATCATTTAAAATTATTAAAACAACTTAGTGAAATTTAATTAAAAATATAGTTTAAAACCAGAAATTACTGAAATATAGGAAATTTCTTTTTTCTCTAACATGAAATTTCCATAAAAATTATAGATATATAACTGTATGTGATATCAATGTAAATCAAAGCAGTTAAAGGATGTTTACAACTGCAAAAGTCATAAGTAAATGTCAAAAAGAACAAAGAAAATAAAATGCTTCGAAAAAAGCAGAGGCTCACTTGTCTTCCGATGACACACAAGTATTGTCAAGTAATTCCATTAAAGAGCATTTCCATTTTTTCAGTTTTACTGTTAGTTAAGGTATTTAAACTCAAACACGCTTGTTAAATATTATCGAAAAATATTGGATGAAAGAACAACTAGTGAAATATGAATTTTAGAGAACTACTGCATAGGATGATGTTCCATTCTCGGTCATACTTCTTGTAAATCAATATGTCCTTTTTCATTACGGCACATTTTTAATTGCATAATGGATGGTTCCCGAAAATACTTTACCAGGCTTTGTTAAATATTTTATTTGTATCTAAGTATTTTATTAATTGTGTTACATTCTCAAATGAAAATTTTTTTGTCATTATAATCAATGAACTAAGAGTTCGCATGAACATCGCAGAGCAAAATTTGTTTCTTAAGCTGGGAGTATGAACACCCTTTCAGGCTTTCTTTGAACACAAAAAACCCCAATCAGCCAAACACATTGTCTAAATTTTGTAATAAACGTTTTTAATATTTTACTGCAAACTAAATTTGATTGCTGAAGGGAGTATTATTGTATGTGTTACCGCTAAAGTGCAGAAATTAGTTATTCACCAGATTATCTAGGTAATGTGCAGATTAACTAGGGTGATCTGTTAAAGTGCCGAAAATTGTTTCATTCCTCAAATTACCTAGGTAATCTGCAAATTACCTAGATAATCTGCACATTACCTACTAGGCATTCGTTAAAGTGAAAATAAGATCTTTGCCGGAACAACAGCAACGTTTCTGTACGCTTAAATTAACATAATGTTATTTATTTATTTTTCGACATGTAAAGAATCAAGTTAATACAATCAAACAATCAACAAATTAGTTGATAAAATCAATGATCAATCAATTAAAACCTGTAATAGAAAGAATCAAACGGTTTAAATTATTATTATAATTAAGGAACTGAATTTGCAAAACATATGAAAAAATTATGCTTACTTATTAGTGCAATGTAAAGATTGGTGACACTTTGAATTACATAGCAATTGGTTTTTGCGACAAGCACACCTATTTGTGGTACATTTAGATTTGCAGTCATTTTTTCTGTACATCTGCCCAGTACCAAGGGATTGTTTTATTGCTGTTTGACGTAAAGATATTTCTACAGCAGGGACATCTTCTCTCGTTAAAAATCTCTCTTTGCAAACACTGAATTCAGATTTTGCATACAATTGTTTTAAAATACCCGTTTTAGTACCAAGTTTATTAAAGCCATCCTCTGTTTTACTAAGAACCACAGCTAAAATCGAGCGGGCATCAGTTTTTGCTCTGTCTACTTCGGGTTCTTTAATTCTCACAGTGACACCTTCATCGACATTTGGGTGCTTTGCATTAGAAACTGCTAACATTTTCTTTGCTTGCTTTTCTAAACCTTTCTTGGCTTCATCACGCTGTATTTTCTGATCCATAATCTTTTTACAGGTGTTGCACAATACATTCTTACCATACCCTTTCTCTTTAGGATCTATTTCTCCACAAATCACGCGAACAAACATATCACACGATTTACACTTGTGAGCACCTGATGTTGCTTTTGAGTAAACAATACAGACTATGTCTTGTACAGTCCACTTTACAGGCTCTGTACGAAACTGTGATGGCGATTCTGCTGAAGTTGAGGGTAACTCAGTGATGACTTCTTCAACAAGCATAGGTGATTCCTTGGAGGTGCAGGGTAACTGAATATTCTTCATAACTGTATACTCAATCAACGGTGTAGAAGGCAGTTTAAGATTACTATCGATAAATTCTTGTATTTCTATAGGTGATTCTGTAGAAGCAGGTTATAACGGAATGTCCTCTTGAGTAAGATTTGACTGTGATCCCATAATCAAGTGAATCTTCTATATTTTTCAAGGTCTTCTTCAGTATTTATCGAATGTAATACACTTTGTGGTATAATAGAAAAAGATAATCCCACTTTTGCGGGACAACCATACATGTCTCGTATGGACTTCTTTTAAATGCAGAATGATAGGCACGATTCTTCATGAATTGTACAAATCGTACGCACTCACTCCACCTGTTAGTTTGGTTATCAGCCACCCAAGTAGTGAGCATGATTTCAATGTCTTGATTTGCTCGTTCTACACTTCCTTGACTTTGGCTGTGTCTAGGTTGGCCAGTAAACATTTTGATTTCTGGCCACAACTGTGTTACACTTTCTAAGATTTTATTACAAAATTCGCGTCCGTTATCAGAATGCAAAACACTTGGAGCACCACAAAGGAGAAAAACATCAAGCAAGTTATAGGCTACTTCATCCGCCCGTTTTGATGTAAGTGGCTTCAATACAACAAATGTTTTTACGTGGTCTTGGTATACGAGAAGAAACTTAAACTTTCCATCTGGTTGAGATTGGTAATCGATGAGATCCACCTGGCATCTGCTGTTGAAATGCGATGAAATAATCGGCTTTACAACAATCCCTTTTTTCGCACTTTTTTGTTTTTGTTTACAAGGTTCGCATAAATCCAAAAACATTTTTATTTGGGCTTGGGTTATGTTTTTATAAAGTGTATTTAATTGTTGAACATTCTGTCTCTTCCATCGTGGCCAATTGAAAAATGAGTAGAATACAATATGTCAAACAATTCTTCGGCATGGACAAACTTTTTCACACATTCTCGCGCATATGACAACGGCTCAATGAGTTTTTCAGAGCCTTGTACAGTCAACACATCATGCCTTTGAATTATTCGATAATCTCGAGATGATTCTTTCTTCTTGGGAACTTTTATTCGCTTTACATCTTCAATTATGCAATCATACTTTCGTTTTGTCATTAAAACACTATTATATTTTGAATCTTCGCTAAAGAGGTTTTCGAAGAATATTTTCTTCATTTTACTCACCAATTCGGTGCTTGCTTGCATACTAGGAGTTAAATTCATCTGCTTTAAAAAACATCACGACACAAATTCACGCGCTAACAGGCAGAAACGAATTTGAAAACAGAATTAACCAAGCTACGCATTGGCAGCCGACGCCAATTATGAGAAATAAAAACAACCGGCGAAGACTAGACGCTGGCGAAACGAAACTATGGGTATAGGGAGAGGGGGAAGGTGTAGGGAAAAGAAATGAGAGAAACAGGCGAAACCAAACTAAAAGTGGAGGGAGAGGGTGAAGGTGTAGGTAAAGGAAATGAGAGAAACAAACTTTTGAACTTTAACGATACGGAAGCCGTTAATGTGCACATTACCTAGGTAAAATGCGGAAAACTCTTGATTCCGCACGTTAACGGAGCAAATCAGTTAATCTGCAGATTAGCTAGGTAATGTGCACATTAACGGCTTTCGAGCTTTAGCGGTAACATATGTACTATATTCCATATCAAAATTTGTTTCAAAACCCAAACTTAAAATATATAGTTTTCGTGTTTTTAATAATCATAGTCATACCCTACAAAAATGCATAAAAAAATTACAGAACCCATTTCTTTCTCAGAGCAATGCAGATTATTAAAAGAATATAAGCACACACATTCCCAAGTGTCCTTCCGGAGGTCAGATGGGTGGGGCGTAATTGTGGAAAATAACTGGCCGCATATTTATTGTGATCACTTTTCTTATTGGGAACGTTGCCTTCTTGTGCCGTTATTTTTGTACCTTACGGCTGGGCCCCTCCAAGATATCCTTGAAAGCCATGAATTTTTTTCCGTCAACCAAAGGTGTGCGTGCACTGAAGCAGAAGGCGCTCACGTCACACTATCTTCTTTGGTGAGGGACAATACTTTCTTACGGTTAGCTGACGTATCACCATCTATCTCTCTTATGTTCACTGCAAAAGACAAACAAGCTACTGTGTGGTATAAAGCAGCTGTTCTCAAATGATTTTGTCCCAAGACACCATTAAACTCTGAAAAGTATTGATGACCCCGAAAAAGTTTTGTTTGTGTGTCCTAAAAGTGCCTATTAGAAATTAAAATTGAGATGAGACTGGAGTTTTTACCTCGCCATGCCGTTGAATGGGGCTGAATAACAACAGGGGTACGAAGACTACACTTTGCGCACCGTTGTGTAAAGAATTTCCTCGAGCTGTAATTTGATAATTCATGTGGAGATGTATGGATAATGAAACAATGCTGCGAAATAAACGATATATTTAAAGTAGTAAAAAAGCAACGTAACAAAAACTATGAAGTAATACGAATTTTAAAGAGCAAAGTCGTAACGATGGAATGATAGTGAATGCACGAATATCAGTTTTCACTTGTGAAGCTATCTAATAAAATTCTCTTTGATCACAAACATGTGAGTGGCAGAGTTTGCTTATGTTTTAACTATCACTCTTTCGCTTCGGCTAGGTTCGAGTTCCCAGTGATGTCATTCGGCAATAGAAGGCGTCATAATCGAAAGACAGAGAAAACATGGAGTTTAATGAAAATTATAGACACGGCTAAATCTGGTGGATGAAGAGATGACGAATTGGCAGCTTTCCTATTTTTGTAGAGCTCTAAAACTATGAAATAAGACGAACATTTAGCATACGCAGCACATATGAAAGTTTCACTAATTTTAAAGAATTATGTACAGAAGCCTAAAGGTCGCGATTTCGACCGTTAAGTAGTAGCAAACTGTTAGGAAGCAAATGCATTTTGCTAGTGATAAAAAATGGTTCTAGCAAAAGCTGCTAGTGGAAAATTTTTTAATGTTTTTAGTGTGAAATGCAAAGCACCAACTGCGTTGCGCGTGTGGAATAAAGACTTACGCCGTGAAAAAAATTTTGGCCGCGCCGGCGTGCTGAATAAAAATCAATGCGTGCGCGTTCCTTCCCCAAAACGTGTTGAATAAGTAACTGTAGCTCACTCCTGGGTGAAGGCTGGGAGGACATTCCAAGACTGAGTTTTTTTGTCACTGTAGAACAACCACCCCACGGTAAACCGTAACAAATTAGGCACTATGATCGCATTTGTCTCCTTTATCGAAAAGGTGGCAAATGTTTAACTTCCATTTTCTGGAAGTAAAACGTTTCAACTCTAGAAGCATTAATTCTCTCCTTCTTCTGACTCTGTCTACTCAACCAACCAGAATCGCATCTGCTGTTCTCTGTTTCACTGAGAAAAAAATGTGAAAAGTTAAGAAAATTGTGCGAATTTCTTAAGGACACTGATTTTTTTAAGAAAAACCGATCACCCAAATTTTTCGCCAAAATCCACCGATAACGTTTAAAGTTATACCTAATTTTTTATTAAGAAATCTTCATCTTTCTACCTTAATTAGACATTTAGATTTATTTTTAAAAGTTATCAAAGCATTTTAGCGAAATTTGGGGAATCTTCTTTTCACAGCAAATCACAATATCTGCAAAAAGATTGCATAAGTTGCTTACCTTTTCGGGAAAAAAGTAATTCCCAAAAGAGGAGGTGCACAAGCTTCCGTTAATAGGAATTAGCGATCGCCCGGATTTCACCAGACCAAAGCGTGGGGAAAAAGGCAAGGAGCGTACTGGGTGCGAAGACGCGGTAGTAGCCACGCCCAGGTACCCGTTTTCTCATTTATAACGGAAATCTGCAATTTTGATGGATTAAAAAAAAAAGGGAGGAGGAAAACTTTCTCCCATGCTGTAACTGTACAAACAAACTACAATACCTTCAAAACTTCCGGGAAATAATACTCTTCTTTCTTTTCTATGCTGCTGTCTCCTGTAACAGTGGCGGTACCAAGCCATAGGAATCATTATGGAAAATTTATCATATCATCACGGTGATTTGTTTTTGAACACGACAAGCTTTCAAGGTGCTACTGCTACTTGTTGTTTTATTCCTTTGTTGAATGAATCTTGCCGTTTTGTTTGATTGTTTGATTGCTTTAGGCTTTTAGGAAAAAAATGAAACGGGTAAACGCGTTTTAATGTAAGTATGGATCAGAGAACATTACTCTCATTTTTCCGCAAACGACCGCTATCCGAAAATGCTGAAAACGATGTTTGTGTGGAAATTTATGAGAATGATGTGAGCCATAATGTTCCCAGGAAACCCATTCAGTGTGACGACTTGACCCGAAGAGGAAAAAAGTATATCTGAGTAAAATATGCTGAGGTAGCCATAGTAGACAAATTAGAGTGGCAAACAAATGCGAATGGTTGCGGTATGAAAAGGTGGAATGTTCTCCCAGTCATGTGAAAGAAATATGGTGTAATGTATGCATGATACATAGCAATAACAAATTCAAAACAAACAATGTGTAAAAAGAATCTGTGCTTCCACATAATTTCTCAGCTAATCATCTGAAGGCACTGGTCAGCAAATCAGCTAAAAAAGGAGAATTAATTAATTCGCCTAAATACTATCAGAAACGCACACGAAGTAACATTAAGAAAAATAGAAAACTTTTTTAACTACACAAAAACTATGGGTAAATCTCAAGTAAATGTTTTGAAAAATTATTGCTTGCCATGGCAGGATCTATGAAAACCGGAAGTTGGGTGACACTTATCATAATGAAAAAGTACAAGTGTTTTCACTTGCTTTATTCGGAATGATATAAGGAACACATTGGTGACAAAACTAAGAAATGCACTTTTTTTTTCTTTACTGGTTGATGAGCCAACAAATAAATGTACAACCAATAAGTTGATAATGTACGCCAAGTTTTGCACGAATGTGAACCAACAACACATTTTCATGATTTGATTTATATCAAAATTGCAACAGCCAATGAAATTATAGTTGGTATCAAAACTGAAATTAAAAAAAATTGAATTTTCTGTTGTGGGAGGATAAAATCATTGGCCTTTGTGCTCTAGTTATGACTGGATGTAGAATATGTGCTGCTACGCAATTGAAACATATATATTCTTGGATCTCAACCATTCACTGTTTAGCACGTTGTTTAGAGCTTGGCATAAAATCAGCTTTAGCAAAACTTATGATAAAATTAGATTCCGTTACGAAATGAAACCGTAGCTTTTATTCCCGATCACCGAAACGAACATGTGCATTGAAAGATGTCGCTGCTCTACGTGAGCAAACTGTTGTCACCCCTCGGTCACTTGATAGAACACGGTTGATTAGAATAATTTCCGTGCTTCTAAAGCCTTTATTAGAAACTGGAAAGCAAATGTGGTTCATTTAGACAACACTGCATATTTTTCTGGGTCTTCATCATATGAACAAAAATTGCTAAGAATATTGTGACGTCTTGTGTAACCTAGAATTTTCTTCTGAATTGATGTTTTTTCGTCAATGTTTAGACGAATTGTCTCGGCTTTTTTGATGTTTAAAGGAACATCATGTCAACATGCAAACTGTAATGAATCGTATCAGTAGTGTAAAAAAATTAATAGACATGAAATGTAATGACGGCTCCAACGTGGACGATTTCATAAACGAGGTCCAAATAGGCAGTAGAAAACTGGGCAATCTAAATTTAAAATATAAATTTAAAAGCTAAAAAGATGCACTGTCTTCATTTGAGAAGTCAAATACAAAATATTTATTTATTAGCAATATTGATTTGCATTTTGAAACATTAATTAACAATACCATTGCAAAATATGCAGCACTTTTTGAAGTCACGAACAGGCTACTCAACGGTGATACAGAAACATTTCAAAATAAAGGTATTCAAGATGTGAAATACTCGATAAAGAATTTCCAAATGCCTTTAACACGGGCCACGTTCTTGAAGAATTCATTGAAGTGAAAAGCGATGCTCAAGATAATCACCGATCTAACGTTCAAAAAGGTGCTTTCTCGAAACGAGTGTTTCTGGAAAAGTACAAACATTGTAAAAATATTTCGACACTAGTAGTAATATCCAGTACATTTTCCTTATGTACTTCTACATGTGTTGTTGGGTTGAGTTTCATGAAGATAATTCAGGGTGATTAGAGGGGCAGCTTAAACCTACAAACATTGAATGCTCTCATGAGTATTGAGATTAAAGGTCCGTCCGAAAACAAGTTTGACACCAGGTCTGCTGTTTAAAAATGGTGTGATGAAATTAACGGAAACTCAGATCGTAAACCATACGAAAAATACATTAAAATTTGAAATAGTGTTCTTGAATTTTGTGAATAAAGTTAAATTAAAAAAATAATATTTGCATTCGAATTAAATTGTTAAAATTAATCTGTCAGGTCATGAAAAGGTTATTTATAACTGAATATTTGTAATCTTTTCAGCATTACCATGTCAGAGTTACAGAGGTGAATCGATTTGTCATGATTGAAAAATGGAATGGGACATGTTAAAGTTTTTTTCGCATAATGTTAATAAGCTTTCGCTAGTAGATAATGCAATTTGCAAGAAAAAATTAATGCCAATAGCAAATGTTGTTGCTACTTAAAAATCCAGGTCATGGCCTGCTCTGAACCTGGACCAACCAACCATTGCCAGCGCCAAATGTATACTATAGGAAAGTTTAATATTACCTTACTGAGTTATTACTGTTTACAGATTTGTGGATAATGCTTTCAGATGTTTCAGTGGTAGTATTTTGCATATTCATTAATTAAGTAAAAAGAATGCCACACATCGGTTATCTTGTTATTCAAGTTTGCTCGTTCATTTTCCGACGTTTCTTCAGTGAAGATTTACCAAAAAAGTCTCCTAACAGCTGCCAAATATGAGATTGGAAACGAATCATCATCAGACTGTGGCAATATTGAAATGAAAAACATCTGAGGAAATGAAGTAGAATGTGTTTTGAAATGAATGCTCATGGGCACAGAACAAGCAAAGTGTCAAATGGCGGGTAGTTAGGGACAAGAAAACTCGCCACCATGTAAACCGAGCTTGCACAAGTATTTTTCATCCATATCGCTTCCAACGTACCAAAAGGAAAAATGGTTATATGTTGGTTTTATTTGTGGGTGAGTAAACTATCTCTAACCATTTAAAAATTAATAAATAAATGAGTGAATAACGGAATGGAATTCACAAAATTAAATTATGAAATTGAGTAAATCTAAAAAAAAGCTTAGAGGCGCCCAACTGCTACCCTGAATAAAAAAGATAAAGATTACGCTAGTGGTCGAGAACAGGCAAATGTTCTCGACCACTAGCTCCCTCAAGGAACAAAAAAATAACAAATTTTACCTTTTAAACCTTTTATAGTAGGAACTCGTAAGCTCCTTCCCTGCAGGATGAAAATATGCTTGGAATTGTTAGCTACTTTATTTATTAATAAATTTTTTTTCGTTAATATACTAATCACTGTTGAAATCCAAATATATAAAACACTATTTCTACCAAAGCTATGTACTAAGCAGATTATTTTAAAAATCGGGAATAATAGAAACATATTTAACAACTGAAGTACCTAAAGAAATGCTTAAAATATAATTTTCTTCAAAATTAAAGATATAATTATATTCTTACCCAATGAGAAAGTATTTTTGAAACCTTCGGCATTTTTATGAAGAAAATGAAACATTTGCAGAATTCCAGTGAAACGTGACAAAAGACAACCAAAATATTCGGAATTCTTGCAGAAATATTAAAAGAAATTATTAAATGTAATATTAGAAATATTTGAAGTAATTATTAAATGTAATATTAGAAATATTTGAAGTAATTATTAAATGTAATATTAGAAATATTTGAAGAAATTATTAAATGTAATAATAGAAATATTAGAATAAATTATTAAACGTATTATTAGAAATATTAGAATAAACTATTAAATGTAATATTAGAAATATTAGAAGAAATTATTAAATGTAATATTAGAAATTTTAGAAGAAATTATTAAAATTAATATTAGAAATATTAGAAGAAAGTATTAAATGAAATATTAAGTATTCAAAAGGAATATCAGGAAACATTGACTTACGGTGATAGATAGTATATGGTTGTATGGCAATTAGAGCAAAATATTTGTCCTTGGGTAAAAATGGCCTGCTTACATTAGTGGCAAATGTGTAGTTTAGCATCGTAAATTATTTGGCTAAAAATTTCGAGAAAAAGATGAATAACTATTTAAAGTATGTAATTTGTTATGAAATGGTGGAAAAAAACTAGCTTCACGATGCATTTTAAAGACTTATCGTAAAATTTGCCAGCAAGTACGGGAATATGAACACACGCTGCGGCGACCTTGTCACCAGCACTCCCGCAATGTCTTCTGAGGCTTCAGCGAAGCGGTGAACTTCTAGTCGTGCATCGGCTGCTATTTTGTGAATTTGTGAATGTGAGGAAACAAAGATCTTTACCGTGTTTGTTTTGTTTGTCTTTTTAATCCAACGAAAGACTGAAATGAAACGACCTTTCTATGGACAATAGTGATAAATGTAAAACTCTTTTCGATATCAAAGCAGATCATTGTAAGATGCAAACGCTTGCTGTGTATCGTTCTCCACCTATAAAGTGGCTGCCTCGAAAGGAAGATCGTTCCAAATACGCGGCAATGCTGGTAAATTTCAGCAGCGTAGTTTTACATCACCGTACTTGCAAATAAAGTATACGGTAAAAATCTTAAAAATCTGTTGTAAAGCTTAATTGCTTTTTACTATTTCACGTAATATTACATACTTTAAAATATTTCAATTTACTTCCGATATTGGAGGTTATATTATTTAACGTGCATTAATGCATTTGCATTTTTGAACTTCACTTTTAGTTGGTTAAGTTCGATGAACACTTACCGCACGTGGGGCTTGGCTTTCAATTCCTATTTCCGTTATGTGGATGCCGCACGGGGGTTTTCATTTGGCCACGGGTCCGCTTCTTTTTTTCCCATTGGAATTTATTTTGTCTCATCACCAAATGAGTTTTTCCTTTGCTGCATCCTCATTTACTTCAATATTTATTCATACCCGAGTACTTTCAGTAAAATTCCTTTACCGTCTTCGAGGGGACGTTTTGCTCCGACTAGCACGGACCGTGTCAGCTGGGCAATTCGGTGGTTCTCGCGGGCTGCTTCTGTCGTCGGCTATCGCTTCTTCTTGGGCGTTGTGGCGCCATCTACCAACAAGAGATGGCGCCACAACGCCCAAGAAGAAGCGATAGCCGACGACAGAAGCAGCCCGCGAGAACCACCGAATTGCCCAGCTGACACGGTCCGTGCTAGTCGGAGCAAAACGTCCCCTCGAAGACGGTAAAGGAATTTTACTGAAAGTACTCGGGTATGAATAAATATTGAAGTAAATGAGGATGCAGCAAAGGAAAAACTCATTTGGTGATGAGACAAAATAAATTCCAATGGGAAAAAAA
This sequence comes from Macrothele yani, assembly GCA_039090855.1. Taxonomy (NCBI): domain Eukaryota; kingdom Metazoa; phylum Arthropoda; class Arachnida; order Araneae; family Macrothelidae; genus Macrothele; species Macrothele yani. The sequence continues at coordinate 39,083,181 of CM077018.1, forward strand.
GAAGCGGACCCGTGGCCAAATGAAAACCCCCGTGCGGCATCCACATAACGGAAATAGGAATTGAAAGCCAAGCCCCACGTGCGGTAAGTATTCATCGAACTTAACCAACTAAAAGTGAAGTTCAAAAATGCAAACTTTAAAATATGTTCATTCTGGTTTTTCTCGAAAATTTTCAAATTTTTAGCCAAATAATTCAAGACGCTAAACGACACATTTACGCTGATTATTAATCTTTTGAGAGAACAGAAGATAATACTTTGACACCGCTGAGCAGTTAAGCATAACTACTTATCGAATTTTAAACGTGACACTGAAAGTGATTCTGCAATTTCTAAAGTTGTTAAAGCCGCTGTGTTTATTCATGAGCTTAGCATTGTCGCTTTACATCAGATACTTCTGCTTAGCTAAATTCATCGCACACAGTTGTAAAGCTCCTATCATATGGGATGATTAACGCGACTTCGGAGCTCTTCCTCCTTTGTTTGTTTAGGGGTTTAACTAGCACCTTGATCAAATCGATGAGCTACAAGCAGTTGTCCATCGCTAATTTAGGGCTAGTGGTTCTTCTGATCATTCATCCTAGTATAGTGACGAACTGGATTGAACCGGGGAATACGAATAATTGAAAGGATTGGCCCCAGTATCGAGTCGCAGACTGAACTGAGGTGCGTCTGATAATTTGTCCGAGCTGTGCCTTTGTTTCCCTCTTGGAAATATGTCGGAATCTGGGTGTTTACCATTTATATGAGTGGTACTCGGATTCCACATCCGAAGTGGAAATAGTGATATATTTCTGAGAATTTAGACACGTTGAATCGGCTTTAGACAACAGTCTAAGGGATGGGTTGTGTGCTTGGCCAATTGCGCTCGGTCTGTACCATCCCTGGAATCGGTGGGGCCAAATTAAAGAACGGAGCCTTTTTGTGGAGCTGCGAGGTATTACTGGTCGTCGATATACATCAATACCCGGAAGTGAGACAAGAAACGATTCCATTGTTTTCTCGAATACTTAGAATTACCATAACTGCAGTCATAATGGATTCGTATGATTCTCAGCAGTCTATTAAATAATGATGCTGAGAGATGCTTTAGATTGACAACTGTGAAACGAGCTATAAGCATCCAGATAACATATCCCATATTCTCAATAGTTTCTATATTTCTTAGTTCCTAATTCATATTTTCATTTATAATAAACATGTTCCAAATTTAAAGGAATATTCTGCATCATTCTTTCAAAAGTGTACAAATACCTAAAATTGGAAAATCTGACTAAATACTGAACACCAATGTTTAACTTACGATGTATATATGAAGTCTCTGTTTTTATAATTGCGGTTTCGGTGAAAATGGAGATTTGTTTAAAACAAAACTTATTTTTAGATACTAAAAGCGATGATATTCGTTTTGAGAATATGTGTTCAGCACATTGTCTAAGAGAAAAATTTATATATGTAAAGTGCAAGGACGTATACTTGCATAGATATGGAAGACCTTTGTTTGCCTGAAAGTGACGCAAATCCCTTCGAAACAAGAAATAGTGATCTTCATGGAATCCTTGAAAGTCCGTTAGTGTTAGTTATTTTATTCGCTGGGAGTGTTGGGTCATGCAGTCAGGATTTAGATTTTCACTTCAAAATAGGATAGAAAGCCTTTGACGCACAGTTCTGCCGAAATGCTCTATGCGTCTTGCTTCATTCAGACTGCACTGAATGTAAAACTCTGTTACCACTACTGAAACTGACTACAGAATGTACGGTTTCAGTTGTATGTAAACCAATCCTGTATAGTATTCTACCTAAATCAAGAGATGTCTTTTTTTTTATGTCTCCTAGACGTGTCAGGTATTCGATCTGAAATACATGAATGTATGATGAAAACCGCGTTCCCATTTTCAAAACAAAGAAATACATAAATATAAAATGGCATAGTGAATACAAATGTCAAGAAGATTTTGTAGGCCACGGACTATACTTTTTGAAACTTTGGTGCCACGAAATTGTATAATTATTGAACAGCCGCAAAAAGTTCATGCCTAAGAGCTGTCAGAGAGGTCTCCCCGTTTACGAATCTGAAATATGCCAGTGTGCAGTAGCTCCTAAAGGTATGCTCAATGAAAATTCCGCGCGATCTCAACCTGAAACTATATTGTGTTGTAAATATTCCCACGGAAAGAGCTAATAATTTTTTCTTTTGTTTCCTTTTTAGGTGGCTTTTGAAATATAATCGCAATAACTAGTTCGCTACTTCGCGGGCATTTCAGCACCACGTTTAAATAAACCCTCATGAATGGCAAAAGTAAATAGCTCCGAAGCTAAATGAAGACAATGCAAACTTAGGACAAAATACATCATACGATTTGGAGTAATTTTTCTGCCCTATCTACTTTTGTCTAGAAGAAAGAACCCTGATTTTTAAAAACCACAGCTTCTTACTTTACCGCGCAAGACGTTTACGTAATTTTTGGACCTGAGTCAGTAAGATTTTCAGCTGTGCCCTTCTTTGCAGTTGGGAATAGTTATGGAAAATAAACGGCAAGGGTGATTAGTTGATTACTGCTGGTAGTAAAAGTATCGGTAAATTGCATTTTGGAATCATAATATATCAGATATGCACATTTTATACTGCAGAAATCTCGCCTTTTGGGAAATTAGATTGGGGTGCATAGGTACGAGGTCGCAACCACAGAACACTAATGAAATATAATCACGTAGTTGATAAGGTGGTGAGACGGAGAAAAAAAGGTACGTTTTGTTGTGATTTTGTTTTTTCCCCACATTGCAGTATTTGAATTTTTGGACTAAAACATAACTGTTATTACGGTGTTCTAATGATTTTTTATAAAAATAATTGAGTCCTATTTATGTTGTTTCTTCATGATAGGTGTGAGCTGGTTTGTAAATACGTTTGCCCTTCAGTTACACACGATCATGCTCGGAAGTCCATTTATCTTCTTATTATTACTTGTTTCAACATTCGAATTATTTCTTGTTTTAACAGGAGCAATTAATTTCTAAATGCATCTTAAAGGATGAGTTCTACTCTGGTCGTACTTACATGTCCGCTAATGACTTGGGCTGATGGAAAAATCTAAGCTATACCCAGTTTAAAATACACAAAAAGAGCGGCTCAGTATCCATTCAGCATATACATAAGCACGTGTATGCCCCTTTTGGTCTCCATTTAAGTCATATGTGCATCGAGTAAAACAAAAATAAAGCCAGAAATAAGAGTACTTTGAATTTTTCTCCTCAGTGATAATTGATAATTTGCATTGAAGTTGCAGTTTCTTTAACATTTTAAGCGACCGATGTACCGGAAACAAAGGGCACCCAAACTTTTCGGCACTTCACAAGCAGAAATGGTCATATAGCAGACTGGTTTTACAAAAGCGATGGCGTAACTGTCGTGACAACAATCTGTCACTAACAAGATTGCAGTCGTCTGAGAAGTCTTGTACGAAGAAAGAGGACTTCCGGAATGCCTCAGATGACCGCAGCATTCAACGAGGACTGTTCATTGCCCATATATTTGTGAACTATGTGCAGGGATTTGAAAAGGAAAGGTTTTGGCAGAGTGGCATATCCCTATACGGAAACCAATTATTCCTGCGAAGAACCGAAAAGTTCGTCCAAAGTGGTGTCAGGAACATCGTAACTGGGCACTGAACGACTGGAAGAAAGTCATGTGGTTTGACGAGCTGCGGTAAACCTTATTCTGTATGGACGGTAGACAGAGAATTTGGCTGGAGCCCACAAGAATCAATGGCGACAGTTTGTCTTGGAAATACACTAAAAGTTTTGGGATTTGGTGTTATTGCGTAAGGGATGGTCTGATGGCACGTAACGGGTCCTCCGTTATTGCTGGAAGTCCAACTGCCTTCCAAGGATGATATCAACTCTCTCGCAGATCAAATATCTCTGACAATGTGAATTTTTATCTTGCAAGTTGAGGTTGTTCCATGGTCGACAATGGCGTTACTCATTGCGTAAATCATGTTCAGCAGTGGTTCTGCGAACACGGGAACGACCTCACAAACTTTCCTGGCCACCAAAATGCCAATATCTGAACCACTTTGAGAATATATGGGGCATATTAAAAAACAGATCTATGAGAAAAATTCTCTTCCGTGAAATCTGAGCAACTGAAAATCTAATTGGTGAAAGCCTTTCACGATTCAAACATTGGTACACTTCAACACCTTCAATAGAACTTTTGCCAAGTCTTATACGTTTTGTAATTCAAGATAAAGAATGTCCAAACCAGTATTGAATAAAAGTTTGTAATTCAGGGTCCGGAATATGTATATTTGGAAAACAAAAGAAAAGACTATTTCATTTGCCTAATTCGCTCATTAAACTCAATCGGTATCATAATTTCTTAATCATTAGTGGTCTAACATATTATTTCATTAACTGCAATTATATTAAATACTAGAGGAATTTATGGGGACACCCTGTTTTTTTTTAACTTCAAATTTAGACTTACATGACTGACTTCGTTATGCAAACTCAATTTTTTTAAATCAAACATATTTTATGAAAAGAACGAAGCAGTTCTACCAAACACATTTGCTAAAACAAATACGAGTCGTATGACCTTTCATTTCAAGCAAACGCAAATTACCTTCTACCGAACTTCGTGAAAAAGTTTAGCTCTCTTTACCCTCATTTCATTATATTTGAATTGAATTTGGATTTGCATTTTATTTTGCCATGTTACACCATCTAGCATACAACCAAATCACAAATGAAATTTCTGTGCCAAAAAATGATTAACCAAATGCTAATCGCAGCATGTGCAAACACAAGAGACCTACAATACATGTACATATACACTATCTACCAACTAGTAATTGGACACCTGTGATAGCAAAGTAAAACGAAGTTTATTCACCTTCAATAGTTGGTGGAGCCTCCACGATCGGCGATTACAGCTGCGACCCTCCGGAGCATACTCTCAACCAGGCGTTGTGCGACGGCTAGCGGTATTTTCTTTAACTCGGCTTGGAGAAGACAGGTCAGTTCCTTCACCGATTTCGGACGGTGGGGGCACCCCTTAAGTCAACGCTCCAACTCGTCCCAGAGGTGCTCGATAGGGTTAAGTTCCGGGATTTGCACATGCCAGTCCATTTGATTAATCCCATTGTCACCATGTCAAGCCATGGTGGACCTCGCAACATGACAGGTGGCATTGCCATCCTGAAAGTAACATGGGTCCACCCCGTAAAACTGCCACAACGTAGGAAGCGCATGGTAATCCAAAATGGTGCAGTAGGTCTCGGCGTTAAGTCTACCAGGAATTGCGAACAAGGATCCCGTGTTTTTCCAGGAGAAACACCCCCATAGCATAATTCCACCGCCGCCGAACCTCACAGTTGGCGCAATGTATTCCGGCAGGAGGCGTTCTCCAGGCAGACGCCGAACCCAGACCCTGACATCCGAACGGTAGAGGGTGAACCTTGATTCATCGCTCCAGAGAACCTGTTTTCAGCGGTCCATTGTCGACGTTTTTTGCACCAGGTTAGCCGAGCAGCACTATTGGACTTGTTGATCAAAGGTTGTGGGCGGCAGCACGTCAATGATAACCGAGCAGATGGGCTTCCTTACGGATGGTATTCATTGAAAGAACACTCCTGGATGCCCGTTGAAACTCCTCGCGGATGTGGCTCATCGATGTAGTGCAGTTCTTCTGAATTTCTCTGGCTAGAACCCGTTGGTCTCTAACTCTCAGTTGTGTAGGTCTGCCGGTTCGGGGCACATTCCGACAGTCACCTCTCATCTTCCACTTGCCAATCACGTAGGCCACTGTCAATTTTGGGTACTTCAACTCGCTGGATATGTCACGTATGGATAGGCCATTTCTGTGATACCCGACGATTAAACCTTTCTCAAAATCAGAGAGCTCCGGACTGCGTGTCATCTTGCATGCGACTGGTTGCGTTGTTGTTTCCTACACGATATTTAACGGCGGCGGCAGTGACGTTTATCAGGACCGCAGATATCGTCCATTGCAGGGGTGTCCAATTACTTCTTGGTAGATAGTGTATAAGAAATGCAATTATGCAACACATAAATGCAGAAATATGAATAATAATACAACTAAAACAAACACATGAGGCATCAAACATGAAAATACACATATTATACAATAATAATTTACATAAAATGCAGAGTACAAAGAAAGGTGTAGTAATGCCAAAACACGTATCACAATACGAATAGTACTACGTACATAACAAGCAATTATTCAACCAAATCTGCGGCAATATGTCAGGGAGCCAGGAAAAAAGCCTAGTGTATTTCTGACCAGCCCCTGGTCACCTGGTAAAAAACAAAGGTGCCAAGTCAAGAGATTGTCCTCCTATAGAACTGCCATTTACATAATCGGAATTGCAGATAATGAAACCAGAAACATTTTAACTGTATGTCAAGTACTCCCTTAACTCTCTTTTAAATGAAGCATAGTTAACAATTAATCTAATATAAATCGGCAACCCGTTCCAGAGTCGAGGGCACGTGGCATTGATATTATGATATAAAACGTTTGTCCGAGCTCTGGGGATCACCAAACAGGTGTTTATCCACGAGTATGGTAAGAATGCGCAGGACGACACACAGTAATTAGATTTAAATACTTATTAGCATAGACACGCTCATGCATTAACAACGTAAGTCTGAATATGTATAGTTTCTTAAAAATCAGTAATTTATAGCGGTAGAACAGACTATCTACGTTTTCCGATTGATTTTAACAATCCAACAAATTCTGTTATTTCCTCTAAGCAAATGTGAAAATTATATTAATATCAACTTCAAAGTTTTAACTTTTAAAATTAATATGAATTTTAATTGACATTTTTACTAAAAACAAAGTATCCACCTCATTATTCTTAATATATATTCGCTGTTATCCTGCTTTCTACAATATCTATACCAAATTTTTCTTAATATTGGTAAACCATTGTTATGTCGTATGTTTTTACACTGAATTCTGAGATTCATATACAGTCACATAAAACATCAGATATCAGTGTTGCATTCATTCCTGAATTTATTTCAGGAAGATTTTCCCAATTGAGAGATTTTAAAATACGTAAAGTATTTTCAAAAAATATGTATCTAGATTAGTTTTTTACAATTTATTTTCATTAGTAAATATTTCCTATGTGTCTAGGATGATTTCTTTGGAACATAATACAGGCAAACTGCTGTTTACAATATATTTAACGAGAGCATTTCCTGTTTTCTCTTTTGAAATTTCGTCACTAATGAATCTGAACTAAAGTACTTAAGGCACACAAGAAGAAAAATCACATACAAAAGCATCAGATTTTAACGCATTAGTGATCCCTCTAAAAATGACCGGATCGTTTTTATCCCCCTTAAAGGAAAAAAAAATAACAGCCACCACACAAAAGGTTTTCCATTTTCGGCAGCATGTGTTGGACTATTAACAATATTTCATAATAATAGAACCCTTTCAAGGCTTTTCGACCGAATGTGATGTCAAAGAATGTAGCCACGCTATGTAAGCGACAAGGTTTACCTACACCTTACGCAGCTGAAAGCTATGCTCTGTCATTTTGTTGTTGTGGAATATAAATTTATGGTCCTAATAGATGAGACTCTCCACGCGGTGGTTACAGAGCACCATGACTTTATGTTTTCGGCGCACAGCTGCGTATTTTTACTTGGGAAAGCGTTTTGTAACCTCAGAAGGATTCCTAAAGCAAGTTGGTACTACACTTAATGCCAGCAAAAGAAAAGGAAAAAAAAACGAGAAACTAAGAGCTTGTAGCCAGAGGAATCCCTGAGATCATTGTCTACAAAGCTTTTGATTTGTAGGGGTATGTACCCCCACCCATACCCCCACTGCCCTTACTTGCTAGGTGCCATTTCGTAGACATGAATATTTTGGAAACTGAAAACTGCAGCACTTCCAGGACGAAATTGACAGAAATTCGATGTAACTCTATAACAACGCACACTTCAAAACTGGGGAGCTTCTTGCGTGTCTTCTGAAAAGTTAGGAATTATTGTCGGTTAAATCATTTTGCTACACTGCTGGACAATTGCTAAGGACGGATCATAAACGGCTATATAGCTCATAAAAAAGTAAGTGTGGTTGGATGCCAAGTGAAATAAAATAATGTCAGAATGCCAAGACATTACAAGAAAGACAATTTATTGTGCTCTGAAATCCAGAAGGCTTTGGAACGTGTTCAAGGGACAAACAGGCCATTTTGTGCAGAATACGTAAACGTGAAAAAAATGCAATTACCATCCGCAGTCGTTCCGGCGTAAGATGTCAATACGTGATATGGCCACCATGGAGGGCGATGCAAGATTCCACACGTCGTGTCATGCTTTGCACAACATTATCAAGCAGCTGTTGGGGTAATTTATCCCATTCCTCTGTCAGTGCACGGATGAGGATGTCCTTGTTTATTGGAGGGCATTGGCGACCAGCAAGACTCCTCCCCAAAGAATCCCACACAGTTTCAATGGGATTCAGATCTGGAGAATGTGCTGGCCATACGAGGCGTTGAATATCCTAGCTCTCAAGACACTCCTGGACAGCGACTGTTCGATTAAATGTTGCGTTGTCGTCCATAAAAATTAATCTATCACCGACAGCACCACGGAACATGCAAACATGAGGTAGCAGAACATCATTAATGTATCGTTGGCCAGTCATAGTCCCAGTTGGAAGCACAAAGAGGGACGTACGGCCATTGATCATGATGCTAGCCCATACCATGACACTGCATGTCGGATATCGGTCCCTTTCCTGTATATTTGCTGGACAATATGCAGTACCACTATCACGCCAGATCAGTTGTCGTCAACAATCAGACGATAGACTGTATCTACTCTCATCTGAGAAGAGGACAGCAGACCAGTCGTTATCAGTCCAATTGCGATGTTGATGGCCCCATTGCAAACGGGCGGTACGGTGACGTTTGGACAATGGGATGCACAAAACAGGACGGCGGGCGTATAGTCCTCCTTCATGCAAACGTCTGGCGACAGTTTTTCGGGAGATCCGCCTGCCAGTAGCAGCCGTAAACTGATTTGCTACCTCACTAGGCGTGCTGGGCCCGTGCCTTTTTGTTGATAGCACTATGTACCGACTTCTGCAGGTGTCGTACCGCGAACACGACCTCCCCCGTGACGTTTGCTACACTCTTCATTTGTTTGAAATGATTTCCAAAGCCTTGAAACAACACTGTAGCTGACGTCGAACTCCCTGGCAACATCTGTTATTTTTCGCCCTTCTGCAATCTTGCCAATAATACGGCCACGCGTAAAATCATCTAGGTGATTTCGGGAAGACATACTGAAAATTGCAAGTTCATCAATTGATTCTTTCCCTTTCAACTTTGCGTTTGAACAACAACGGTCAATACGTGTGAAATCCTTTATATCTCTTATCAGCGCTATGACGTCACGAACAAGTTCGACAATCTAAAATTTTCATACGCACAACACGTCTTACTGTATTCCGCACTTATGCTAATTTCCCCATTTTCCTGCCTTCCATTTTATGGTTGCTATCGTTGCTATTGTCATCCGTCCTTAGCAATTGTCCGGTGGTGTATTAACGAAGGAAGTTGTGTAAATCTGTTCCGGTGAGGAGAAATTTGGTATAAGTATTTCTCTTGAATTTTGCTTGGTAGTTCTGTAATGTTAATCAAGCAAAAGAACAGAAATTTCACTACCATGAGCTGCAGACAGTCTATCGACTGTATAGTAATTCCATCAGTGTGGTACGATAGCTGCCCTAGTTGCGCAGTGATCTAAGCGATGGCTGGTTCGTATCCCGGTGAAGCACGGAATTTGTTTTAGTCTTCCGAAATTGTTTTCACCCTTTTTTTGAATACGTGATCCAGAATCAGGAACAAACGATTGCAATGCCCATCGAGTTGCTCACAGTCGTCGTTAAACCCTCAATAAAAAAAATGTGGAATAATATTGCCTCCAGCATTGTCATTTCATTCGTTTCGACAAAAGTGTGAATGAATAGCATGTATTCATTAAATAGGATACAGTGAATATATGCAAACGTAAGTGAAATATATTCCGGCAGCAATTTCCCCATATGGCGACACAACAGTCAGAATACTTGAAGAAATCCTGAAACTTACCTGTCCGAATAATAAATTAACCTGTGATTTCCTATCGCAAAACCTACTGCTTTTAATCATGGTCGAAGATCTCAATTTTTCCTGGCGCTACATTTTCGTGTTTGTAACAGGTGTGGGCACACGAAAAAATAGAAGGGAATAAAATAACGTACTGCAGCTGATAAATTTCAAAGGTTATGAAAACATATATTGCAACACCATCTCAAACCAACGTAAAATCTGCACACCTATTATGAGCAATGAAACAGTACCCAAAATGGGTATGAATATTTGGGGTAATCGGAAAAATAAATTACTTTGAAAGCTGTGTCTCGATAATAAAACGTACTGCGTCAAGTGAAATTTATAACACCTCAAAAACTCCTTCATTTGGATTAACATTTTGCTGCGATCCAAGGTGGCAAGGTGATAAAAATGACTGGTTTACGCTTATGGCCTATGAGACTTCGTAATAGGCCACAAATAATAAAATATGATCCTAAGGTTGATTTATTCATTAATTTCGGCGTCAAGTACTCGGCTGACAAACTATTAGATGCAATCTGAAAAATTTATCACCAGACTGAAAAATTTATCACCAGACTGAAAAATTTATCACCAGACATTACATGTGGCAATTGTCGCCTCGAATGCTAACTTCCTGCAGTCTCCTGTTCGAGGGCGAGATTGGATGCAATAAATAGATATGTTTTCCCAATTTTGGCAAATTCGGGAGACGCAAAATGAGCTATATCTACACTATCGCGCTAAAGTAAGCAGCAATACCATACGGCTTAGTTTCAAACACAGCCGCTACTGCCCGGCCGCTCTGTCTGTTCCCAGGACTTTTAGTCTCTATGTGAACGTGGCCCTCGAAGAACCGCAGAGTTTTGACACACACAAATATTATATTAAGTTTCAATAATTTCCAGCGGATACATTAAAAAACATTTCTGATTTCCTTTTTAGAAAATCACATTAAAAAGTAAAACCAGTTCTAATTATTTTTATGTATGCGAAATATTTTTAAATTTACATTACTTATATATGAGAAACAAGAAAATATATTTATACCAGAATAGTTTTACTAAAGCTGTTCCCTTTCTCAGTCTTCGCCGTGATCGAGGTTGGTCTCTAGCAGCTTACTGTACAAGCTGCTTGAGTTTTCGTGTGCCGTCACCACGCATCATGTATGCACTCCCTACTGACAATAATTCAGGGCATCCTTCTTTAGGATGAATGAAAGAATACATGGTGAACCATCTTTTAGGATGGACTATGTAGCATAACGGGCATTAGAGCATCGTATGAGAATTTCTTTTCAAGCTCCACACTTCTCGCTCCCTTATTAGCTGATGTGTTGATCCAGGTGGGAAAGTCTCTTTTAAGCGGATTGTGGCTTTAAGGGACCGTAACTTCTTAAGCTTTCCCACGCATTCTGACAATTGTCTTTCTCTCTCCTGGTACACATATTTCTTTTCAGCTAACACTAAAACATATTATATTTGCTTTGCAAAAGACATCTCTAGAAGCGTAAGTTACTTAATGCAAAAGCAATGACAAGCAAATTAAAGGATTTACTTGCTTTGCAAAGGAATGCTCCAGAAGCGTAAGTTTTCCAAGGCAAAAAGCAATGACAGTCAAATTAAAGGATTTACTTGATTTGCAAAGGGCAGCTCAAAAAGCTTAAATTACACAACGCAAAACATAGGCAAACCACCAAACTAAAATAAGTATGTCCTTAAGAAATGCTATTTATTAAACCTCCAATAATACAACTAATTAGGTGGAAGCAGCATATTAAATTCAAACTCACAATGATTTCATTACAACAAGAGCAGGACAAATAAATAAAATAAATAAATTGATACTCTGAAACATAAAGTTGCAGTAAAATGTATCCATATAAATTATCGGCGTAACTGAAATAAAATTTACCTTCCGCCGTCTTCTATGCCCGCAAGGCATTTAATTAAAATTCCAGCACAGTTTAAGCATAGCTTTCTTGATCCTTTAGCATTCAGTCTAAGGCAATACATATACTCTACCATTCTAATTTCAACAACTTTGCATTACAATCTTTCCTGTGGAATGACTGTTCCTTCCTACTTTCAAAGGCTGCTGGACCTACGGTGACAAGTCTTTCCCGTCTTACAGAGCTGTGACACTGCTCATTCCGACGACTAAATCTTGTTAGAGGCAAGAAATCCGAAGTCATATTTGAGCTATTGAAACTTCGCCTCAAAATCAGTTCCTTCGGTTCTTGTACATTTGATCCTTACTAAAGCTGTAAGAAGAAATTGGCAAAGAGATTTTCTTGAAAGTATCGATTTCAAAAAAGTTCATTTCGTTCTGAGTGGGATCTTTTCGTTCGTTTTGGTGGGTGATTCTTCCGGTTTAGAAGGAAATGTGTGTTCTACACAACAGAGGAGTAAAATGTCTTACAAAGATGCATATAGTTCTATAGTGGTGGCTAAAATTGTGGATACTCTTTGAAATTTTAATGCCTTGCAACTTTGCTAGCTTATAAGAAATATTATGCTTCACAAAATGCAAATGTTTATATAAAAATTGAAAGAAAATTTGATACTGAATTAGGCATTACTGATATTCATATGTTAGCTCATATTTGTTTTAGGTCAAGAACTACTATCATATAATTACTTAAGGTTCTGCACCTGTATATATATATATATATATATATTTAAGGTTGTGCACCTGTCACACCGAAGACCAGAAATCCAATCCTATTATGTCGTCATTGTGGCGCAGAGGCCTAAGAGCTGGCTTCTGACCGTTCATCCGAGATGGCTCAGAGTTCGAATCTGGGGACATTGCTTCTCACTCTGATCTGAACTCGAATTTGTGGATTGGTCTGATTATCGGAGAAGGCAACCGGAAAATTTGAGATTTCATCTAGCTATCCGCATTACTAACACTCTGCCTTCTGAAGAGAAGCGGAGTGTTACAGTTTTATCAGTATGGAAAGCAGCAGATAAATCTGCTTTAACTAAACCAGACCAATTGAATCAAACGAACAGTTCAGAAAACATCAAACTGTATTCATAATTATATTTTGATATATGTTACTGAGGACTAAGTTTTGCAACAAATGTGAGTGTGCACATTTTTAAAGTAATTCAGCGTGAGGAAACCTCACAAAATGATAATTGTTTTATTTTCACAAAAAGGTAATTACGTTTCTCTGATTTACTTCTTTTTCACGGTATACTGTCCCGATCTGTTGTTTTTATAACAGTGTTTTTATATATTTATCTTATGGCATTTCAATATCTAATTCTCACAGAATTTCGAAACTAATCAATATCAATATTTCTTTCAAAGCGTATTAAGGTTATTCGAAAGAAATCGAGAAAAGAAATTTGCAATTTGAGAAATAAACAAAATATGCTATACTATTTTAGATAGTGGTGTAGATTATGTTGCACTGTACTTAACTGAATTCTAAGAAAGGTGAAATTTTCATTCCCGATAATAAAAAAAACTATGTTTTTGGAATTTAAATGTCCCTATTGCAAAATAAAGTTATTTTCGCATTATGTTTTAAGCACAGGCCTATTTGCTCCGTTAAACTGCTTGGATCACGGAGTTAATAAGCCTCATTGCCTAAAATTTATAAAATGAGGTATAAGGCTGATTTTATAAATTTTAAGCAGCGCGTAACTTATTTGAATAATGGGAGGATACAGGGAAGATCAAATATTTTTGACTGGAAAGATTAGAATCATTTACGAAATGTACCCTTCGCCGAATTCTGTTGGAGGGAAAAATAACCAACCGTAGGTGAATAGCATTTTACAATGTGAATCAGTATTACTGATTCTTCTTTTCTATTACACACGTAAATTGACAGGACAAATGCGATGTAATGTGTGAAAGCAACACCAGTGTTGAAGAGCTATCACACAACTTTTGCACCCAAAAGATATGCAATAAAACCATTAATGAGCCAAATGGTTAGCTGGAGAAGTGTTAATTACAGTGGCATCGAAGTTATAAGTTTGTCAGGAAAATGGCCCTTAAAACGTACATGTACAAAACGTACAAAAAAATTTCAAAATGATAAATGGCATTGAGAAATTTATGCTTCTAACGGGTATAGTTTGTTTTTAATAACGATGTATTTAAAGTTGAACTGGGGGAGAAAAACAAAAATGTTATAAATTACAATATACAGGGGTTGTCCAAAATAATAGGAACACCTTGAAACAATAGGCGTTACGCACCTAATATGGTGTGGGAGCACCCTTGGCATTTCAAACTGCTTGAATCCTCCTTGGAATGGACGCATTAAGTGGTACGTTTTACCATTCGTACTTCCGAAACTGCTCGAATTCCTTGAGAGACGCCGGAGGAGGATAACGGGATTGCACTCTGTCTTCCAACACAGACCACATGGGTTCAATAATGTTTAAGTCCGGTGATTGTGTAGTCCAAGAAAGGTGTGCAACTTTATCCTCATGTTCCTCAAACCATGATTGAACAGTTCCACCTCTGTGAATGGGGGAATTATTATCTTGAAAGGTGAATTCCCCTGACGGAAACAATGTCTGCGTCATTAAATCCACATAGTCGGCCAAAAGAGTGACATAGTAACTGCTAGTGATCGTCCGTGTAAGGCAATAATGGGACCTGCTGCAAACCACGTGATCATGGCCCAAACCATTACGGAACCGCACCCATGATTCACTGTAGGAACGAGACAGTCTGGGTTGTAGGCTCCTGCGGGGGTTCTCCACGCGTAAACCCGTCCCGTATTGGGGAATAGGGAGGAACTTGATTCATCGGAAAACAAGACATGTTTCCATTGACCCTCAGTTCACGTTTTATGTTTCTGGCACCACTGCAGTCTCCGTTTCATATTCGCCTGTGACACCAGGGGTTTTGCAATTGCAGCTCTGCCGTAAATATTGTGCTCAAGCAATTCCCATCGCACGCTATGGGTCAACACTGGGTTTTGGAGATGTGCATTAAGCTCAACAGTCACTTTCGTCACCGTGGTCTTCCTCCGTGCTGTCACAATCCTCTTTAATGTCTTCCTGTCTCTCGCAGTGAGTTTGGTTTTCCTTCCACACCTGTGTCTCGCAGATGATGTTGTGCCGTGAACATTGCATGCTGTCATGACTTTCGACACGGTACCTCTAGATAACCCCAATACCTGTGCCACTGTTGATACCGACGCAGCAACCAGACGGGCTTCTACAATCTGCCCACTTTGGAACCACGACAGGTCACTCATTGTGCTTTCACCTCCTGGAACGAAATTATGGAAACACCGGTCTACAATGCAATCACACCAACCCTTGAGACTATAAGCAACCCAGTTTTACAAAAATAATTGTAGCTACATGTCGTTTTACTCAAAAAGGAGCACATATCAAAGTCACTGTTTTCAGCGAGGTGTTTCCACTATTATGGACAACCCCTGTATTTTACCGCATTACAAAAAACATAAAGGCTACGAAAATGAAACTTCTTTGATGGAAAATAATCTCTTTATAAAAATCCTGATTCGAAATCACGTATAAATCCTGACAAAAAAAATCTGAGACGAATGCTTCGGTATTCAGCTCGTGAGAAAACATCTATTTCTTTTCTTCTGTAGAAAGAACATTTTTGTGCTTTTCTAAGCGCCCTAAACTGTAGTATATTCCAACATGCGAAAATGTATGAAACTTACACGTGTTAATAAACAAACTTCGAACTAAACAGAAATCGCAAAGTGTAAAACAATAATAAGTGTGTAAAATAAAGATACTCTAATAAAGAGCACTGAAAGTTGCAATATGTTAAGTTGTGTGAATGAGTTTTGGGGAATAGGGCTCATTAAGCATCTTCTTCAGCATAATCCTAATCCTAATCAAAGCACTGAAATTCCTAAGGGTAAAATATTCTGGTGTGAAGCAATCTGAACACCGAAGCACACTTTCTATATGTGCAATTAAGAAATAAAATAATATGCTGGATCATTCCAAAATGCGAAACAACAAGTAAGATACTCAGATAATATATAAGATACTCAGATAATATGCGGAACAACAAGTAAGATACTCAGATAATATATAAGATACTCAGATAATATGCGGAACAACAAGTAAGATACTCAGATAATATGCGGAACAACAAGTAAGATACTCAGATAATATATAAGATACTCAGATAATATGCGGAACAACAAGTAAGATACTCAGTACTCAGATAATATTGTGGATGACTTGCGGCCCTTTACGAAATCTGCTACGACTTTGGAATAGAGTGCATTGCAGTACTAAAAATATATATATATATTTTTTTTTTGATTGGAGGTTTTTAACGACCACCGTGAGCAACTCAATGGGCTATAAGCAGTCGCCCGTCCCTAATTTAGGGTCACTGGTTCCAGGGAAGGGAGAGAGCCAGTGCCGTAAGACAAACACAACATCCATGCCTCACCGGGATTCGAACCCGGACCCCTTACGGACGAATGATCAGAGGCCATCGCTTAGACCACTGCGCCACCGGGGCGGCCTAAAAATATATCATCTGCATACCTGCGCCAAATCTGCGGATGGGTGTTATGTTAAGGAAATCCTTCTCCAATGGGTAGATAATAGCTTCGACTAGGATCGATGATAAAGAAGATCCCATAGGGACAACTTTAGTCTGTAAGTGATAACAAAGTAACTGAAAAAATCGAATTAGCCACTGGGACCATCACCTCGTAGAGGTCTCGGAGAGAATCTTGAGATAATACCTAAGTCTTTTCAGGCAACAAATATGGCTCACATACCGCTCGTTTCAAATTTGTAGTTGCTTCAGGAATCGGGACGGAAGGGAACAGAGAGACCACGTCAAAACCTCCCATGATACGAGTGGTATTCACTCGGATGCTCTTTAATTTTGATACGAAACCTAGCACTTTGTATACATCATCTCTAGGAAAATGTCGCCCAAATGCGTAAGCTAAGCAATTCAGAAAGAGGATGAAAATTTTTAGACACAACGGACATGCCTCATTTAAACCTTAAACAATGTAGTTGCCTTCACCTAATTTTTTTTTTGATTGGAGGTTTAACGACCACCGTGAGCAACTCAATGGGCTATATGCAGTCGCCCGTCCCTAATTTAGGGCCATGGTTCCAGGGAAGGGACAGAGTCATTGCCGTAAGGCAAACAAAACATCCATGCCTCGCCGGGATTCCAACCCGGTCCCCATTCAGACGAATGATCAGAAGCCATCGTTTAGACCACTGCGCCAACGGGTCGGCCACCTAAAAATCGCTAGCTGTTTTAACATTCTTTGTAACGGGCGATTCAAACTTAACTTTTAGTGATCATTGATTACTGGTTTGACCCAACTATCTCAAACCAAGCGCAATTAAAAAAAGAAGAAACTGTTTCTTTTTGACCAAAAAATAGTCGAAACCGCTGTGTTTACATAATTTTCAAAGCCTTAGATAGATTTTTCGAGAGAAAAGAATCTCTTTGAACATATGTTGTAATGTGCATTTTACTCTATATTTCCTAAAAAGTGTTTCACATGCAAACGTTTGAAAGTATTTTTACTCAGTATGACAACTGGTATTTGCGACAAAACGTATAATAGTTACCTGAGCGGACAGTTCTCTAGGAACACGAAACTGATGAATAGAATCAAATACGCCATTGCCGACCAACTCATGTATCTGTTGTTTATTTTGACTGTAATCTTGGTTGAATCTGAAAACTTTGTAGGTCTTGGGAAGGGTTCTTCATCGATTGATTAGCATTCGTAAGTTCGGAAATGCAGAAGCTAATAATAGCTTGATGGATTGCATTTCAGACGAATAAAACAAAATACATTTGATGTTACAAATATATTTCTTCGTATGGCACTAAATAAAGAATTTAAATGCATGAAATTGTTAAACAATTTGAGAATTCAATTTACTAGTATATGAAGCACGTTATTTTCTATGATTTACATATAGCCTCTATGTTTAATGTTACAACTAAATATGTGAGAACAAAGAATCAACAAATTAATACTTGAGGGTATTTCTTTTTAAATGAATCGTACTGAACCGGCTATTCCGCAGACGTATCCTTAGAAAATTTCAAAATCCAAAGACGTGAAGCAGGTATTGTATATACTTCTCCCGATTTCCGATCTACCATGAAAACCCTTTAGCTCTCAGGACAAATATTTAGAAGCCAAAGTATGATCGTAGGAAAAGGAAATGAAATTCGTAAATGTCATTAATAAAGGAAATGAAATTTGTTCAGTTTTATTACTCGTAGCTTTCTCTTAAATAAGATTATTGTAATAGAGGAAAGGTACAGACCCTAAAACTGACCTGCTTAGAAGATGTTATTAAGGTATATATTCTCCAGTAAATTAGCTGATATTTCAAAATGTCAAATACAAACGTCAGTAAAGAAAGAAAACCCAAATGATGCAACTTCAAATTTCTACTATCTGACGTAAAAAAGTAAATAATTGATCGGTCATTTTATCATAGAGAAAACATTATTCACTCCTAGTATCGGATCGCTATCTGTTTGTCACAAAGGGAATCTTAAGAGAATAGAATATTCCTGTTTCTTCCTTATTTCAGGAAGTTCTCTTTATCTCATAAACAATTTATTGTTTCGTATGATGTAATTTTAATTTGCTTCTTTTCTTACGTAACATTTCCGTTTCTATGTATGATGTTTTAAGTAAAGCTATACTAGGTCCCGGAATTACAACCCATTAACCTGTTCTGGAGGATTCCACGTCAACCTGGGATGAAATTAGTTTCTTTAAAAAATCAAATTTAGCACATTTCATTCCATGCATCTTTGGTAAGAAACAATTTACACTGTTCCTGTGTTTAGTTGATTTTCTTAGTTTTTAAAAGAAAAAAGTCCTTCTCGTGTTACATTGCTCATTAACTTGCAGTAGAGTGTATAAACTGCAAGTCTACAGTTCAATAAAAAGTTTCTTTTTACTTATTTTCTACATCCAGTAAAATTATCAGCAGGATGCTTTTGTGACTGATATGTGTGTACTGTATTATATCGGTCTTGCTCTATGCTAGCTGGCAACAAATATAGGAAATATAATCTGAAATCTTGTTATTACTATTTCCTTGAAATATAACGTTTCAAATAAAATATAAATCATGATACAACCTGATTCCTTATATTTAGTGTTTCCAGAAAGCGAATGCAATTCGCTATGTCTTCTACATTAGAAACCCGCGGTGACATTTGAAATTTAGGAAGCACCAAAAACATTTCTGTAGATTCGCACTGAGGTCGGTAATATGAAGAACATTATGCTAAAAATTCCTTTGTTCCGCAATAGTGCCTTAATTTTTTTTGCCACGGTACACATACTATGTTTCCGTTTAGTGTGTGTGTGCGTGCGAGAGAGAGAGAGAGAGAGAGAGAGAGAGAGAGAGTGCTTGTTCTTCGTTACTTAGTCTAAGAGGTAGTTGTTCAGTAAATGAACTGTGTCTCTCCATCCCTCTCTATTCTCCACCGCTCTAGTTGTTTTCTTTTTCAAAAACATTATAATCCGCAAATCCCAAAACTGCTCTTGAAAACAGGGAGTATTTGCTCTTGGAAACTACAAAAGAAATTTAAAGAAAAGTTTATAAATTGAAGTTTATCAGATCATTTCTCTTATTGCTTTAAATGCATTTTTCTCTCATACAGTTCAAGTGCATGCAAAGTGCTTCGTTGTGTGTTATTTTAAAAAGTGGCGGACGTACAATGCGACCGATATCTGTAAACCGGTATTCACATAACCGCTACGGTGCCGTTTTACAATTACAATATTTCCCTGATAAACTTGATATCTCTGGTGTTAACTCATATCCAAACGCAAATTATCTTAGCCATAACTGTTTAAACTAATTAAATGGCACAGAAATTCTTCAAAGAAATGGATTTCCATTTCAAAGCTGTAATTTCTTTTATGAATACAGTCTATATGTATATTTTTCTGTATTTATCTATGTTCACTCTTGATTTTTTTCTCCGTGACGGAATATAAATGAATTTCAGTTGATTTCAAGTATTCATGTCAGCAAACGTATAATAGATACTTTCTCAAAGCCCTCCACTTTGAAATTGGAATTACTGGTTACTGGAAATGGTACAAACGACAAATTTTGCGGTACAATCCGATTCAAACGAGGTACAAACGAATGGCGTAGTTGACATTTCAATATCTCGTGGGGGACTGTCGTTTCCCAAGCACCCCACTTTGAAATAGGAATAACTCTTTACTGGAAATGTAACAAACGGAGTTCAAACGAATGCCCTTGCCGAAATTTCAAATTTGAGCAGTGGGGAGACTGACGTTTCCCAAGCCTCCCACTTTGAAATTCGAATTACTGGTTATCGGAAGTGGTACAAACGAAAACTTTTGGAGTACGATCCGGTACAAACAAAGTACAAACGAATGGCGTAGTCGAAATTTCAAAATTGCGAGTTGGGGGCTACCGTTTTCTCCAAGACCCCTACTTTCAAATTGTAATTACTGGTTACCGGAAGTGGTACAAACGAAAATTATTTGCGGTGCAATCCCATTCAAACGGAGTACAAACGATTGACATAGTCGAAATTTCAAATTTTCGTAATGGGGGGTGGTGACGTTTCCCCATCTCCTAACTTTGAAAAGGAAATAACTCCTTACCGGAAGTGGTACAAACGGAATATTTTGCGGTACAATACGGTACAAACGGAGTACGAACGAATGGCATAGTTGAAATTTGAAAGTTCCGTGGTCGTGGTGCTGCCGTTTCCGCAGACCCCACTTTGAAATGGGAATAACTCGTACCTGGAAGTGGTACAAACGAAATTTTTGCGGTACAATCCGGTACAAACGGAGTACAAACGAATGGCATAGTCGTAATTTCAAAATTGCGGGGTGGGGGCTGATGTTTTCCTCGAGCCCCCACTTTAAAATTAGAATTACTGGTTACCAGAAGTAGTACAAACGAAACATTTTGCAGTACGATCCGGTACAAACAAAGTACAAACGAAAGGCGTATTCGAAATTTCAATATGGCGTGGGGGAACTGCCGTTTCCCAAGCACCACACTTTGAAATATAAGTAACTCTTTACCGGAAGTGGTACAAACGAAATTTTTTGCGGTACAAACGAAATTTTTTGAGGTATAATGTGGTACGAAGGGAGTACAAATGAATCGCGTTGTCGAAATCTGAAAATTGGGAGGTGGGCGGGGATTACCATTTCTCCAAACCCCCACTTTGAAATGAGAATAACTCATTACCGGAAGTGGTACAAACGAAAATATTTGCGGTACAATCCGGAACAAACGGTGTACAAACGAATGACATAGTCGAAATTTCAAAAATGGGTAGTAAGGGGAGGGGAGGTAGGCTGCCGTTTAACGAATCTCCACTTTGAAATGGGAATCACACGTTACCGGAAGTGGTACAAACGAAAATTTTAAGGTACAATCCAGTACAAACGGAGTACAACAGAATAGCATAGTCGAAATTTTAAAATTGCTAGGTGGGGGCTGTCGTTTTCCCCGAGCCCCCCACTTTGAAATTGGAATTACTGGTTACGGGAAGTGGTACAAACGAAATTGTTTTTGCGGTACGATCATATCGAAACGGAGTACGAACGAATGACTTAGTCGAAATTTCAAATTTGCGTAGTTGAGGGGGTGACGTTGACGTTTCCTCATCTGCCCACAATGAAATGGGAATAACTCGTTACCGGAAGTGGTAGAAACGAAACATTTTGCGGTACAATCCGGTGCAAATGAAGTACAAACAAATGGTATAGTTGAAATTTGAAAGTTCCGTGGGGAGGGTGTTGACATTTGCCCATCTCCCTACTTTGAAATGGGAATAACTCCTAACCGGAAGTGGTACAAACGAAAATTTTTGTGGTACAATCCGGTACAAACGGAGTACAAACGAATGGCATAGTCAAAATTTCAAAATTGCGAGGTGTGTGCTGCCGTTTTCCCCGAGCCCACCACTTTGAAATTGGAATTACTGGTTACCGGAAGTGGTACAAACGAAAGATTTTGCTGTACAATCCGATTTAAACGGAGTACAAACGAATGCCCTTGCCGAAATTTCAAATTTGCGTAGTGGGGTGGGGAGGAGGCTGACTTTTTCCCATCTTCCAACTTTGAAATCGGAATAACTTGTTACCGGAAGTGGTACAAACGAAAATGTTTGCTGTACGATCCGGTACAAAAGGAGTACAAACGAATGGCATAGTCGAAATTTCAAAATTGCGTGGTGAGGAGTTGGTGTTTCTCCAGACCACCACTTTGAAATGGGAATAACTCGTCACCGGAAGTGGTATAAACGAAATGTTTTGCGGTACAAACGGAGTACAAACGAATGGCATGGCCAAAATTTCCAAATTGCAAGGGGGTGTCATTTACCTTGAGCCTCTCACTTTGGAATTGTAATTACTGGTTACCGGAAGTGGTACAAACGAAAATTATTTGCGGTACAATCCCATTCAAACGGAGTACAAACAAATGACATAGTCAAAATTTCAAATTTGCGTAGTGTGTGTGGGGGGGGGGGGGGTGACGTTTTCCCCATCTCCTAACTTTGAAAAGGAAAAGCTTGTTACCGGAAGTGGTACAAGCGGAAGTTTTTTTGTTTCAATCCGGTACAAACGGAGTACAAACGAATCGCATAGCTGAAATTTGAAAGTTCCGTGGTGGTGGTGCTGCTGCTACCGTTTGCGCTGCCACCCCCCCCCCCTCCTTTGAAATGGGAATAACTTGTAAACGGAAGTGGTACAAAGGAAAAAATTTTGCTGTACAATCCGTTACAAACGGAGTACAAACGAATGTTGTACTCCGTTTGTAAGTCGTTATTTCAAAATTGCGTGGTGGGGTCTGCCGTTTTCCCTGAGCCCCGCACTTTGAAATTGGAATTGCTGGTTACCGGAAGTGGTACAAACGCAAATTTTTACGGTACAATCCGATTCAAACGGAGTACAAACGAATGCCCTTGCCGAAATTTCAAATTTGCGTAGTGGGAGGAGCTGACGTTTCCCCACTTTCAACTTTGAAATGGGAGAACTCGTTATCGGAAGTAATACAAACGAAAATGTTTGCGTTTCAATCCGGTACATGCAGAGTACAAACGAATGGCATAGTCGAAATTTCTATATTGCCTGGTGGGGGGCTGCCGTTTCCCCTGCCCTTCCACTTTGAATCGGAAATCACTCTCTACCGGAAGTTGTACAAACGAAAAATTTTGCGGTACAATCCGGTAAAACGGAGTACAAACGAATGCCATATTTGAAATTTCAAAATTCCGAGAGGGGGGGAGCTGGCGAAACGGAGCTGATTACATGAGCAAGTAGTGAGAACTTTAGTTATGATATTGATTAAATTTAAACGCATAGAAACCGTAAGGAAATAAAAAGGGTAGAAAGTATGTTGTACTTGTCACGTCTATTGCAATCTGTGTCCTTAAAAGTAAATTTTGGTTACTCGTGGAAGATAGAACTTTTTGGCTAAGTGACAGTTAGATCAAATTACCAAAATTTTTGAATGTAATTTATACATGTACCAAAATGTATGAATGTGATTTATATATATACCAAAATTTATGAAAGTGATTTATATATATACTGCCAAAAAGGACTGACGCTGAAAAAAAAGTGGTCTGTTTGATTCCTGTTCAAAATTAAATACAAGCGATAGTGGCTGTGTTACACAATTTAGAAATTTTCTCGTTTAACCTTTGAAGTTGTAAACAAAGCAAACAGTATATTTAACCTATGTCTGCTTGTGTCCTTGCTGTTCGTGGCCTGTGCCTCTGACACTCAGGGATTTGTTGCAAAATACAAGTTTCGTTTTAATCAAAAGTGGAGAACACGCACCCTCACTATTTTAAAAGCAAGAAACCGTATTCCCACTGAAATTTACAAACAGATGCGTTCCATAAAAATTACTTCAAAAGGAGCGACTTACATACATTTTTATGACACCGCTATATATACAAATATTTTGCTCCACATTAACACTTTAAGCGTCTCGAACGAAATAACTCGGGGTACGTTTGAGTGGCCCATAGTGGTTGGCACGAAATAACTCGGACTACGCAACATGTACACTGCCCTGCTCAACCGAGTGTCCTCGAACTCTGGACAACAGTGAACATTGCATTCACCCTTTGCTTTGTTATTCAAACTGTTCGTTTACGGGGATGGTTGACACTAATCCTTTCTGACTGATTACCGGCTAAAAGGGTTCGGACAATGGCACTGAATCTAAAAGAAGAGACGTTTGGATGTCAATGCAGTTTCTACATTTGTCTTGGAAAAATAAATTCACGAAGCTTGAACTGTAGTTACGCGACAATTAAAACTGAAGGAAACCTTTAGAGTATTTCAGTAATTCTCTGTAATCAACTTGGCAAGAGAAAATATTACTTTCGGGAACACAATCTTTTAATTTTAAAATATTTAATTAACGCGATTTTATTTAAAGAAATAGGAAATCCACTGTGAAACTGATTTTTCGGTTTGCATCAGCAACCTAAATGTAATTTAAAGGATATGACATGATTTGTTTTATATGCAATTTCTCATTAGGTGGTACTGAAAACAAAATTTAAATTTCAAAAATTACTTTATTTTAGGATTTTTCAAAAGTGCTTTGCTATTTTAAATGAAAACCGCAACGATTTGAACTATTAGTGAGAACAGATAGTTAGATATAAGTGTGAGCAATAAAAAGTAGATAAAACACACAAGACACAAAGACGATTTTCTTTAATTTAACAGGAGGAAATAGTAGGTCGGTTGTCAGTCAGCATGCTTTGTACGAAGACAGTTGATCTAATTTTTTTGAACACATATATTTTCGGATTCACAGAGATGGAAAACCGTTAGCTAGAAAAAAATCGCGCTATCCTTGCAGAAGTCCAGTCAGACTCTCATTCATTGTATGTTATTTAGAATTCAATTATATTACAAGCTACGCTTTTCGGAAAGCTTAATATCGAGTTGCCCATAGTTGGATTTTTTCAACCTACATATTTTGAAGAGCGAGATCAGACTGGATTAGTTTTTCATAAATACAGTCATGTTAAACACTTGCATTTATTTTAAAAACAGCCAACGTCTCCTAATGCACAATCTCGTGACTGCTATGTTTAATCCGATATGAATAACGAATGCGCACAGAAATACTGCTCACAGAAAAAATCGCACTCCTCGAAAATAAGAAAAAAATGTCCACGTCTTGAAAGTAAGAAAATACTCAGATGTGTGTTGTTTTCTTACGTCTGTTAGAAACAAGACGATTTCCTGCAAAACTCGCTTTTGCTGTGACTATCAATAGTCTCATGGTAAAACACCCAAGAAAGTAGATATCTACCTTCCTGAACCAGTGTTTAGCCATGGCCAACTATATGATGCGTTGTCAAGAGTTCGACGGTTTGGTGACGTCACAGTAAAAGAAGACCATGGGCCAGAACAAGGAAAACCACTTCTAGATTACGAAAAGATATTTACAAAAAAAATCGTGTATAAAGATATTTTGTAACGTCGTGGACTTAGTTGATAAATGTTAAAAGAAATTCCAAAAAAACACGTAATACAAAGCAAACCCCAAAAAACATGGGGTAGCACGTTAAAGGAAATACACGTCCCTTACCAAGGGACGATTATCATCAGGTAAACGCTTACGTATTTTGTATTTTCATGCATGAACAATGAAGCACATCAAGGGTATATTATAATGCACACTCATTATTTATAATGATTCGGCAAAAGATAATAATAACTCATGAATAGCAATAAGTGATTTCTAGAACCCGTTGTATTCTTATCTTAACGGGCATAACAGCTAGTCTTATATGTACAGAAACCAAGAGAGACACGAAATTAGAAGATTATCAGTTTGGCCCCAAATATTTTAAACAACGTTTGATGTGGAAATTGTGTGACTGTAAAAACGTACAAAACGGGGGAAATATACGAGAATTATGGAGACTTCAAAAAAAACGTCGCTCGAAACGGGAAAATGTAATATCTGAGGACAAAAAATCATGTTTTCACTTTATAATAAAATTAAAATTCAAACTGTCTCATACGCACATGATTTATGGTCAGATGTTTCACACCATAATGGATTTACCGAGAGTTCAAATTTAACGAAGATCTCCGTCCGTCTCAAGCTCCTCGTAATATTTGAATAAGCGAGATCTAATATTTACTTATATCTCTGACACTGATAGCCCGTAGGTGTTCATGGGTTCCGCATTGTTCAAAAACACCTGATTTTCTGTGCAAGAAAGGTTTGCATAAGAATATCATTGTTTGAAAGAAGCGAACAATATCTATTACGCAAATTCCTCTTCCTGGAAGCAAGTTAAGAGCATCAGAAAGGAGAGACCCCATCAGAAGGAAAAGTAGAATAGGATATGATGTTATGACTTTACTTTAATCTTCAAGTTCACAATGAAGTTCCCAGCTATGGAAGATATTTATAGTATCAGGTTTCTCAAGAAGTACAATGGACATTTCTTTTCTGTATCTTTGGAAGATAAGAGGAGGTCACAATACAGTTGAAAAATTCGGTTAGTAGTATATTATAAAATATATTTCGTTTTACATATTTCGTTTTATTCTATATTATAATTGTTTTTTCCAAAAGAGAGTTAGTCATTCAAGAAATTAATGTAAGCTAATTTTTTGGCATGCAAAGGAGCGATAATAATTTATCAATGTTCAGGCTTTCAGTGAATAACAGCTGATATTTTGTATGAGGAGCAGTTAGAATTTTTAGAATCGTCCCGAATAGGAATGTAAGTCCCCTTGGTTAAAAGTTGGAATAAAGCAGTGGAAGTTGAGCCATTACGATGGTCAATTTGGTGTTCTTTCCAACGGATTGTAAGGGTCCTGGCAGTGGGACCGATGTAACATTTATCAGTGAAATCCGGTGTTAGAGATTTAAGAGGAACGTGATATATTCCATGTCTGTGCAGGTCAGTAGGTTGTTCACGGTCTTTTTTAATAGATGAAAATAAGTTAGAAAATCTGATCCCAAAACTCAAATCATGGTGATGACAAATAGTCTTTAAAGGTCTGACAATTGAAGGAACAAAGGGAAAAGATCCGACAAACTTGCGAATGGGACGATTACCATACAAGGTGGTAGAAGCAGAGCGAAGGAATCCGCTAGTCAATCTGTCGATCAAAGATTTCGAGTAACCAAAAGACTCCGCCAAATTACGAATGATATCCAATTCAGTCCTCCGAAGCTCATAGGTGGAGGAATGAGAAAAGGCACGACGAATTAAGAAATTGAAACCAGAGAGTTTATAAAACAAGGGGTGAGATGAAGTGACGGGAATAATAATGGGACATGAACTAGGTTTTCTGAATACACTGAATGACAAAGAACCAGAGGAAGAGTGCTGAAGTTTAAAATCCAGAAACGGTAAGCAATTATCAACCTCCAACTCAACTGTGAACTCCATGGAGGGATATTTGGACGAAAGGCGGTGTACAAAAGAGTAAAGATCCTCTTGAGAGGACGGCCAGAAAATAAGGATATCATATTTTATATTATTAAGGATATCATAGAAAATAAGGATATCATTTATTTTAAGCTGCCTCTTCCACTGTATGTTTTTATGGCGTCTGAGGATGGATGCATGTTGGCAGGACCCAAGACGTCTCACGCTTTTAAATTTTTAACTAACATTAAAGTTTTTATTCCATCATAAAACTTTTTTTATATATCCTGTGAAGACGGTTTGTCGTTTATAGTACGTATAGCGTATTATCAAAATTAGAAAATGTGATGGGCATGAAGTTCATATCAGCGTCACTTCGTAGCTGCAATAACATGACAAGAGCTCAATCAGAAAAGCTTAGGGCAATTTCATATAAAGCTTGGGTTTTGAACGCAGACGGCGGAATATTTTGGCAATGGTTTTGAAGATACAAATATTTCTTCAATAATCTTAAAAATTACCCGCTTTTTACATCTTATTTTATCATGCAATGAGAAGTTTTTTTTATTTGCGTATACCATTTTATGAGCAGACTAAAAATGCAATAAAAAAATAAAGAATTTTATTGAGGCTGGCACTTGCCCTCGTAATTTCGTTATGTTTACAAATAAACTCTAAAAGTCAGCTATCCAATTTCTGATTTGGAAATATTTACCGTAAAAATTACAAATATAAAATTGAAGCCTGAAAACATTGCGAATGAAAATATATTAAAAAAAGTATATTCATGCACATTTTTCAACAATGATATCGGAACAGTGTAAACAGAATAATGGGTTCATTTGCGATGAAGAGAATAAGTAATTATCGAAAAGAAAGTATTACATGTCATTTGGGGGTGAAATTTGATTCTTTCCTATATGAAATTTTGCGTCATTTCGGTAGTTTCAAGGTTCCCTGCTCATGCTTTCATGCAGTTTTCATTTAGAACGAAAATACTTTATTTCACAGTTTTTTATTTTTAAAATTATATACGTAATTTTAATTGAAATTAAAATTTTAAATTCTGCTTCTGTTAAAAAACTCTTTCGCCTTTAATAGGCTTCTTTAATTCGAGATAACGACTAAGCTATTAAGAACCAACTTCCAACATTATTGTATCCCCTCTGCGGTAGTACATGTTCCTGAATTACATCATTTGAGAGATTATGTCTTTAAGAGCACTTTCGAACACAAATGATAAGTTTTGCGTAAATGCTGTATTTCCGTGTGTGAAGAACAAAAAAAAAACTATCCATCTGGGGGATGGGTTTGACTATAGTTTTCCGTGTAAGAATTTTGATCCACATTAAAGCGAATTTAATTGCAAGTTACAATATGATTCTGGCTTTGCTGTTTCTTCTCTGTATAAATTAGGAATAAATACTGTTTCATTTTTTATATTCAGAATCAGATTGGTGAAATGCATTTTGACGAGGTGTGATCTCATAGGGAATATGCGAATGAGAGCAGGTCTTTTATAGCAGTATTTGATGGAGAAAAGCTGGAGATAACAGATACATACGTTTATCTTTGACAGCAGATATCAAGATATCAAGTGAGGGTCACATTGATGAAGAAATTAATCGACGTATAAAACTTGCCAGGAGAGCTTTTGGAAGAAACAGCATAATTTCCAAGAGCAATATGCCATTATGTCTTAAAAGAAAAGTGTTTGATCAATGCATCCTTCCAGTGCAGAGACGTGGACCTTAACTAAAAGAGACATACAAAGGCTGCAGACAACTCAAACAGCATGGAGATGTGCATGCTTGGTGTAACCAGGAAAGATAAGAAGAGGAACTCGTGGATGCGAAAAATGACAAGAGTGGAAGACATCATGATCAGAGTTAAATCCCTGAAATGGCAATGGGCTGGACATACTGCCAGAAAGACAGACCATCGATGAACAGCCGAAAGTTTAGATTGGATTCCAAGGGACAAGAAAGACCCAGAAGAAGACCACATGGGATATGGGTGGATGAAATTCGAAAGTATTGTAACATCACAGACACTCGATCACAACACAAAACATTTATTACTTTACACAAAAAACATCAACTGGAATACACTCCGCGGTATAAACTGAACTTGTTGTCTTAGCCAAAGCTCGCCATGTCCTCCTCCTTCGATATCTCTCTCGCAACTCTCCTCATCACTCACCACACGCTCAAGTCATTAAATGTCAATGTATCCTTCCGCACTTTTGTGCGTGGAAGTCGTACTTTACAACCCCTCCTCACTCCAGAGGAACTTTTTCCAGTGGTAAAAAGTTCTGTCATTTTACAATACAATAGTCATAGTTCACATAATGAGTCATAATCCATTTACAAAGAGAAATATATGAGTTAATTTAACAATCATCTTTACGCGTTTTCCAACAATTTCTATGTATTATATACCACAACCAAAAAAAAAAAAAAAAAAAATGTTTTCACTAGCAGACACATAGCATGATCAAGGTGGATCATCTAAAGTTGGAACTCTGCTCAGTCCATCTGCATTTTTGTGCATAGTTCCCGATCGATGAATTATAACAAAATCATATGCTTGTAAAGCAAGGGCCCATCTCATCAGACGAGCATTTGAACTTGCGTTGGTGCGTAACCAAACGAGAGGGTTATGATCAGTTTGTATGAGGAAATTTTGACCATCCAGGTAGCATTTCAGTTTCTGTACCGCAAATATAATGGCGGCAAATTCTTTTTCACTGGTACTGTATGTCTTCTCTGCTGTCGAAAGTTTTCTGCTTAGATAGAGTACAGGATGTTCAGCGCCATTTTCTTGTTCTTGTGAGAGGACGACCCCCATTCCTTGATCTGAAGCATCAGTTTGTAGAATAAATCTACGTTCATAGTCAGGGGCATACAGAACAGGAAAACTAGATAAAGATTTTTTTAGTTCCACAAAGCTTTCTCACATTGTTCTGACCATATAATTTCTTCTTTACGATTTTTACCCTTCAAGATGTCTGTCAAGGGAGCTGCTATCGAAGAAAACATTGGAATATATCTGCTGTAATATCCCGCAAGGCCTAAGAAAGATCTTACTTGCGTCTTGTTCTTTGGCGTAGGAAAATTTCGTATGGCCTGAACCTTTCGTTCCGCTGGTTTTCGATATCCTTGTCCAACAATATGATCCAAATACAAGACGTGATCTTGAGCAAACTCACATTTGGAAGGTTTTATGGTCAAGGAAGCCCTCTGCAACCTCTGTAGCACTTCTTCAAGATGTATCAAATGATCCCGCCAGTTTTCGGAAAAAATGGCAACATCATCTAGATATGGTACGGCAAACTCTTCGCAGCCTCTCAAAAGTTGCGACATCATTTTGCTAAAGAAATAAGGCGCGTTCTTAAGGCCAAATGGCATCTTTAAGGACCGATACGTTCCAAAAGTAGTCACAAACGCTGCCAATCGTTGAGCTCTAGCACTTAATGGAATTTGCCAGTACCCTTTTGTTAAATCTAATACTGTAATATACTTCGCTCCAGAAACCTTTTCGACTCTTTCTTCTATGTCAGGCAATGGATAGAACTGGGTCCTTGTCACTTCATTCAATCGCCTGTAGTCAATACATGGGCGTGGATCTCTTCCGGGTACTTCTACCAAAATCATGGGTGACGTATAGTCTGATTCACCAACTTCTATAATCTTGTACTGCAGCATTTTATCTATCTTGGCTTTAAGAATATTTATCTGCCTGGGCGACATTCTATAAAGCTTAACTCTTACAATAGCATTACTAGCTAGCTCGATATCATGTTCGACCAAATGAGTCTTTCCTGGAATATTAGAAAAATTTTCAATTAATGGCATAATAGTTTTTTCAGATCCTGAATTTGTTGGCCACTTAGGCGCTCTCGAAGTTTACTGTTCTCCTCGATATCAGAGAAGTTAAATATATTGGGATTTTTTTCAACTTGCGGAAATTTAATCTCTAAATCCATTTCACCATTTTCATAACCGGGCAATAAGTTCACAAATTCTGGTCGTTTATGGTATGGTTTCAGCATGTTAATGTGATATACTTGATGCTTTACATTTTTACCTTCAAAGCTTACTACATAATTAGTCTCAGAATTTTTTTCTCAATTTTCCCTGGTCCTTTCCACTGTTCCGCTAACTTATTTGGCCTGCAGGTAACAAAAACCAATACTAAATCTCCTTCTTGAAATTCACGTTTTACCGTATTTCTGTCATACCAATATTTTCTTTTCAATTGAGCCACTTCCATGTTTTTAATGGCAAGTTCTTGACATCTTTTCATCCTATTTATTAACTCAAATACATATTCAGTGTCATAGTTTTCTTCTTCAGGATGACCCATCCATTTTTCATACAATAGTGTCATTGGCGTCCTCAAATTTTTTCCATGCACCAATTCAGCAGGCGTAAACCCTGTGCTTTCATGTGTCACAGTTCTCAAAGCAAACAGCGCCGCCGGTAACTGTTTCTCCCCATCCGGAGCAGACTCAAGACATAAAACTCTCAACATCCTTTTAATAGTTCGATGGAATCGTTCTACCGGATTACTTTGGGGATGATATACAGAACTATGAGTAACTTTCATTCCAAACCGCTCCAGAAATTCTAGTGTCAAAATGCTTACAAAACTGGCTCCTTGATCAGTTTGAATTTCTTTCGGAAATCCCATGCGGCTAAAATGTGTAACAAAGCGTCAACTACCGACTTGGATCCTATGTCTGGTACTGGTACTGCATCTGGATATTTGGACGACAAACACATAGCTGTAATTATGTATCTATTTCCGCTTGAAGTCTCGGGCAAAGGCCCACAGGCATCAACGTTGATTTTTGTAAAAATTTCAGGAATAATTGGAACTATTTTTAAAGGTGCTTTCGTTTTGTCCCCAGCTTTTCCAGCACGTTGGCATGAATCACAAGATTTTACAAATTCTTCAATGTGTTTATAACAGTTAAGCCAATAAAAATACTTCGTTAGTCTGTCTTTGGTTTTTGTCACTTTTAATGCCCTGAAGTTCCCTCATGACACATGTTTTTTATTTGTTCTCTATATTGTTCTGGAACAACAATAAGATCTTCCTCTTCGTCAATCTTGTTGATCTTCTTCTTCCCCAACATCCCATTTCTTAGTACAGCATAACCATTTGCCTTTTTAAAATCTGTTTTCTCTATTTCTTTAAGAATTTTTTTCAACTCCAAACTTTGCCGTTGATTTTCCATGAAACTTTTTGAATATTTTTTTACCAACTCTAACATGGCTTTATCTTCATCATGCCTCAATGGCAGAATTTCTTCTTCTATTTCATCTGATTCTCCGGAACCCACAGCCTCGCCTTCAAGGGCTTGTTTTTCTTTCTTCCCTGAATCATTCTTTACCGAATTTCTCTCTTCGTTGTTTTGTTTCTGTTTTTCTTGATACCTAGTAACCACATTTACTTGTTCTGAATTAAGTGGCCACTCCATATCATTTTTTTTAACAAAGCGGCAGTCTTATTTCCAAGTAAATATCTACCTTGATCCAGCGACTTTCTAATCACTGCAGCCTTATTTACAATATGACCTAATTCACATTCTAGTTCAACTTCTGCCAATGGTAAACAAACCTTTTGTTCATCCAGAAGATGCTGTACCCACACATGTTCTCCAGTAAACTCACCTGGCGACACATACTCTTGACAAATGATATCAACTGATGAACCTGTATCCCGGAGAATAGGCATGGTAACTCCATTTATTTTTCCTTCAAAGGTATAGGGTGCCAAGAGATCCCGTTCAGTTTCCTCTCTGATTCTATTTACGCTTCCTGAGTTCTGTGATTTTAGCTTAGGACACTGAGGTCGAATGTGATCATAAGATGCACACTCGTAACATTGAATCTTCCGTCTGCGATCATACTTTTCTTCATTCTGAGATACATTCCGTTTTGACCACCCTTGTCCTACATCTGACTTAACATAATTTTTGTTATAAAATCTATTTTTCATAAAATTTCTGCGATCATAGTTATCTCTAGTTTTTTCTCACTGCCTTGCATTTTCTTTGAAGCACAAAATTCATTCGACGAATTTTTCTTGATTCCTCCTCTTACACTTTCATAATTGCCCACCATATCAGCCAAATCTGAAGTTGAGACAATATTTGACCATTTATCAATAAAATGCTGCCTTATTTCTATAGGCACTCTCCGCTTCAATTGATCTGTGAACATTAATTTTTTTAGCCCTTCAAAATCGCCTATTTTAAGTTATGAAATCATTTCATTAAAATAATTTTCAAACTCGAAGGCGAAATCTCTCCAGGTCTTCTCTGATGTACGCATGTGTTGTACAAATTTCAATCTAAATTTCTCTGGACTTAACTTATATCTTTTAAGAAGTAACCTTTTAACATATTCATAGTTTTTAGCATCTTCCACATTTTCTCTGGCAATCAATTGTCATATTTCGTAGGGCAAAAGTCCTATCAAATTCGTGACCCAATCTTCCCTTTTTATTTCTGCTTGTTGTGCTTGCCTTTCAATAAAACTAAGTAAATACTTATATCACTGTCTTTTGGGTCAAATGTTTTCATCAAATGACGAAGTTCTAATCTCGGTATTTGAGAATTTCCATTTTGCTCCAAACTACCTCCCAGCGGCTGACGTCCAGCTTCTATTTTGAGTTTTTCAAGATCAAATTCCATTTGTCTTTCTGTTTCTCTACGCTCTTTTATACCTGCCAAAAGTTCTTTCACGAAATCCTCTTCATAACCTTGAAAGTTGACAATTTTATTTTTTAATTCCAGAATTTTGAGATTTGGCATAACTTCTATACCCAATTTTTCCGCCAACTGCAGAAGTTCTTCTTTTCGAGCTCTTCCTAAGAAAGCCATTTTAACAAGCTCAACGTGTACCCAATGTTTATTTGTTATCGTATATGTGTATACGTTCACAGAAATTGTTTACAACAATATTCTACATTTACCTATAATCTAGGCTCAAACAGTTGTTCTGAATGTACTATTTCTTGACAGAAATTATTTCATTCTATTTTCGTATATGTGTATACGTTCACAGAAATTGTTTACAACAATATTCTACATTTACCTATAATCTAGGCTCAAACAGTTGATCTGAATGTACTATTTCTTGACAGAAATTATTTCCTTCTATTTTCGTATATGTGTATACGTTCACAGAAATTGTTTACAACAGTATTCTACATTTACCTATAATCTAGGCTCAAACAGTTGTTCTGAATGTACTATTTCTTGACAGAAATTATTTCCTTCTATTTTCGTATATGTGTATACGTTCACAGAAATTGTTTACAACAATATTCTACATTTACCTATAATCTAGGCTCAAACAGTTGTTCTGAATGTACTATTTCTTGACAGAAATTATTTCATTCTATTTTCGTATATGTGTATACGTTCACAGAAATTGTTTACAACAATATTCTACATTTACCTATAATCTAGGCTCAAACAGTTGATCTGAATGTACTATTTCTTGACAGAAATTATTTCCTTCTATTTTCGTATATGTGTATACGTTCACAGAAATTGTTTACAACAGTATTCTACATTTACCTATAATCTAGGCTCAAACAGTTGTTCTGAATGTACTATTTCTTGACAGAAATTATTTCCTTCTATTTTCGTATATGTGTATACGTTCACAGAAATTGTTTACAACAATATTCTACATTTACCTATAATCTAGGCTCAAACAGTTGATCTGAATGTACTATTTCTTGACAGAAATTATTTCCTTCTATTTTCGTATATGTGTATACGTTCACAGAAATTGTTTACAACAAAATTCTATATTTACCTATACTGTAGCCTCAAAGAGTTGATCTAAATGTACTATTTCTGGACAGAAATTATTTCCTTCTATTTAATTCCGTGCCCGGAAACTTCTAAAAAACTTGCTTTGATATTTCATTCCTTTGGATAATTATCTAAGAACAACAACAAAACAGTACTTACATAAACATCTAATGTGGTGTAAATCCGATACGGAACAAATAATTTCGAAAAAACAAACTACAGTCACCATCCTTTGTTCTTCCCAACACAAAGAGGGAAAAAAATTATCCCTGTCGCGTTGGTTCTTTCGCACGCTTGAAGAACTTTCAACTCATCGATTCCCACGGTCATAAAAAACGCCGCTGAAGTTGCACTGATTCCGTCTCACCGTCTTCCTGTCTTTCGTAGTTCGAATCTCACAGGTGCCTTCCATTTCTATCTTTCGTAGTTCGAATCTCACAGGTGCCTCCAATTCTATCTTTCGTCGTTCGAATCTCACAGGTGCCTTCACTTCCTGTCTTTCGTAGTTCGAATCTCACAGGTGCCTTCACTTCCTGTCTTTCGTCTGTAGCATCACAGACACTCGATCACAACACAAAACATTTATTACTTTACACAAAAAACATCAACTGGAATACACTCCGCGATATAAACTGAACTTGTTGCCTTAGCCAAAGCTCGCCATGTCCTCCTCCTTCGATATCTCTCTCGCAACTCTCCTCATCACTCACCACACGCTCAAGTCATTAAATGTCAATGTATCCTTCCGCACTTTTGTGCGTGGAAGTCGTACTTTACAGTATGCGGGAGTATCATGGTGGAGACTGGCATGAGATAGACCCTTGTAGAAGAAACTTGGGGAGACCTTCGTCCAGCAGTGGGTTGATAATGGTTGACAATCATGATAATGATGACATGTGTGTCTACGAATGAATTATATCTTTTCTTCAAGGAAATTTTTTCATTTGCTTTGAACAAGTGTGTATGGTATTATCTCTAGCATAATACACTTTATTATTCGAATCCGTGTTTTGATCTAGTTTTCTGTATTATAGGTTATTTTAAAAACTTTTCTTCAGATACAACACGAGAATTATCACTTAATACCATGGTCTAAGCAAATTAAAGCGATTGGAAGGAAATGTCTAGACAATACGAAGTCACTCATGATGCTACTTTGGATTAATTATGGTGCGAAAACAACTGGTTCGTGGTGTTTGGATATGATTTAAGCTCTTCAACCTTCGGGTGAAGCAAAAAAAACTCTTTCATTACGAAAATTATGAAAATATTCTTTAGAATTCCAATAAAAAATTTGGAATACGAATCATCTTTTGATTTTGTAAATGATATGCTCTTTAAAAAATCAACTGCTTTTAAAATAATCTCCAATAACTGCTTTTAAATACTCTCTCAAAAGTTATTTGTATATATACACCAGATTAAACAAAAAGTTATTTGATAAAATTAGGCATAATGTTGCGCTCACGGTTGACAAGATAGAATGGGCAAACCGCGACGCAACGGAACACCCGGAAATATTGCATCACCTTCTCCGCTCTGTAGGAGCGAAGGGAGCGTCGCGCGCACGATGTTTTGCCCAGAACGCGAATTGTACTCCCGGCTCTTAAGGAATATGCTACACGATCAGTGTACGGCACGTATTTTTAACGCTCTAATGAGTTCATTTGGAATCTATTTTTGTCACAGGTGGTCGGCCGTAAGCAGGCTTATACTATCCGCGGAGTAAGACGTAGTCCTACGTCAAAAATAGAGCTATTGAATTTTGGGTACAGTTTATTCTATTTAAAATAGAATACATTAGAGACCCTAAAACAATTTTTTCTGCTATTCTTAACGGATCATGTAATCCCTTGCCTAAAAGCCTTTCGGTAGGCTACTTTATTGACGATATGAAACTGTACAGACATGATTCCCTCTCATACGTTTTGCCGAAGTGCTTTCAAAATTATGTCTCAAAAATGTTGGTGCGTCAAACTTCATGTCTCTTATTGGTTATAAATCAACAAGAGAACTCAAGTACTTCTGTGATTGGTAATCATCGCTTTCTTCCATAGTTCAGCAAATTTCTACAGCACACATACTTGTTTAAGAATCAAGAGTTGAACAGCATTTGTTTTCATTTCGTTAGAATTTTCTTGCACTTGTATGAAAAAGTCCTAAATTTCTTCAAAGTACACACACTTTATACTTATCCTTCGTTCTAGTTACTTTTAATTTGAATAATATGCATTGTTTCGTGAGAGTCCTACTAAAGCAAGTACGAATATTTGACTTAAAAGTGAAAGAAACTGAAAAACAAGTATTTAGTAAGTCTAAAAAATATCTTAGTTGATTGGAGCATTCAAATTGTCGCCCATTCAATTTAACTAGTGATCTGCACGGTCGACTAATATAAATTTCGAATTTGATTTTGAAAATTCTAACCTACTTTGGCAGAATTTTCAAACTAATTCCGGACAAGTATAGATGGGAATTGCTTTCCCACGCACCATAAAGTCCTGACATAAGCAAACTAGACTATGACGTGTTCCC
The DNA here is from genome assembly GCA_039090855.1 of Macrothele yani. NCBI lineage: Eukaryota > Metazoa > Arthropoda > Arachnida > Araneae > Macrothelidae > Macrothele > Macrothele yani. The sequence continues at coordinate 39,121,145 of CM077018.1, forward strand.
AAAACTGAAGATGCCACTCAGTGGGAAACGGTTCAGCGTGATTCTGGATGTTTCTAATGAGATGACCCTAGTAATCTTACGCCTCAACAATGGAGGTGTTCTTACTGCAACAAAAGACTTGCCCAAACATTGGGCTGCTGTCATGTAGAGACATGGAGATTACTTCGAAGTTCTGTAAAGGTGTATTGTGAAATAAATTTGTTTTTTAAGAGGTAACCCACGGTGTGCAGATCTTTTGAAATGAGACTCGTAGAACCACTCTGCAAAGCAATTGGTTGATCGGATCCAAAGAAGTGCATTTCGGTTTTTTCGTAGTTCCGGCGCAGTGCAATGACCATCCAACCAAGGGTTGCCACCGGCACAGGAACACGAGATCCAAAGGCGTTGCCTCGACGACCAACGTCTCCGAAAAGACCTTCCGCAAGCAACAATGACTTCAGACATCTGTAAGTAGAATATTTACTTCCTGCACAATAAACTACCACTATGTACACTCCCTTGCCCCAGTGCATCATGGTTAAGTTGTTTTTCAAACCTCTCATCTCCTTTAAATACACCAGGTGTATGGGTTTCTCTATTGCAAAATTAAGATAGAAAGATTCTTCAAGTTCATTCTCAAGTGATTCGCGTCTGTTCTCATTGACAACAAGTGAACAACAAACGACAGACTACGACCTAACCAGTCAGTTTTGACTTTCCAATTGCATTAATTAGTTTGGTCAGCAGTGTTAATGCTTTATTGATATTAGCACCTCTCCTTGAATGCATGCCTCTTCGAATTCAGGCCGTACTCTGAATTTCATTCGAAAACAAGTCTATTTTATACATACAGTAGAACCTCTTTGATACAATTCTCACTTATACAGTTTTCTCGTTTATTCGTAAAATGTCCCAGATCAAAATATTCTGAATTACCGTTATTCTTAAACTTGTCCGGTTTCGTTCATACTTTGTTTTAATTATAGATTAATTTTACTTGATCCTATGGAAAACTTATAAACGAGTTTCCACGGCATGTTTTATTTCTACTTTGGCTTCAAATGCCAACATATAGCGTATATGTTTAGCTTTTTCATATTGTATAGACGTACCATGAACCCCCAAAAGTGACCCTACTTTTTGTATGTTGCGCGACTTCTGTAATTGCTGAATAATTCCATTAAAGTGCCGCTTTCACAGTGTAACAAGATCAACATAGGATAGTTTCTTTTGAGCGAGTTTTACAAATACAATGTGGTGTACAAATCAGAGATCATTATTGTTGTGTTACTTAAACGACATACATTTATATTTCAAAAATGGTAAACATGAAGTGAATTTTAATACAAAAATGAATAGGTTGTTGCTACATGAATCTCAGGGTTGTTCTTTTTGTTCGTATATCTAAAATGTATCTATTCATACATACTGGTGTGCAAAAATTAAGGACTAAGAGGAGAAATTAGCATAACAGCGGAACGAGCAGGCAGAACGGACCGAAAGACCACTCAGGAGATAGACCAGGGTACCGTACGGTAGGGCATGCCCATATATGCAGCATGATGTGTGTGTGTGTGGGGGGGGGGGGGATATCGGTCGGAAGGGTATAAAGCACACGGGCGATGTACGCTCAGCAATTAGGGGAAAGCTATTGCTCGGTGTGCATCGGTTTGATAGTGTGTTGCTCTTTCCCCCTCAGGATATCATTAAACCGCAATTAACAATCAAAGCATATTTTGAAAAATTAGATTGAATCATAATACACTATCGGACAGTTGCTAAGGACGGATGATAATAGCAACGATAGCAACCATAAAATGGAAGGCAGGAAAATGTGGAAATTAGCATAAGTGCGAGATACAGTAAGACGTGTTGTGCGTATGCAAATTTTGGATTGCCGAACTTGTTCGTGACATCATAGCGCTGATAAGAGATAAAAGGGTTTGACGCGTATTGACCGTTGTTGTTTTTTTATTTTTTTTTTTTTTTGGAGGTTTAACGACCACCGTCAGCAACTCAATGGGCTATAAGCAGTCGCCCGTCCCTAATTTAGGGTCACTGGTTCCAGGGAAGGGAGAGAGCCAGTGCCGTAAGACAAACACAACATCCATGCCTGACCGGGATTCGAACCCGGACCCCTTACGGACGAATGATCAGAGGTCAGCGCCTTAGACCACTGCGCCACCGGGGCGGTCCGTTGTTGTTCAAACGCAAAGTTGAAAGGAAAAGAATCAATTGACGAACTTGCAATTTTCAGTATGAGTTCCCGACATAACCTAGATGATTTTACGCGTGGCCGTATTATTGGCAAGATTGCAGAAGGGCGAAAAATAACAGATGTTGCCAGGGAGTTCGACGTCAGCCACAGTGTTGTTTCAATGCTTTGGAAATCATTTCAAACAAATAGAGAGTATAACAAACGTCACGGGGGAGGTCGTGTTCGCAGTTCGATACCTGCAGAAGATCGGTACATAGTGCTATCAACAAAAAGACACCGGCGCAGCACAGCTAGTGAGGTAGCAAATCAGTTTATGGCTGCTACTGGCAAGCGGATCTCCCAAAAAACTGTCGCCAGACGTTTGCATGAAGGAGGACTATACGCCCGCCGTCCTGTTGTGTGCATCCCATTGTCCACACGTCACCATACCGCCCGTTTGCAATGGTGCCATCAATATCGCAATTGGACTGATAACGACTGGTCTGCTGTCCTCTTCTCAGATGAGAGTAGATACAGTCTATCGTGTGATTTTCGACGACAACTGATCTGGCGTAATAGTGGTACTGCATATTGTCCAGCAAACATACAGGAAAGGGACCGATATCCGACATGTAGTGTCATGGTATGGGCTGGCATCATGATCAATGGCCGTACGTCCCTCTATGTGCTTCCAACTGGGACTATGACTGGCCAACGATACTATAATGATGTTCTGCTACCTCATGTTAGCATGTACCGTGGGGCGGTCGGTGGTAGATTCATTTTCATGGACGACAACGCAACATGTCATCGAACAGTCGCTGTCCAGGAGTGTCTTGAGAGCGAGGATATTCAACGCCTCGTATGGCCAGCACGTTCTACAGATCTGAATCTCATTGAAAACGTGTGGGATGCTTTGGGGAGGAGTCCTGCTGGTCGCCATTGCCCTCCAATAAACAAGGACACCCTCATCCGTGCACTGACAGAGGAATGGGATAAATTACCCCAACAGCTGCTTGATAATATTGTGTAAAGCATGACACGGCGTGTGGAATCTTGCATCGCCCTCCATGGTGGCCATATCCCGTATTGACATCTTACGCCGAAACGCATGCGGAAGGTAATTGCATTTTTTAGCGTTTACGTATTCTGCACAAAATGGCCTGTTTGTCCCTTGAACACATTCCAAAGCCTTCTGGATTTCAGAGCACTATAAAGTGTCTTTCTTGTAATGCCTTGGCATTCTGACATTATTTTATTTCACTTGGCATCCAACCACACTTACTTTTTTATGCGCTATATAGCCGTTTATGATCCGTCCTTAGCAATTGTCCAGCAGTGTATGTTCCAAGTCAGAATAAAATTCATCTGGCAATACGTTACCAGGAGCTCCCCTACAAGAGATCCTACGGACAAAATGCTACAGCGTGTTTTAATCGTTTAGCATGGTACTCAGAATGGCTCAGTAATCACAGGAAGTACACTGTTGAAACTGTTGTGGTACATTACACCAAAACTTTGTGCTACACCAGCTTCACCACTTTCTGACAAAAGATACGGTGGGGTGCAATCTTGCACCATAATGTGGTAAAAACTTGCACCGTAACGTGGTTGCATAATGTCGTATCTTTTGTCAGAAAGTGGTGAAACTGGTGTAGCGTACTAACGTAAAGTTGCACAATGTTCCTGGGTTTTGTTTGCATCACACAATGGCGTATCTCGTTGCAGAAAGTGGTGTAGCTGGTGTAACATCACGTTTAGGTGACACCTACAACAAAATGTTTAACAATGTACTTCTGTACTTTTTGATAGGCAATAAATATGAAATTTTCTTCCATATCTGATAAAAATGCTGTTCCTGGATAGCCATGACTTCGTTTCGTTATTCGGGTAATAGCAACATCTCTTTTACTTTGTAATTTCCAGAAAGCTGAAACATAGTCGTTGCTATTAGGGAGGCGAATATCCAGTCTCTGTAAAAAGAAAAAAACAACGAAAGAAAAGAATAACGAAGAGCCCAGTTGAAATGAAAAATGGTGTGTGCAATGTACATACACTGACGGAAAAAAAATCCCAACACCACGAAAAAATAGTTGTAGAGAAATGAAATGGCGGCAATACATTTGTATAGGTAACATATTTAATCGATTAAGGTTTCAAAATCACAGCGTATTGTAAGCGCGAGAAAAGCCATTTTAAATGTGAAATGCTGGTAGAATAATAACCGGTGTAACCGCCAGAATGTTGAATGCAAGCACGCAAACGTTCATGCATTGTGTCGTACAGGTGCTGGATGCTAGTTTGTGGGATGGAGTTCCATGCCTGTTCCACTTGGTCGGTCAATACAGGGACGATTAATGCTGGTTGGGGGTGACGCTGGAGTTGTCGTCCAATGATGTCCAATACGTTCTCGATTGGTGAAAGATCTGGTGATCTAGCAGGCCACGGCAACATGTCGACACTCTGTAGAACATGTTGGGTTACAACAGCGGTATGCGGACGAGGGTTATCCTGTTGAAAAACGCCCCCTGGAATGCTGTTCATGAATGGCAGCACAACAGGTTGAATAACCAGACAGACGTACAACTGTGCCGTCAGGGTGCGTGGGATAACCACGAGAGTGCTCCTGCTGTCATAGGAAATTGCTCCCCAGACCATAACTCCAGGTGAAAGTCCAGTGTGTCTCGGCCGCAGACAGGTTGGTTGCAGGCGCTCACCTGGCCTCCTTCTACCCAACACACGGCCATCACTGGCACTCAGGCAGAACCGGCTTTCATCAGAAAACACAACAGATCTCCACTCCGTCCTCCAATGAGCTCTAGCTTGACTCCACTGACGTCGCAAACGGCAGTGGTTTTGAGTAAGCGGAATGCACTCTACAGGGCGTCTGTTCCGGAGCTGTTCTTCAAGTAACCGATTTGTAACAGTTCGTTGTGTCACTGTGGGTGCAACTGCAGCTCGAATTGCTGCCGCAGACGCGGTACGATGCACCACGGCCATACCCCGCACACGGCGGTCTTCTCTCTCAGTAGTGCCACGTGTCCGGCCGGAACCTGGTGATCTTGAGGCAGTACCTTCCTTTGACCACCGCTGCCAACAATCATGCACAGTGTCTACATTCCTGCCAAGTCGTTCTGCAATATTACGGAAAGAAAATCCACCTTCTCGTAGCCCTATTACACGACCTTGTTCAAACTCCGTGGGCGGTTGATAACGGCTTCTTCGTCTTCTTAAAGGCATTCTTGACTAACATCAACACCCTACGTCGAATCTAAACGATAACTAACGCTCACGAACGTTACAGCGCGTATTTACAGCAAACCTGCTTTGCATGTTCCTAGGGGTGCTACTAGCGCCCCACGTATGCTCCGAGCGCGAAATTTGCGTAGACGTCATCTTACAGATGTACTCTCACTGCCTACCAACTGTCGTTCATCTAACACAACCCCTTCTTGGTGTTGGGATTTTTTTCCGCAGGCAGTGACCATAGATTGGTGAGATGTAAGATGCACCTCAACACTAAACTTGAACGTGGCAAGCTCATAAGACAAACAAAATCTATTGACATAACCAACCTTAAAAAACACCATAATACCTTCAAGTTGGAACTGAAGAACAGGTTCTCTGCTTTAGAAGGCCTAACATCGGAAGAAGTGGATATTTCTGAAGTTAACAGAAAAGTAACCAAAGCTCTTATGGAAACAGCAACAAAATTAGCTGGGTCTAAGAACAAGTTGCATGTAAATAAATTATCAGGAAAAACGAAAATGTTGATGCAAAAAAGAAGAGAGATGAGGACAACTAAAGAAGATGCGACTTCCAAAGTGGAATATATAGAGCTATGCAAGACAGTACGAAAAAGTATCACTGAAGACGTAAGAAAATTCAACTGTGAACTAGTGAGGAAAGCAATTGAAAACAACCAAAGCCTAAAGATAGCAAAGGGACATCTCAGTAAGGGAAGAAAACAGATTATGGCACTGAGAAAAGAAGATGGTTCTGTAACAAGAAATAGAGGCGAAATTTTGACAAGAGTGAAAGATTTCTATTCCAAATTATATGAAAAGGATGATACATGCACTCCAGACATCATGAAAGATACCAGTACCAGAGTTCCTCCAGTCCTTCCAGCAGAAGTTGCACATGCAATCAAGAACATGAAGCGGGGGAAAGCTCCAGGAGAAGATGGAATTACTATAGACATCATACAAGAAGCAAGTGGAGAAATCGAAACAGTACTCGCCCAAATTTTCACTCGATGCCTTAATGAAGGAAAGATTCTTGAGGATTGGAACACCGCTACAATGATCCTGCTACATAAGAAAGGTGACATTGAGGATCTCGGAAACTACAGACCTATCAGCCTCCTATCAGTAGTTTATAAAATCTTCACTAAAGTTCTTTCACACCGCTTGAAAGTAACACTGGACATGGCTCAACCGAGAGAACAAGCTGGATTCAGGAGTGGCTACAGCACAATAGATCATATCCATGTGCTGAGAGAACTAATTGAAAGAGCGAGGGAATATGAACTTCCATTGTGCATGGCTTTTATCGATTATGAAAAAGCCTTTGATTCGGTGAAACCATCAGCAGTTACAATGGCTCTGAAAACCTGCGGTATTGAAGATGCATACATTAATATTATTAATAACATCTATGAAAATGCAAGTGCAAAGATTAGGCTGTTTGAAAATACAACACACATAAAAATTGGAAAGGGAGTGAGACAAGGTGACACCATATCTCCGAAGCTCTTTAATGCCACATTGGAGAGTGTTTTTCAGTCACTGAGCTGGGAAAACAAGGGGATAAAGATTAATGGAGATTATCTAACCCACCTTCGTTTTGCTGATGACGTAGTCATTTTTGCAACTAGCCCATCAGAGCTGCAGAGTATGATCCAGGAACTTGCTGACAAGAGTAAAGAAGTGGGATTAAAAATGAACTTTCAGAAGACAAAAGTGATGTTCAATGCTTTTACAAGAAATGAAGATTTATCGATTGATGGAGAAAAGCTGAGATAACAGATACGTACGTTTATCTTGGACAGCAGATATCAAGTGAGGGTCACATTGATGAAGAAATTAATCGGCGTACAAAACTTGCCTGGAGAGCTTTTGGAAGAAACAGCATAATTTTCAAGAGCAATATGCCATTATGTCTTAAAAGAAAAGTGTTTGATCAATGCATCCTTCCAGTGCTTACGTATGGTGCAGAGACGTGGACCTTAACTAAAAGAGACATACAAAGGCTGCAGACAACTCAAAGAAGCATGGAGAGGTGCATACTTGGTGTAACCAGGAGAGATAAGAAGAGGAACTCGTGGATCCGAAAAATGACAAGAGTGGAAGACATCATGATCAGAGTTAAATCCTTGAAATGGCAATGGGCTGGACATACTGCCAGAAGGACAGATCATCGATGGACAGCCGAAATTTTAGATTGGATCCCAAGGGACAGGAAAAGACCCAGAAGAAGACCACATGGGAGATGGGTGGATGAAATTCGAAAGTATGCAGGGGTGACATGGAGGATACTGGCACAAGACAGACCGTTGTGGAGGAAACTTGGGGAGACCTTCGTCCAGCAGTGGATTGATAATGGTTGACAATGATGATGATGATGATATAAGAAAGCAAATGATTACAATTCCAAACCAGTTGGGCCGTTGATTCCAAGAGCTAAAGGTGTGGAACCAGTTAATAGTTTGTGACGCCACCTCTGGATGGGAACAATCGGTTTCCCAGCGTGGCATACGCACGTAAAATTCACGCATCATCATCATCATCATCATCATTGTCAACCATTATCAATCCACTGCTGGACGAAGGTCTCTCCAAGCCTCTTCCACAACGGTCTGCCTTCTACCAGTCTCCTGTATATTTGAAAAATATGATTGAATCATAATATATTTCAAGTCAGAATAAAATTCCTCTGGCAATACGTTACCAGGAGCTCCTCTACAAGGGATCCTACGGAAAAAATGCTACAACGTGTGCGAATCGTTTAGCATGGTGCTCAGAATGGCTCAGTAATCACTGGAAGTACACTGTTGAAACTTTTGTGGTACATTACACCAAAATGTTGAGCTACACCAGCTTCACCACTTTCTGACAAAAGATACGGTAGGGTGCAATCGTGCACCATAATGTGGTAAAAATTTGAACCGTAACGTATTTGCATAATGCCGTATCTTTTGTCAGAAAGTGGTGAAGCTGGTGTAGGTTACTAACGTAAAGTTGCACAATCTTCCTGGGTTTTGTTTGCATTACACAATGGCGTATCTCGTTGCAGAAAGTGGTGCAGCTGTTGTAACATCACGTTTAGGTGCAACCTACCACAAAATGTTTAAGAATGTACTTTTGTAGTTTTTGAAGTGCAATAATATGGAATTGTCTTCCATATCTGATAAAAACGCTGTTCCTGGATAGTTATGACTTCGTTTCGTTATTCGGGTAATGCAAGATCTCATTTACTTTGTAATTTCTAGAAAGCTGAAACCCAGTCGTTGCTATCAGAGAGGCGGATATGCACTCTCTGTAAAAAAAAAAGCGAAAGACAAAAAAATAACGAAGCACCCAGTCGAAATGAAAATTGGTGTGCGCAATGTACATATATAAGAAAGCAACTGATTACAATTCCAAACCAGTTGGTCCGTTCATTCTAATACAGCTAAAGGTGTAGAACCAGTTACTAGTTTGTGACACCACCTCTGGATGGTAACAATCGGTTTCCCAGCGTGGCATACGCAGGTAAAATTCACGTATCGTCATTATCATCATCGTCAAGCATTATCAATCCACTGCTGGACGAAGGTCTCTCCAACACTCTTCCACAACGGTCTGTCTTTTGTCAGTCTCCTCAATGTTACTCCCACATACTTTCGAATTTCATCCAACCATCTCCCATGTGGTCTTCTTCTGGGTCTTTTCCTGTCCCTTGGAATCCATTCTAAAATGTCGGCTGTCTATCGATGGTCTGTCCTTCTGGCAGTATGTCCAGCCCATTGTCAGAAGGACAGACCATCGATGGACAACCATTGTATACATTCAGACCATCGATGGACAATTCAGGTATACATTCCTGAAATACAGCGAGACAAATGCCGCCAAAATTTCGGGCCGATTCTTCTAAATTTTGGGTAGTGTGTAAGTGGCTTCCGGTCATGTCCCAAAGATTTTCGATATGTGAGAAGTCGGGTGATCAGGCTGGCCGGAGAACTGTGTCGGCATTACGGAGGCATGACTTGGAGAGCCGTACTGTGTGTGGCCTGCGATTATCTTGTTGAAAACATGCTCGGTGATGCTGCGACAGGAATGGCAGCATAACAGATCGTAGAATGTCGTCCATGTACAATTGAGCCGTGGGGGTGGTACAGAGGAATGCCAAAGGTATTTGGCTATCGTAGGAAATAGTTCCCCAGACAGTCACACGTAGAGTGTGGGCTGTGTGCCGTTCAGCGCTAAAGGCAGTATCCGTGAGCTGGCCTATTCACCTCCATACAAGCAATCGCTGGTGAACGGCGCTTAGTGCAAACGATGACTCCTCATTAAAGAGAACCCGATGTCACTGTACACTATCCCACGTTGTTCAGGCCCGATTCTACTGCGACCGGTGCTAGCGATTACTTCTGCTCAGTTGTCGGCGGCTGAGTGGCCTCCTCGAATGTAATCCCCGTGCCGTTAGTCGTATGGCAATGATAATAGCAATATACACTCTTACGTTTCAGTACTGTTGATAATAACAATACTGAAATTCATCATCATCATCATCAGCAGCAGCAGGAATTTCCACTACTAAGCGTATTTGCTCGACCATATAGTTCAGTCAGAATCTTCCACCACATCTCGCTATCCAAGACCATCACTTCATCCGGCCCGTTATTTTTTAAACTTGATTTAATCTTCTCCATCCACTTTCCTCTTGGACGTCCTCTTTTCATGTTTCCTGTAGCCACCAGTTCCATAAGTATTTTAGGAAATCTATCTTATGACATTCTCTTCACATGGCCGAACCATTGCAATCTCCGCATTCCAATAGTTTGAAGAATGTCTACTTTAACACTCATAATATCTCGAATTATTGTATTACGCACTCCTTCACATCTGGATTTTCTAGCAGAACGCTTCCAAAAGTCCATCTCTATAGCCAGTAATCTTTGTTGATGTCTTTTAGTCAGTGTCTAGGTCTCCGCAATATATAAAATGATACTCTGTACACTCGCAGATAAAATGTGTCTTTTTACCCTTGGAAAGACATTGCTGCTTCAGAGAACAGCATTCAAAACAGAAATAGCTTTCCTGCTCTCCGCAATTCTCCGATCAATGTTATGATGACATGTACCGTCCTGATTTATTATGGATCCGAAGTATTTCAATTCCTCAACTATTCTCAATGTAATATCGGTTATTTCAATGAAGTGTCCGGGATAATAGGACAAGTTTTCAGTTTTATTTTCGTTAATTTTAAGTCCCCAACGGTCATATTCGGAGATCAGTTTACGAAATATTTAAGTTACAGAATGTCATCCTTTTTTTCTGCCAAGATTACTTGATCATCCATAAAGAGAAAATGGTGCACGAAATCATTCCGAATCCGTAACCCCGAATTTCTGCACTTCGCTGACCATTCCCTGAGACAAACCTCAACACAGATTTTAAATAATGTAGAGGACATACAGCATCCCTGTAAAAGAACGGTACTAAACAAAAACCTCTGATGGTTGTTGTTCACAATTGATAATACATTTGTTGTCACTATGTATCTCTTGAATATCACTGATTATTTCTTCACCAATATCTGCCATCCCCAAGTCTTCCAAAGTAGTTTTCGAAGAACACTATCGTTAGCCTTTTCTAAGTCAATGAATATTAATTCTATGACTCTCAATTTTTCTATTTGTTTTTCTAGTATCTGTCTCATTGTAAATATACAGTATGGTCTGTACATGACCTACCAGCTCTGAATTCACTCTGCTCCTCAACTCCTCCATACTGTTCTCCAATCCTTTTTCGTTCACTCTGCTCAATTCCTCCAATCCTTTTTCGTTCACTCTGCTCAATTCCTCCAATCCTTTTTCGAAGAATTTTTCTAAATATTTTTGTAAATGGGTTTGTTACACATATTTCTCTGTAATAAAAACATACTTTTCTGTTTCCCAATATGGACATTACTTTGCATCTTCAATTCAAATATAGATCAATGTTTTTTTTTAGGAATTGTGATATACTTTTCTTCGATAGTAATACGAAACATTTGAAAGCTCTTTTAAAAAGTTGCTTTCGAAATTTCTACCTCAATAAATCATTACGATTCATTGTTTTGTAAAATATAATCAAATATTTGAATGACCTTTCAGGCGTTGTCTCCCCAACGGATTATTACCCAATTTTCGAGCAGTACTATATAGAAATAAATATGTACATATAAGTAAAAACATAATACTTTAGTGATTATCCCCGGGTATTGGCCCCCGGTAATAAATAAGGGCGTTTTCCTCCCCCTTTCTACTTCGCTTCCGTGTCACCTTCTTATCGGGCGCTCTAGCCCAAATCTCCTAGTTTCCTATTTCTAAGGGTTGTTTAAGACCTGGGGTCGGACAATCCTTCCATATAATCCTCTACATATGATCATGACTTCAGTGCTTAACATTTCACCTTAGCAGCAAGACGGCAGCACCTCAGCAATAATTACTCTACCACATACTACGGGCGCCATTGGAAGTATAACATACAAAACCGTAATTACGCCTTATTATCATGTAAGTATTAAGTGGGTAAACACCCTCGGCAAACAAGCGTAAACACCTTCAAAGTTGGAAGTCCAAAAAAGCTGTAATTGGAAATTTAAATACTAAATATTTCTCATAAAATACTGTACGTTGAAAATATATTGAGTACAGATATACAAATTTATTTAGATTCTAGTAAGATAATGCTTTAAACGTGCTAATTTCCTAATCTTCAACGGCTACGTTTTAAAGTTCCAGAGAGTGAAATTTCAAACATTATACGATCTCAGCTGCAGGTTCATTATATTTCAGAAAAATGTCTTAGATTTGATTCTCACAATATTAATTTGATTGATTATAAAGTTTTAAGATTAAATTTCAACTGATAATTTTTTAATCTACAAGCATGTTCACTGAACTTACTGTTATAAAGGAAAACAGTTAGTACATCTTCGCCAAATTTATTTTATATTCTCGTTGAAAAACAATTGCGTCAGACACCCAATTTCTAGGTAAAATGGCGAATTCCACAATCATATCGTTACCCATAAGCACAATGAAATATTGGGTTCCCGCAAAAGTCATGACGTATTTTAGCCATGTTTTGGAAAGGTCATTTATTGATAGAAAGAACAAAGGTCAATCAATGATATAATGCCCGTTTTGTTCGATAACATTTTGCCATCTTTCAGTGAGCTGCAGAATGCCTCGTTCATAAAAGGACCTGTCTTTCGTGGCGAAAATCTGTACAAGGTGCTGATTTACAGCTTCATCTGAATTGACGTTATACCACGGAAGAAAGGTTGAAGAGAGCGAAACAAGTGGAAGTCTGACGGCGCAAGGTCAGGCGAGTATGCTGGGTGTGGCAACACATCCCATCCAAGCTCCAATAATTTTTGGCGAGTGATCAAACTTGTGTGTGGTCTCCCGTTGTCGTGATGGAAGACGCCTTTACGACGAACGAGCTCTGGAGGTTTTTGGATGATGGATTCGTTCAAACTGTCCAATTGCCGACAGTACACATTCGAATTAATTGCTTGGTTCCGTGGTAGGAGCTCGAACAACACGACACCTATAAAATCCCACCACACTGAGACCAGAACCTTCCGCTGATGAATTTCTGCTTTGGATGTAGTTTGAGGCAAAGCAGCACGTCGGAACCAAGACCGTTTCCGCAGCACATTGTTGTACACAATCCACTTTTCGTCACCAGTTATCAGTCGCTTCGAAAATGGATCGTTTTCGTCACGTTTAATGAGCATATCACAGATGTCTATACGCGCCGTCAATTGAGCTTCTTTGAGTTCATGAGGGACCCACACATCGAGTTTTCTCACGTATCCCAGCACCTTCAGGTGGTCGTGAACGCTTGAATGATGGATCTGCAATGTGTATGCAATCATTCGTGTCGTGTAACGTGGGTTGGACTCGCTCAATGCTTTGATTTGGTCGTCATCAACCTCGGTGGGCCTTGCTGACCGAGGAGCATCGTTGAGGTTAAAATCACCTGCACGGAATTTTGTGAGCCACCGCTGGCACTGACGTTCTTGTACTAGAGCATTATCACCGCACACTTTACGTAACTTTTCACAAGCTTGGCGCGCAGTCTTCCCTTTACGGAAGTAAAACATTAAAATATAGCGAAAATGCACAGTTTGGTCTTCCATCTTCAACTTGCTGTCAAATATCCGTAATTCAACCAATTCTCTCACTATTCCTTTTAGACTGCAGCTAGAACTGGCACCTGTCGAATGCCATAGCGATAACAGAGCTGCGCATGACTCTAGTACTTCCGAAACCGCACAACTGCCATCGGGTGCCAAAATACGTTATGAATTTTCCGACAACCCAATATTATACTTCAAATTGAAATCTACTAAAACCATTTGTTATCACATGATGGACGCTCTAATATATTAAAATAATTTGAAACGCAGCTAATAAGGCTTCCCGCTGATCAATTGTATAGATCGCTGTCTGTGGCTAAATGCCGATTAAGATGGGTCTGGTTTTGAATTCGATGATGTTTGTGGGGTTGCGTGCCAGCTTGCAACCGCTCTAATTTCCTTAGAACCACAGGTGTTGAATTTAGTTAGGGATACACATTGTTTCGCTTGAAGTTCCTGAAGACGATCGTTAAACCCTGAAACAAAGATAAAGATAACGATATTAAGCTTACCATTAAAATCTGAAGAAACAGATTTTTTAAAAACTTTTTAATAAATATTGATGTTTAACTGTCACAAAATACTGCATTTCAAGTTGTTAAATAGAAATCAATAAAAACCTCTCTGTCATTTTGCACAAATTGCAGCCTTCAAATTGAGCTCTTTATGTTTAGTAAAATATTGCAATAAAGAAGTATATATATTTTCCAACAGCCAATATTTATAAATCTCATTGGTTCCTAAACATGCAGATGAAATCACTTAATGAAAAGTTCTTTGGGTCCTAAAAACGTTGGGAGATTGTATTGCTGCAACGAACATTTGCGGTTCATTGGAGCTATCTACGCCTAGTTAATGTCTGTGAGTTGAAGCTGTGAAAATAAGACAAGGAGCGTTGCAATGACTGGAACATCAATAATGAATTACCACACTATCGAGTCGGAATACGAATAAGATGAACATCAGGCAACCTGTGTCCATCATAGTTTAAAATTTCATTATGAAAGCAATACAAAACATGAGGAAAGGATCACGGTTAAAGGAAGAAAGGTGCAGAGACAACATGCTTCTTCAGAGAAAAGGAAATTGTAGTCGAATAAAGAACTCTTAAAATTGCATCAAAGTGTTCCAACACCTGACAGAAATTCTAAAGGAAAGTGATATAAAAACTGAAAACAGCTCTGCAGAAAAAAACACACAAGAGAATTTCCTTATGTTAAGTAATGTCATATTTTCATCACTAAGAACCAGGTAAGCAAGTGAGGATGAGTAAGCCTAAATTTGAAAAGTAGATTACGTGGGATTAGCCACCCGGTGGCAAGAGAAGCCCTGTATAGCAAGCTTAAACTGTTGCAAGCTATCGGTTAATAAAAAACAGCATGTGTTCTGGACTGATCGATGACTATACAAAACGAAGAGTATTTTAAAAAATCAAGTTGGACCGCAAAAAATATAGTGTGTGTCTTTAAAGAAATGTCTAACTTATCTATATTTCTAGTGATTAATGATAACAATCCTCTTCAGCATAGATATTTTTTTGTAAGACTGTGATGCTTAGTAGGCTGTGGGCATATTAATAAAACAGTGATGAAGAGAAAAAATCTTCTCAGCGCAAAGTTTTGGCATCCAAAGTCGAAGAAATGTTGGTGCACATTACAACAGCATAATTCTAAGCAGCAATAACATACGTTCCGAATAGGCAGCCGATAAAATAAAATAAATTCTAAGTGTTGTGTAGGGGCAGTCCCACGTCGCCAGCGGAGGCATGGTAACTGAGTGAAAGTTTGTTTCAGCAGCTGTAATGAGAACTTACATCTTCTCTTCGTTAATTTTTTTGTGCGAGTGGTCGAAGAAAGAGCAACAAATCTACACAAATGTCCATATGTGCACAACCCGGCGTAGATATATGACCATTTCATTTATTATCCAGTAACATTCGGAGAAAACTGCGTTCGAGAGGCAGGAGAACCAACTTACCAAACTAAAATTTAAAATGTAGGTAAGTCACTTTGGAGTCTCGTTCAGAGATTTATAAATAAGCATAATTTCAAAAATAATTGGTATCTGTGGAAGTAGTCTGCCAAGCTACACACATAATTTCCATTTAACCATGATATCATGATTGATCAAGGTGCTTTTAAACAAGAGGTTTTTGACTCCTACTTTTGAGTTTCAATAGCTGCATGCTGTGCAAAGTTTAAATAGAGAGAGAGGAGCTGTCTTGACCATTTCAGTTGCGCATTGAACGTGTTACATGACACCTTGATGTGACAAATTTCGACTTTACACCAGAAATCTCAGTTACGCTATTTTAAAAGGGTTGTTTGCTAATAAGGAAAAGCCTTGTTCTCTTTTATCCGTATATTTTCATAAGGATTCAACTAACAGCGTGGTATTTTGCAAATTTTGATCATTAATTGTATCAAAATTAAAGATATGAAAATACTTGCAATCGCTCTTCTGTGAGATGCAAATTGGTTTTGGTGTTTCTTATTATAGTTCTCTTGCCCCCTCTTTGACGCTGTCCATATTTGGACTACAGTTTTCCAAATATAAAATTTCAATCACTTGGATTTCAAAATTAATTTCCTTAATTAGACGTCATGTTAAAGATGATAACTTGACTTTTCAGCCAACTCTTCTGGTAACCTGCTGCATGGATGCGGATCGTGAACCAAATCCGAATCCCGCAGGCAACAAACATACTGTGGAAAATGAAATTTGGCGCCGTGAGGTTTGAAGGCAACCCATGCAGTTTATGTTGAGCCCGTAAAAAAGAGTGAATTCAAATATAATTTTCTAACACCGCACCCAAACTGGATGAGCAGGAATTATGCTATGTAATGGGTACCTCTTTTGAAGAATTTCTCATATTTCAAATATAAATTTTAAACCATTAGTATATTTTAAAATTTTGAGATGTCTGTATTACTATGTGAAAATAAGCATCATTTTAAGTCCAAAAAGAAACTTAAAGGTTTACATAGAGAGCCATGATTTTATTAAATTACGTCATGTCACTTTAACTAGGAATGATAATACAAGCTTCCCAGCTGTGCAATTGTGTATGAACGTAATCTGAAAATTTAATGAATTTCTTTCTCAACGTAGGTCTTGTGGCTAACAAAATGATTTCCGAAAGCAATATAAAAGAAAAATATTATTATCATACTGTTACTGTTTTTATACCACCTAAGCGACACAAGCCGGAGACACATATAATTTGCATCAATGCTACGGCTTCAATGATCTGCGCCTCTTCATGTGAGGTACACTTCTTGCTCGGTTCTGTATCATCACAAACGTTTCCGTCGTTTTTCTGTCTCATCAAACAACACTGTATTTACATTAAATAATTTTACAAGATTAAATATTTTACATTTTATATATATTTATTTTTTTCTTACAAAATAACGAAAGTTTCAGCACGGTCAAAGTCACTTTTTGCTACGAACGTTATAAATGGACGGAAAAATTATACTCTTCATTTTTTTTCCTTTTTTACCGGAATGAGTTCGATAGAATATTAAAAACTAGAAATGTTTTGCTTCAAAATGAAAAGTCTTTCTTCTGTAAGAGATAATTCTGTGATTCAAATTCATTTCTTCTGATTTACTCATTAAGAAAGGTTTTCACATTCTGCTAAAGCTGTACTAATGGTTACAACGCTTCCACCCATGTTTAGCCAGTGAAACCCAAACTGCCCCAAAATGCAGAACTACCCAGTAATCATCAAGCTTCCCCCATTATTTAATGCTTTCCTATTTCAGACCTATTTTTTTCTCTGAATATTAATTTTGAGTAAAATTGATTTCTTTTTGGCTTTGGTTTAGGTTATGTTCCGTTAAGACATTCGAATTAGTTATAGGACGTTTTCATCTTTGCAGAAAAGAAGCTTCATATTGGACCCGTCTTTCACTGTGAAATATCGCAGCTGCGCGAGAAAAGTGACAAAGGTAAAAAAAGTGCAATTTTACAGGAACACCAAAAATAGATTGCCATGTCCATCTGTGTTTAGCTAACAGGAAAACAACATCAATGCTTTCTAGTGGAACCGTTTACAATTAGACTTGTGGCACTTTTCTAGATCATAATTTACACCTTTTTACTGTCATAGCAAATATAAAATTAAATATATAAAATTTTGACTTGTGTCACTTTTCTCGCGAACGTGCGATATGAATGCATTTCAACATTTTCTCAGATGACACTTAGATGACACTTACGGTGTCATATTGTAACTCAGTTGAAGACCTGAAGAAATACAGACATATATTCATTCGTAGCAGTGATTCTCGTGTAGTGAACATTCAGCAATTAATGGACATCACCACATCTCGAGGAGATAAGTTGCCTGCCGATGACATCCAACGCATTTCCTATTTGCGGAAAATTCTGCATATCGTTCTGACAAAGGTGGACGCATTTTAGGTACTATATCTTGATGTTGAAAATATGCGTGCATGTGTTATTCTGTTGAAATTAGGCATCATATATTCCGCATATATGTGAGAAAAACCTCCTCTAGAACCTCATCGACGTACCCTCATGATCTTATTCTATCCATTATTTCTACGAGCGGTGATGTCTCGTGGAACAGACAATGACTCAATCAGGACACTAGTCTGAGAAACTTTAAGACGCTGATGGATGGCAGGAAGTCCATCCCTTAGATCAACTCGTCTCATTAATCTCAATCAGCAGTCGTCCGCTCTGATGTAGAAGAAAGGTTAGTCATTAAATGAGACATACAGTAGTTTCATTCGTCTCCTGATGCAAATCTGGCACGGTGTCTCTGTAAACTTGCAAGACGATGTGTCAATCGTCGCAATGTCTTATTGAGAGGGAGATTTCAATAGCTGTTTATGCAACTCGTCGATTGCTGACCACTGGGGATACCGGGTTTTGTTTGGCTTGCTGTCCAAATAGTCAATTAAGCAGCTTAGACGTCCGTCGTCATGCTCCAGTTCCACCACGATGAAGCACGCGATCTTTCTTAACCAGTGTCACAAGGCACTTCCAACATTCCGACGTATTTCTTTCGTGGTGCAACTGAGTTACCAACCTGTCGTACATATCCGTTTGATTCAACATTCAGTAAATGCGGCTGTGTGGTAATAACACTTTTTGAAATTTTTGCCCTGACATTGACACTTCTTACACGGGCTTTCGCCACCGATATCACGCCGATGTAATGATACAGAATCCAAGTACAGAAAAGAAGTTAAAGAGAAATACTGAACCGTTTTGTTCTTTTATTTCCGTCATGAATGACGTGCTTCGCTCGTAGCTGAAAAAATTATAATATTCAAACTGCCGACATTAACACACTCATTTACATAAAGTTCAAAAAATATATCGTATATTGGCATTTTCTATATGGAGAAAAATATGTTCTTTTGAAATTCACATTTTAATATTTCAGACTATGAGTTACTTTGATATCAAAATGATGTTTCACTACATTTTTATCCCGAAAAAGCATCTAAATTCTCGTTGAGATCAAAAGTTGGACAAATTTTAATGAAAAGTTTTCGGTTCATCATCCGTTAAGAAATTCAAATAGTGTGATTCAATGAACAGATATACTATCTAACGCTCAAATGGTAGAAACTTTATTGAGAAAGAATGAATGTTGATTATTCTATCTGAACTGATATAGAGCAGCAAAACTTTGGATTTCAATTGCTTAGGCGCTTGGTTTTTTTAACATACATCGTAGTAGAATAACATAAACCACAATCTCAGATATTAGTAAATTTTCTATGTTTTTGTCCATTAGTTATTAACTTGCTCCGGACAATTTTATGAAAATCAAGTACGAGATAAATTAAAGGTCCTCTGTTTTAATTTGAAATTTCCTAACAACAAATTAAACGTTTGCATTATTCTTTAAAAAAATAATGTATTAAAAACACGTAAAATGCAAACTTTGAATATAATGGTGTATATTTTTTACAGAAAATTTGGCTAAATGCCGAATTAAATTAAATTGAAGTTGTATAGGGTGATTTTAACCACGCTTTTGGGGAAACATTTGGTAGCCATATTTAAGGGGTATTGTTTTCTGTTAGCAGTGAGTACGTTGAAAGTGGTTCAGTTGATTATATTGTATTTATTTATATTTCCTGTTTAATCTTTATTGCTGCGATATATCCGAAGCATTACTCCACCTTAAATGACTTACCATATTAACATTTTAAAACATAACACTTTAATATTACGCAAAGATAACATGTAGACACGATAAGCTCTTCTTTACAAAACTCCGGACAAGCTCTCTCTACGGACGCGAATCTGGAAGTGGCGGCCTTACATCATACAGTCTCTGCTGTGCGATGTACATCTGGCGGCATCTATTAATCAAAATTGTAAGTAAAAGATTGAGAACTATAAAATTTGTTTTTTGCAGGAGGATACTGTCTTTTTTTTTGTTCTACGGTTCCAGCTATAGCATCCTTATCACAAGTAGAAAATGTGGGAGAAATGCGTTTCCTACCTGACGGACACTCGCAAAAATCCCCATGTGTTCGTGAACGTAGAATTGTTTCTTTTCGATTGTATTGTTTCCACTGAAAAACAAAAATGTGTTTCCTCAGATGAAAAGTTGTAGCATGGGAAAGAAAAGAGAAAAACCGTATCTCTTGTTACCGATTATGATATCAATATCATCATTAAACAAATTGTTTTAGGAAAATTGAAGACAGGTTGGAAATAATACAGAAACTTCATTAATAAATTTTAAATTAAGGAAATATATGTTTTTACACATATAAAAGTTTACACAGGTTGTGAATCTTGTAGATGAGAGGCTCATTCGTCAAGCGATGACTAATAATTTTCTTATTTTTGACAGAAGAAACACTAAGACACTAATAAAATATATTTTAACAAGAATACAGTTATCACGAAAGTCATGCGTTAGAAAACTCTCACATATCCTTAAAATCTCTCTAAACAGGAGAAAATTGAAACTATCTTAAATATCTTGAACACGAATAATTTAAAACTGCATTCACAACCAAATGTGATATAAAGTACACGTAATTTTGTTCTGAAATTATCACCATTGAAAAACTTGCATAAGAGATGATTCAACAACGCTTTGTAACATGTCTATTTAAACTGTTAAAGATATGACCGCAGGGTGAAAAAAGTACACCCCGAAAAAATGAATTCCTGCCATGATGTGTTTTTGAAATATTATATAGCAATATAAACCTAAGTTCCGTATGTTTCTTAAAATACATATGTGTCTATTTTTTTGCATTACTGCTGTTCAGAGCTACAATTATGAGTCATTTTCTCATTTTGAAAATGAGAAAATGAGGTGTTTTCCAAACACCATTTTCAAACCTTGGAAAAACGTCGTTAGCAATAACCTTGATAAAAAATCACTTGAAAACAAGATTTTTAAAACGGATATCATGTTTCCAATTATTGCTATCTACGTATTTCAAAGTAGTGTCTCCTTATTTCAATGAAATATTTACTTGTTTTAATGATTACCAATGTAGCTTACACATTCTGAAATTTTAACCTTTGGTTTTGCAGGACTTTATTTTAGCTTTAAATTCGGGTGCGTTATTAGAAACGGGTATTATTCTGCAACGGATAGCAAAATGGTCCTTAATGTCCCTAAAACTATATAAATTAGTGACCTCGGTCGCACACAGACATGAGATTGGCGATTTGCCAACAGCAAAATAAAGATGTTTAGCAAAATAACAAAGATGTTTATAAGGAATGTTTGTGATAACATGTAAACTGAGCAGCTAAGTTATTAATATAACTGTCCAACTCTGGTTTTTACCATAGCAACAATGCGCCACGCTAATCGGCCTATTATAATTTGGAAACGTGCTTGTGAGAACCCATCCCTTTCACGTCAAAGCACGTTTATGTAACGAAATTTTATATATATATGTCTTACGGACACATATTTGCATATCGAATGAAACAGAAACGGCAGAAGCGTACGAATTCGATCAAATAAAACTTTACTGTACGTAATTGCGTTTAGTTGCTGGATTTCATGAAAATGAACACTTTTTCTCCATGATTTGCGTAACATTTTACATCTAACTTTTATTTCAAACGAACTGTCAAAGTATTGAAGACATAATTGCCCGTCTTGCAGAGTTTAGTCTCATTTACAATCACTAACGTCACTTTTCTATACAAATGCTCCTATAAACACTGTAACGAGGTATAGGATTATGGTACCGAAGATTTACGATATGTAGCGAACAATCTTTGATATCTGAAACAACGATATTACACGCAAAAGGACAAAAAAAAAAAAAAGAAAGAAAACTAAATTTTGAATTGCCCAATTTGAGGAAATTTTAGTGTAAACAAAAACTCCGCCTGGAATAAACACATTTTCGACTTTATTTAACTTTCTTCAGTATAGAGTAGATAGAATGTTTCCTGAAAACTAGGCTTTAAATCCTTTGTGTGTCTGTATGTTTTTCATGAAGCACTTATATATTTTTTATTACCTGTTTATTAATGGATTCACATGATTTGGTTAAACGCATTCTATGAGAAATTCACAATGCTTTTGAAAAAGATACTGCACTTAATTCATAAGAAAGACATATCGGAAACTTTTTTCCGTTAAAATAATTTGTAATGGCGAAAAACTGGAATGTCCGAAATATTTTTAGGGCCGAAAATGAACACATTACATAGTACAAAAATCTCGGAAATTCCAAAATCCAATCCGACGAAATTACAATTTGTCTGTTTGCAATTTATGGACGTGAATCGTACGCGACAGACCAGAAGAAATTCGAATTTCAGTAAAAATTAATTGTATTTTACTAAGTACATTACTAAATAGTTTAAATAATTTTGAAATGTAACACCCCTAGAAGTCAAATGCATGACAGAAACTGGATCATTAAAGAAATTTCCAAATTATTGGAAATGTCTCTAATGACCCAATTTCCAGGCAGGAAAGGATTTTGTAAGTAAAAAAAAACTCAGTGTACCGGAAGCTTGTATAATATCAGCCAAGCAGAATTATGATATTTTACATTCGATAACAGATCAGTTGAAACAGCCTTGCGGAGTCAACAAGCCAATCGAAATTTAAGTATATAAAGAAAAGGAGAGGTAACGAATGAGATGATAGCCAAATATCGTAAGAGGACACAACGATTAAGCGTATGATAATTTGATGAGCTTAAAGATAAACCCCTGTGTATGGCAACAACGCAATAAAAATGTCACAGAAAAGCACATTACCCTGGTAGAAGTGCAGATCTACTGTAGTTATTAACATATCCCAACTGAGAGCGAAACAGCATGATATATATCCGAAACCATTCATTCTATAGGTTTTTTGGCCATAATAGAAGAGGAGAACATGCAACTGCTGTTTACAAGAGTCCTGGAAACACCGCCCCGAGACAGCGTCTTACGAAATACTGATGCTTGGCAGTCACCATTGTTAGGGTACATAGACATACCACACCTAAAAAAATTGCAAATCTGTCACTTGTTGCAGTGAAGTACCGAATTCTCCCCGACCCACAAGCATAAATGAGTTCCATCGGCGGATCACTGCCAAGTTGTGAAAGATTCGTGGTGGCGAAATTCAAGGTATGTAACGTACCAGGAGATGTAACATACCTGCCAGAAGGACGCACACGACATAAAGGCAGATAGGAATCAGAATAAAATGTCCGCGTAGCTCAATTGGTAGAGCAACTTATTCCGGAATGAGTGGACCCGGGTTCGAATCCTGGAGCGGATAAAAATGACGGAGAAATTCACTTCGTTATAATGGCGCCCGAACTATCCGGATGACCCGACCGTTCACAATCTCGCAATGGTGTGATGTTATTTCCACACCGCGAGATAGGAAAAATAAGAGCAGCACTTCAAAAAAAAAAAAAAAAATAAGTGGGAGATGATGTAACGTACCAGGAGATGTGACGTACCTGCCAGAAGGACGCACACGACATAAAGGCAGATAGGAATCAGAATAAAATGTCCGCGTAGCTCAATTGGTAGAGCAACTTATTCCGGAATGATTGGACCCGGGTTCGAATCCTGGCGCGGATAAAAATGACGGAGAAATACACTTCGTTATAGGTAGTACAGGTGTATCGACAAAGGGATTTGAGGGCTGACAAAAAAAATGTTCGACAAAGTACCTTTGGCTGCACCGGAAATGTTTAGATCACCTGTGCACAGAGTTAATCACATTTCATCCATATCATTAGCGATAAATTTTATCTTAATAAACGAATTTGAATATTTTAATGTGTTCTGTCTGTTTCCCCCATTTTTTTTTTTTTTGGCAAAATTCCACGTCCTGTCCAATTTCTCGTATAACTGAACAAAATATAAAAAATGATACACCAGCTTTTGTGTGAGAGCAAGGAAAAAAAGTGCTGGTATCATAATGGAGAAATATGCACCCTATGTTTGTTTTAAACGAATTCCAAAATGGATAATATCACAAAAGTTTCCCTATTCCGTCACATTTTAGTAATCTAATATATTCTTTGCAGTAATAAATTGAAAAATATATTTTCATTACAGAAAATTCATTTTAGTTATTTTTACTAAACGTAACTAGTATTTTAATTTTACATTTCAATTTCGCAGTTTAAAGCATACATGGAAATGAATTGCATTCAGTAAAAAATCCAAAATCCAAATATAACATGCTTTCCAAGATTATTACAAAAAACGATAAAAACTTTGAAAGATGTTATATGAAAACAACTTAGAAAGATATAAAAGACCTTCATGCACTTGAAGTTTCATATGCACCAAACGAAATGAATGGGGGTCATTTCGCATGAAATGCACGACGTGGCAACGCTGCAGGTTTGAGGATGCAATCCAAACGCCGTTTGCGCAGTTTTACAGTGGTACTTAAGTAAGTGGCGCGTGGCTTTATTACTCTTGCAGTACGTGTCGCTCTGGATTGCCGAGTGCTGAAGGATGCCCATGCATAATACTCAGCTATTGTGATGCGTGAAGATCAACGGTGTACATCAAGATTGAAACATGTCTTGGCAAAAATCCGACATTCACTATGTTTTGCGCGAGGTTTGTGGTGATGAAACAGGATACCGGAGTAGTTTCCCGTTGTGCTACTAGTTTTATGTAAAGGACGTTTAAGCATAAACAGCAACCCGGAATCAGGAAAGCCTAAAACCGCAACTGATGAGCTGAGTGTGAAACTTGTCGCGGATTCTGTCGACCAAGGCCGTTGAACAGCATGCGAGAGAATTACAGAAGTTACACGAATTCAGCACTATCCGCATTCCGTTTTTTAACGAACGATTTGCAGAAAAGAAAAGTCTCGATGAGGTGGATCCCTCATGACTTTACAGCCGCACAGAAACAGACTCCTGTGTACAATGCAGCATAGCTGAAGCAAATACTTTTAGCTAAAGGCGACACCTTGACGTTGTGAATTGTCGCTACTGATGAAACGGGGTTTAGGGACTCCGAACCTGAGTTGAAATCATAGTCGAATGAGTTGGAAAGTCCATGCATACCACGATCCCCTTCCCTGAAAATTCGTACACGCGTAATCGATGTTTAAGCAACTGATGACCTTAGCGTATGATCAACTGGTCATGATTATGATAGATAAAGAAAGAACCACAAGGAACAAGTGTCACTGCGGCCTATTACCATAACTCCTTCCAAAACTGGCGCAGTAAACTACGCAGCAACCGACTTGACTTGCTCAGAGATTGGCCTGTCATTTTGCACGACGTTGCAATACAACACATGGGGAAAGTGGTGCGGTGACAGCTTTTATGGAGACGTACAGGAGGGAAGTTTTATCTCACGCATCTGGTATCCCAGATATGAGTCCACCAGGCTTTGATTTGTTCATCTAGCTGAAACAACTTATGCGTGGTCAACAAGTTTCCCCTCTGTGCGATATTTCTGCAGCAGTTACCCAGATGAACAGAAGAAGTTACCTGACTGGAATTGTGGACCTCCCTAAACGTTGGAACATCTTCATTCAGAAGCAGGGAAAATACATAGAAGAACTGTAGAGAAATCTCTTGAGACATTTCCGGTATAAAACGTTTGGGTGCCTTACATATGAAATGACTTATGCAGTTGTCGCTGACATATTTTTCCGCACAAAAACATGGTGGAAATATTTATGGTGATTTTGTGAGGAATCACGACACGCACTATGTATCGCGAATTCAAGGATATACTCTCTGGGTAATGATATTTCTAAATGTTTCAGTAACAGAGAGCAATTACTTCCCTCATAAAAAATGTTATACGAACATAAAATTGGGCATATCACGGACATTAGCCAAATTATAAAATGAAAAATTTGTTTCTTATGTTTTTCATTTTTTTCATCCAGTACTTTGATTTATTTCGTGACGATGTATGCTGTACATTCAAACATTTCGTATTGGATTTACAGTGCAATATTTATAAAGAAATATATTTAAAGAAACTTTGTTTGAAAACTTGGTGGCTTCTTACTTCTACGGTTTCACGAAATGCGAAGTTTTACTGGCAGATTTACAACCGAACACGATTTCAGAAAACAGAAATCGTGTGCAGTTGTGTGGAAGAATGCTTTCTAAAATATAATTATTCGTAACAATGCTTGATCAAAATTGCAATTTTCTGTAGCTTTGTATGTTGTAATCTGAATTGGTTGAGTTTTGTCTGAACATTTTATATTTGTACTCTTGAATACAGAAATTATGTTCGGTTGTGTTGAAGCACATGTTTCAAAATGATATTAATTTTAGCAGTCCGTGAATAGGATAGTACTACTCGCTAGCCTCGCAGTTTGTAATCTGAATCGGTTGAATTTAAATGAATATCGTTTTCACTTGAAGTTTAATGAAGGTAGAAAGAATATTTTGTTAGTGTACATTACAAGCTTTAATGGCATAAGTCATATGTAAAAATATTTTCAGCTACATTTGGAAAACACTGTGTTACGGGAAAATGACAATAATATTCCATCTGATGTGAACCTTTAATAATAAAAAAACGTTTTTCGACCCTTGAAACAAAATGAAGCCTTTTTGTCTTGATTCCCGTTCACTGTGGTGCTCTTTCCACACATATTGTTCCGTTCAGTGTGTGAATGTTCGCGCTGTGACGTTATGAAATAATTTTGGCAAAACGAAAGACCGTGGCCTCCTGATTAATTGCAACAAAGACTGCTGCTGTTTGACAGCGAAACACCAAGAAAGATCTGTAATACTGAATCAAAATTTGTAACGTACATTTCTTATTATGACACAAGGCGTAAGTGTTCAGAAATACACAGCCGTCCCGGTGGCGGAATGGTCTAAGCGATGGCTTATGGTCATTCCTCCGTGAAGAGTCTGTATTCGAATCACGGTGAGGCATAGATGTTGTGTTTGTCTTACGGCACTGTCTAACTTCCTTCCCTGAAACCAGTGACACTAAATTAGGGACGGCGACTGCTTATAGCCCACTGAGTTGCTCACGATGTTTTTTTTTATTGGAGTTTTAACGACCACCGTGAGCAACTCAATGAGCTATAAGCAGTCGCCCGTCCCTAATTTAAAGTCACTGGTTCCAGGGAAGGGACATAGCCAGTGCCGTAAAACAAACACAACATCGATGCCTCACCGGAATTGCAACCCGGACCCCTTTCGGACGAATGATCAGAGGCTATCGCTTAGTCCAATGCGCCACCGGGGCGGCCTCACGATGGTCGTTAAACATTCAATTAAAAAAAAACAAAAAAAAACATACTTGTAAGTGATGATATCCACCATGAGGGCGATCGAACCAAATCCAGGTAACTACTGGACTTGGTTCTGAGTACCGTCTTCTGGAAGGTCAGTGCACGCTGTCCCGTTTCGTACTGGAAGCTCGCCTTACACAACTGGTGTGGACCATATCTCACCTGTATGCAATGGGCAAAAAATCAGACGAACGCCCGGGCGGTTAAGGAATACGTGCAGATATCTGGCATACAGGGGCTAAACGATATTCAGCGCCATATGTGATTGTCCTTTGTCGTGTTGAGAAAGCAAGCTTTCAACAGAAGAGATCCGTTATATAAGAATGAATGCTTATTTTGTTTTTTATGCTGTCATTCAATAAGTTTTACACTTCTTTATATGAACGTCTGCAAACCGCCAACGGACGTGTCGTTCTTTCCCGAATCCGATATTCATTTTCATGCCGAAGGGACTCTATAGGATTGATTTCGACACGTTTAGCTGTCCACTTCAAATTCTGTATACCCATATCCTCAAACCCTGAAGAATTGTAGAGTACTAAGGCTCGGTGCGGTGTGTTGCTGTAACATGAATGGCCCGTCTCCGTATAAAGTAGTAAAATGTAGACATTGCGGTGTTGTCTAGAATGTACCGGCACTTCATGGCGTTTATGTTTCAACCAACAGCTACCAACGGCCAGCGTCTCATTTTTGTTACAGATGGGTATGCCCGGAGACCTTTTTCTACATATAGAAGTTCCTTCATAGGTCACATATAATGAAGATACTCTATAATTTAGCGTAATTTCACTTCGAAATAAATTCTATGGGAAAAAAGGTACCTTTTATCACCAGAATGAGGGATTTAGCATTTTTAACATATCTGTATGAAAATAAGTTTCTACAACTAGTGAGTTTAGTGTTAACGTTGAATTTATTTTTAAGGCAAAGTTGAAAAATTGAGAAAAACTTTTAAATTAATACACACGGCATACAGACATTTGGAAACTTCCTAACATTTTAACATTTTTATTACCGTCTAATCACAAATAGTTGTTAATTAAATCTATACGAATTGTTTTATTTCATAGATGAAAGATCATCATAAGCATAATATTCCGAATAAGCCAGAAAGCAACTCAGATATTTAGTAATATGAAAGTTATTGAAACACATAACAGAATGGTTACAAATCTTTTCAAAGTGCTGTTCATTGTAGAAATTGAACTACACCGGGGAGAAGTTTAGTACTTTTCCCGAATACAGTGAGAATACGACATTTTAGGATTTATTTTGAAACAATAATCTCAATAAAGCTTTCTGGTGTACAAGTTACACATTAAAAATTAGTAAGCAACACGAAAAAAAGTATTAAATAATTAATATTTGAAGTATATTTATTTATTGTTTTGTATAAAATACTGAAACTTTTGTTTCTCATGTGTCCTTACGAACATAACTTAAGCGTGACAGATGCGAAAACTTTTTTCTTGGCCACACGGATGGCAGCAGTTCTTTCGACGTTATACTCAAGGTTACAAAATTTTTAATCACAAAATAACCCTTGAAGTAATACGGCGTCAAATACAAAATTTGTTTAAGGATTTCATTATTCGGGAAAAATAAAGCAAATACTGATCTGTGAACTGCATGAATATACGCGCGTGCGTGTGTGTGCATCTGTATAAAATGCGTAATTCTATAACGTATCTTCTGCATTTTACATTTAATTTTAAATGGCATTCTGCATTAAACAACCATTATAGAAACAGTACCGGTCATGTGTTTTTCGAAAAATTGGATTTTTACTTTGAACTTTTTCTCATAAGAAATATGTGTTTAATTTACCACAAAAAATTATTATTTTTAAGATGAAGTTCACGATTTATCGTTTTATGAATATGGCGTTTTCAGAAGTAATTTTCTAATAATTTTCTTTTCTTGTACCTTCATCGAAAAATGTTTAATCCCTTGGGTGGATGTCATTAACATTCAGCGATAAGATTTCACGGAAACCCTCATGAGTTTAAACTTTAAGATGAATAAAAGTTTAAACTTCATTTATTTCAATAAAATGCATTACAACGAATATACTTTGATTCACGATAAACTTTCAGTTCACATACAGGATTTGATGTCACCTTGCAGCTAGAGCGCGAAATTAATATCCAAAATATTTAATTCTGAAATTCAGAACATTGAGCAATTTGTAAGTATTTTGTGGCCTCTTAGAGTGCCTCGATCGATCGTTCCGTGTCGAGAAATTAATGCTGCAAATAAGAACACTTATTTATCCCCTGTTAATGAGCCTTAGGAGTTCTCTGCACCCTCGTCAATGCGGTAAAGGTCCTCCTTCTACTTTCATCTGCATTTCTACTGGTATAAAAATATATTTTCATATATCGAAAGTCGGTTCTAAAACCGACCTTGGAAAAATATTTGTGGAAATATAAAGGCGGCGTTCCAGGCTGTATCCCATTTAATGTAATTACAATGGCTGCATGTAAATGATTTTTTCTGTACCTTCGGTGAAAGTTGTTTAGCAAAGTATTAGCTTATTTATCACTTTATTCTTGTTAAGAGCCTCTGAACTACGATTTAATTCGCTTTCGAAGTGAGCGCATATACGAGATTACTGATTTTAAATTCGATCTAACGTACGAGTTCGTTTTTTGCAATCACAGATACGATCAGCTTTCACGATACTTGTAAGATCTAACTAATTGTTGGTCTATTTCTACTTTTGAACTCAGAAGGAGAAATAAAAATAAAGAGAAACTTTCAATCTCAGACCATTTATGTTAGATTTTTATGAGCTAAAATAATTTAGACAACTGTCGGAATCATTATTACCATTTATTGAATGGATTACATAGTATCCCTGCAATGTAGAATTCCTGTCGTCATACCCAATACCCAACGACTGTTAAATTTATTTTTATATAATATTTTAATTCGAAAAGCCTTTCAGCACGATAAGATATATTTATTAATACAGTCTGTACTAAAAAGTAGACATTTATAAGGCACAACAACTTACAAGATCTTTCAAAGCACCAAGTGCTCCATCGTCAGTTATTTCAATATACATAAACAAAACAACGGATAAAAGCGAGAAGCATTTTCAAATAACGCGAGCACGTGATAACAATAACGCATGACAAAACGTCTACTATATTTAATGTAAACCTCGTTATTGTTATCACGTGCTCGCGTAATTTGAAAATGCTTCTTGCTTTTATCCGTTGTTTTGTTTATGTATATTGAAATACCTGACGATGGAGCACTTGGTGCTTTGAAAGATCTTGTAAGTTGTTGTGCCTTATAAATGTCTATTTTTTAGTACAGACTGTATTAATAAATATATCTTATCGTGCTGAAAGGCTTTTCGAATTAAAATATTGTTTAGCGCACGAAGAATCCTTATTAAAGTCAACGCCTTGTAAAACTTCTATTTACATTTGCTTCGTTTTCGAACTATTTGTAATGACGGATGAGAAAGAAAAAATGTTCTTCAAATGTAAGCGAAGCCTGGTAACAGAAGAAGCCCATCTTGCTTTTCTAATAAATTGCCGAGACCTTCAAATTATTCCTAAGTACTTATGGATAAGATGCCATACAGTTTCTATACGCGATAGAACTGTTATTCAAAAAGCAGAATATAAACGACTAACGGCCGAAATAAGAAGAAAGTGGTCTTATATAAATATTCTGCAACGTAACAAGTATTCTGCCTACAAAACTTTTATGTCTTGCACTCACCCTATTATTCAAGATAGAACTATGGTTTTATTTACGTCTAAACTTCTTCAGAGAGTTGCAACAATGCAAGAAAGACACATTAGAAAACTGAGAAATCTCATTGCTGACAAGGTTGAATCTCAACGAGAACCATCGAATATGAGCAAAAATGCAAATGGTCTATATCAGACACAATTCTTAAACCTGAGTAACCTAGTCCTTAACCCCACACAGTCTGAGGCTCTAAAACGAGGACTAAAGTTTGCTTACCCGACAAACAAAGTTAATAAATGTCACCTTATTACGCAGATGGAAAATATCGTTGAAACCATTCATCAAACTGAAAGAGAACACGTACGATATAAACTGGAAAAATCCGTACAAAAGTTAGCCAATAAGCCTAGAACACCGGATGACCGTAAATTTTGTAATGAGATTAAACAGCTGAAGTTATTGAAGTCTGATGAAACTATCTCCATTTTAAAAGCTGACAAGACGCAACAAATTCTCATCTTAAACAAAGCAGACTATGTTAATAAGATAAATGATGCCATTGCGAGTATACCGCACAAGATCCTATCTTCGGATCCAACATCATCTACAGTAGCAGCAGTGGCAAAACTCAGAAAACATGGAGGCTTACCTGAAAATGTTGCTAAGGATATATACCCCACTATAGGCCCTCGAATACCTGAATTATTTGGCCAAGTAAAGACTCATAAGGATAGTCTTCCTGTACGCCCACTTCTATCAGGATATGCAAGCCCAACCCGCCAGCTCGAAAGTGCTCTAGCAAAATTCCTAAAACCATTAACTACAGGTTCCTCCTACTCAGTTAATAGCTCTGTTAAGGCTATTGACAACATTAAGCCATTCTTACGAAAGGGAAAGCCGTTTGCTATGACATCACTCGATGTTGTCTCTTTGTACTCCAATGTGCCGATTGGAGATGTACACTCCATTATTGAGAACCGTCTATTGGCTTTGAATTTTTATACTATTAATGAAATCCAAGCAATTATAAATGATCTACGTTTTGTACAGAAACACACATTCTTCCGGTATGAAGGAACCATTTACCGCCAGACTGGATGTGCGCCGAATGGTTCCCCACTTTCAGGGGTGCTCGCTGAATTGTTAATGCAAGACCTAGAAAACAATGTTTTACAATATTTCCAACTCAAGCCTGATCTCTACATTAGATATGTAGACGACATACTTGTTTTCTGGCCGCATCATAAAAAAAAAATTGAAGAGTTTGCTAAAGAGCTCTCAAAACATTACAGTTCCATAAATTTTACCATTGAGCATGAAAATGATAATACGCTTCCATTCTTGGACATATTACTAAAAAGACACCCCGATACCAATTTTTTATCCTATTCAGTGTACAAAAAGCCTGCAACACAATCTGCTATTATTCCGCATAATTAATCGCACCCAAGAAAACAAAAACTAGGAGCTATGGAGTACATGGTCCGAAGAGCCTTCACCCACTCTTCCAATATCCACGCTAGAAGAAATGAGTTAAATCATATCCAGATGATTACGAATGCGCATGGCTACCATAAAACGATCGTTGAAAAAATTGCTCGATCAGTGAAATGTCTAGACAAAAGTACCTTACAAAGGGAAACCAGAATTACAAAATATGTTGGCACTGTGGACTATATACCTGAAGTCACTACAATACTAAAGAACATATGCAAAAAACACCACATTGCGTTTGGTGAAAGTACAAAAAGTATTCGAGCCATCGTGCAAAAAGACCGTGACCAAGTTTCCACACTAAACAGACATGGGGTTTACAAAATACCCTTAATTCCTATTGACCCAGAAGATCCAGCAATTGCATATATAGGATCCACTGCACGCCCATTGCGAACAAGAATATATGAGCACAAGTACTCAATCACTAATAACTCTGATGCTACCTCTCTTGCACGATTAGTTAATAGAGGTATCTACCGACCAGACTGGACCAATGCCAGTGTGCTGAGCTCAAATCGTACAAAGCGATCTCTTCGATTCGCTGAAAGTTTATGTGTATTATCGCACAACTCTGACTGCTGTAATGAAGAAACTCCACGTTTCGTTCCAGTGCCTTGGGCCATGTTAATGCGGCCAGAACAGCATACTCCTATCCAGCAACACTTAACTCCTAATAATTCACTTACAGTTTGACGAATAATGTCAACTTATTAATTATCGTCTGTGTATATATTTTCTTCGCATATGTAATATCAATTCATAGTATCATTTGTTGAAACCCTTTAACGCATGACAAAAATTCTACTATATTTAATGTAAAACCTCGTTATTGTTATCACGTGCTCGCGTAATTTGAAAATGCTTCTTGCTTTTATCCGTTGTTTTGTTTATGTATATTGAAATACCTGACGATGGAGCACTTGGTGCTTTGAAAGATCTTGTAAGTTGTTGTGCCTTATAAATGTCTATTTTTTAGTACAGACTGTATTAATAAATATATCTTATCGTGCTGAAAGGCTTTTCGAATCAAAATATTGTTTAGCGCACGAAGAATCCTTATTATTTTTATATTTCCAATTTTTCGTTTTATGATATAGTGCTAATCTTTTTCCCATACAATATAATTTAATAATTTGTGAAATGTTTGACCATCACACTGAACTCCTTGTTTCTACGTAAGCATTTATCCAGAGAGGACATATTTTTTCAAAGGTAACTTTGTTTGTAATTTTAATGCGAGGCATAATTTTTTTAAGCAAAGTTTAAGGTAAAAAAGAATATTATTCAAAATTTAGAGTGCCTCTTTTAGAATAGTACGAAAAACTTCAATAAGAAATTAAAATCATGCCATAGGTAGAGTTAAGAAAACATATCTGAAATGTACAGCACCACTTTGGAAATAATGTGAACATATATAAGGAATCCAAATCTGTATTTTAGTAATTGCAAGAACAAATATTCGCAATTTATTGCATCCCATTTGAGATAATATGAAAGTTATTTTAAATTTGAATCAACACTCTGGCAATAGTAAGAAATTATATTGGCAATTTGAAGCTCCACTTCAATAAATTACATATTCAGATGTTCATGATTCATTTAGTTGATCAATCGCAAATGAAGGACAGCTAGATATTTTACATTCAAAATTACACTGTTTAACAAAAAGTTCAGTAATATTATATTTCTTCCTATATAAAAAGAAACTGAGTTCATACTTATGACAGTTATATCTACCAACTCCTCTAACAGATGGCGGCACTGAGGCAATTCACCGTGATAAGTAGTAAATGTGCCACACCCTTTCTTTCGATCCCGATATGCAACTTTTAGATTGTAAATATTTTAGCTAACAAAGACCAGTTACGTAAGTTAGGCTTCTCTCGGGGCTGGAACACGTGTTTCCACCGAGTTTGTAACGTGCTTCATTTGGTTCAATAATAGGTATGTGATACCTTTATTATTTCATTAGTTCAAAATACATCGATCTAAATTACACTACTGTTTTTCAGTATGTCAACAGCAGAATGTATCGCGCTATTCAAATGAAATTTCCCTAACAGATTCTTCAGGCTACAGGAGATAATTGATTAATTTTGTATAGCTATACAAATATATTCTATATTTTCTATGGAAATCGAACAGGACTGCAAAATACAATTCTTAGATATTTAATGTTTCTTCAACTAAACCCTACAACACAAGAAATTAGCTTCTCTGAATACCGAAAACCAACATATTATCCTGCTATTATTCCAATGCGTTCTGCACAACGATGAAACATAAGTTAGCAGTCTTTCAGCGCATGATTCATCGGTCATATACACACTCCTCTACGGTACGATCACTACAGTTGGAGTTCAAAACAAAATCAAACATTTCAAAGATTCACGGGTACCCAGCAGCTAGCGTATACACTGATTGGCCACTTTATAATGACCACCCCCTCAGTACTTCGTTGGGCCAACTTTTGCCTTTAATACTGCGTGGATTCTGCGTGACATGGACTCCAAGAGATGTGTATAGGGGGTTTGTGGAATCTGAGACCATGCTTGATGAATAGCACTTTCCTGGAGAGGGAGATTGCAGGGTTGTGGATCCAGCTGTCTGATGGCTCGTTCAACTTCAACCCACAAATTCTCAATTGGGTTGAAATCTGGAGATTGCGGGGGCCACCTAAGCAAAGAAAACTCACCTTCATGTTCCTGAAACCAATCCTGTACAATACGAGCACTATGGCAGGACGCATTATTATTTTGAAAGTAGCCATCTCCATTGGGATAAACATCCACATGACAGCATGCACTTGGTCCGCAACGATGTTTAGATATGATGTGCCAGTCAGTCTTTGATCAACACGAATTTAAGGGCCCAAAGCATGCCTGGAAAATATTCCGCACACAATTACGTTGCCTCCACCAGCGTGAAGGGTTCTAGCAATGCATTTGAGGTCCATGCTTTCGTGCCGTTTACGCCAAATTCTCACTCGGCCGTTGGCATGGTGCAACTGAAAACGTGATTCATCGGACCACATAATTTGTTTCCAATTATCGACTGTCCAATCCTTGTGCTTCTCATGCGAAATGGAGATGTTTTGTCTTGTTAACTGCAGACAGCAAAGGTGTTCGAACAGGCCTTCGGCTGCCATATCCCATCCGAATCAGTGTACGGTGAACAGTGCGTGCAGAAATCATTTGAGGGGATCCTTGATTAAGATGGTCCGTAATTTGCTCCACTGTTGCCCTTCTGTTGTCTGTTACCAGTCTGGACACTCTCCGTTCCGCCCTTTTCTTTATCTACTTAAATTTCGATTGGCTTGTTGACTTGGTAAGGTTGTTCCACCTGATCTGTTACTGAGTGTAAAATATCATAATTCCGATTGGCTGATATTATAAAAGCTTCTGGTATGCTGAGTCTTTTTTGACTTACAAATTCATTTCCTTCCTAGAATTTGGATCATTAGAGAAATTTCCAATAATTTGGAAATTTCTCTAATGATCCAATTTCTATCATGCATTTGATTTCTGGGGTGCTGCATTTCAAAATTATTTAAACTATTTAGTATTGTACTTAATAAAATAAAATTGAATGTTTGTTGAAATTCGAATTTCTTCTGGTCTGTCGCAAAAGATTGACGTCCATAACATGCCAACAGAAAAATTGTAATTTCATCAGATTGAAATTTGGAAATTCCGAGATTTTGGACTATGTAATGTGTTCATGTTTGTGCATTAAAAATAGTACGGACATTCCAGACTTTCGCCATTACCTATTATTTTAACCGAAAAAAAAATTTCAGACATGTCTTTTGTAGGAATTAAATGCAGTATTGTTTTCAAAAGCTTATTAAATTTCTCGTAAAATGCGTTTAACCAAATTTAAATCCTTTAATAAACAGGTAATAAAAAAAAAAAAAGAAATAAGTGCTTTATGGAAAACATACAGACCCACAGTTTTTTTTAGGATTAGTGCGCACAAAAGATTTGAAGCCTAGTTTTCAGGAAACATTCTATCTACTCTATACAGAAGAAAGTTAAATAAAGTATGACAACGTGTTTATTCCCGGCAGAGTTTTTATTTATTATAAAATTTCCTCGAATTGAGCAATTCAAAATTTAGTTTGCTTTCTTCGTTTTTTTTATTTCTTTATTTGGCGTGTAATATCGTTGTTTCAGATATCAAAGATTTTTCGCTACATATCGTAAATCTTCGGGACCATAACACTATACCTCTTTACAACGCTTACAGGAACGTTTGTATATAAAAGTGACGTTACTGATTGGAAATGAGACTAAACTCTGCCAGACGGACAATTTCATTTCATTTATTTATTCCTTCAGTTGCCACTACAGCAACTAGGAAAAGTAGGGATTAGGCCGTGTGGTCTGACATAGCCATCCTCCCCCCGAGAATATAAAAAACATAAATCTCAACAAAAAAGGCAAGCCAACACATATATGGCAGGTTAATATGTGAATATACACGTACTAGCTCACAGCCAACACATATATCAATGTGTTCCATCATCAATAGCCTCCATTATATCTAAACAAACAACAAGTGGCATATACACTTCACTATATAATCACATCTATATTTATAAATGAACAACAAATAAAGTTTGCACCTCACTTTACAATGATACTAACCCACATTTCTCCCATTCAATCGAAATTGCCTATTGTTCACTAATTATTTCATAAGATGTGCCTTTAGTTTTATTTTA
The DNA here is from genome assembly GCA_039090855.1 of Macrothele yani. NCBI lineage: Eukaryota > Metazoa > Arthropoda > Arachnida > Araneae > Macrothelidae > Macrothele > Macrothele yani. The sequence goes on from CM077018.1 coordinate 39,158,408, forward strand.
AATAAGTTAAAATTATTAATTGATGCTAGTTCTTGTGGCAATGAGTTCCAAAATTTTGGGCCACTGTAATTTATATTCATTTTAAGTTTCTCAGTATGTAGGAACGTTGGAATTAGTAGAGATCTATTCCTAGTATTGTGGTAATAAGTATGTATATTTAGTATTATTATATTATTGTGTATACCATTTTTAATTCTTTTATACATTATTTTTCCCAAGTTATAGTCACATAATTGCTTTATTGTTGAAATATTATATATATTGGGGTTCACTTTTGACCGAATATATGAGATTGGTTGAAAATTATTTGATGTTTTAAGGTCTATTAGTCTTATAAATCTATTTTGCAGTACCTGTAGTTTGTTGATATTATATTGTGTGGTTTGTCCCCAGGTTAAAATGCAATAATTAATATGTGTTTGAATTAGAGTGTGATGTATAGAGATAAATGTTTTTGGTGTTAAGTTTGTCAAAGTACTACTGACCATCCCAATATTGCTAAAAATCTTGTTACATAAATTTTCAATGTGTTTGTTCCATTTCAAGTCATTATGTATAGTTATACCTAGATAAGAGTGTGTTGAGACCGTATAAATCCTGACTCCTTTCATCAGAATCGGTCGATCGTATAAATGTAAAGTTTGTGAATTAGAGAAACTCATTAATTTATTTTATTAATATTAACAATTAATTCATTTCCATTCAGCCAATCTGTTATTAAATTTAGCTGAGTATTATGTCTTAATGTAAGCTCATTCATATCAGTTCCCTTTAAAAAAATAGTTACGTCATCTGCATATAGGATTGTATCATTTTCTTTTAATACTGCAAATAAGTCGTTAATACATAAATTAAAAAACAAAGGACCAAGAACTGATCCCTGGGGTACCCCACAGTTTATGATTCGTAATATGGATCGATTCTGATGAATCCGGGTGTATTGCCCTCTTTCTGACAAGTAACGTTTGAATAAATTATAGCTAGATCCCCAGAGTCCAATAATATTTAACTTATGAAGTAATATATCATGATTTAGGGTATCCAATGCTTTTGAGAGGTCAAGAAAGACCGCTATTGTTATTTGTTTTTGTAATAGATTTTGTTGAATTATATTTTGTGTATGTAATAATGCTAGTTTAGCTGATTTATTTGGTACAAATCCGAATTATGTCTACAATACTTTGACAGTTCGTTTGAAAGAAAAGTTCGATTTATGCAAATCATAGAGAAAAATGTTCATTCCCATGAAATTCAGCAACTAAACACAATTACATATAAAAAAAGTTTTATTTGATCGAATTCGCACTGTTCTGTCGTTTCTGTTTTATTCGATATGTAAATGTGTGTACCTAAGACATATATTGAAAATAACGTTACAGAAACGTGCTTTGACGTGAAAGGGGTGGGTTCTCACAAGCACGTTTCCAAAATATAATAGGCCGATTAGCGTGGCGCAATATTGCTCTAGCCAAAACCAAAGTTGATCAAATGAATCATTGAATAGGTTATATTAATAACTTAGCTGCTCAGTTTGCCGATTATTACAAACATTCCTTAAAAACATCTCTGTTATTTTGCTAAGCACCTTCATTGTGCAGTTGGCAAATTGCCAGTCTCATGTCTGTGTGGGACCGAGGTCCTTAATTTATATAGTTTTAGGGAATTTAAGGACATTTTTGCTCTTTGTTGCAGAATAACATCAGTTTCTAATAACGCACCGGAATTTGAAGTTAAAATAAAGTCCGACAAAACCAAAGGTTAACATTTCAGAATGTGTAAGCTATTTTGGTAATCATTAAAATAAGTAAATATTTCATTGAAAAAAGGAGACACTTTTTTGAAATACATAGATAGCAATAATTGGAAACAAGAATACCTTTTAAAAAAACTTGTTTTCAAGTGATTTTTGATCAAGGTTATTGCTAACGACGTTTTTCCGAGGTTTGAAAATTGGTTTTGGAAAACACCTCATTTTCCCATTTTGAAAATGAGAAAATTAATCATAATTGTAGCTCTGAACATCAGTAATGCAAAAGAATAGACACATATGTATTTTAAGAAACATACGGAACTTTGTTTTATATTGCTATAGAATATTTCAAAAATATATCATGACAGGAATTCATATTTTCGGAGCGTGCTATGTATTTTCGCTCTGCTGTCATATCTTTACCAGTTGAAATAGACATGTTACAAAGCGTTGTTGAATCATCTCCTTTGCAAGTTTTTCAGTGCTCATAATTTCAGAACAAGGTTACGTGTACTTTATCTCACAATTGATTGTGATTGTAGTTTTAAATTTTTCGTGTTCAAGAGATTTAAAATAGTTTTAAATTCCCCATCTTTAGAGATATTTTAAGGATATGTTAGAGTTTTCTAACGTATAACTTCCGTGATAACTGTATGGCTGTTAAAATATATATATTTTTAGTGTCTTAGATCAGACTCATTTATTTCCGTTTAGTTATTTTTAAATTTATACTAAATATTAACACATAATCATTAGATTTTAAATCAAATTAAAGTTGTAGTGTTTTTCAGCTATACAATGATCTTAATACTTTTAATTTCCTTTTCCATTCTGTAGTGTTGCTCTAAGTTGCCGTAGCAACTAAATCCGGCGTTCGTAGATGCTGCTGTGACATCATCTCATCCAAAGCATTTTCATATGTCAGGATGGATGATATCAGACGATCAGATTTCAACAATGATTCTAACAACTTCCGTTATCCGTTTTCATTACATCAAGCATTTATGCGTGGAGTTTATTTTACTGCTGTTGGAAAAGTTGCTTAGCATCATAACGGTCATCACGTGAGATATTTCCACCAATATATGTAGTTTCAGCAAGAGTGCTGTCGCAACAACAACACAGGCTGAAATATAGCGCAGGGAAATGACTGCACTAGAGTTCAGCTTTTGGTGCTTACTCGATTGAAAGCGAATTATTTTGATTTCAAATAACATACATAGACACCTTCAGTTAAATTTTCGGAAAAACGTAGGGCAATACTGAACAAGTGGCGAGCTGAGTAAGAATATATGAGGCCTATTTAATTTAAAACGAGGCAACGGGCATTTCAAACTGCAGAGTGAGTTTACCGCTGCATGGTCAACACACAATGTAGGTGGCATCACTGTAGGGTTATGACACAGGGAAATGTGGAGCTTGATTACGCAACGACGGGAGCAGTTGGCCTTTGTGCAGGACCTCGAGCCAGTGTTCGGTCCAACCAGTTATGATTAAACGAACGAACGTTGAACAGAAACCGCTTATCTGGTTTTTAACCGGGAAAAGTGTCGGGGGATACAGAAATTCATGGCAGATTGTGAGAAAATTACATGCCTTTGTCACGTGTTAAAAACTGGAGTAAGCGGATCGGAGAAGTGATTTCATCGTTGACAGGATTCGAGACCACGACAAGCACACCGATGCTTCTGTTGCCGAAGTGGAAAGTCTTATTCGGAACGACATAGGGGTCACCGTGGAAGAACTTACAGACAAAATTGGAATGAGTGTAGGGAGTATGCACAACACTAAGCGGGATCGTCGGAAGTACTGGGAGATTTGCTCGCACTGGGTGACCCACAAATTACACTCTGTTCAGAAAGGCCGTCGCATCGGTGTTTTTACTGCGGAATCATGAGGAAGTTGAGCGCTTCATCGAGAGCACCATTGGCGGAAATGAAACGTGGTACTTTCATTATGAACCTGAAAGCTAAAGACAAATAAGACAATGGAAGCAAACGTCTCCTGCACCGCTAGCGAAGTCAAAGTCAAAGTCAAAGGGAATGCAGACAAGTGCACAAAAGGTCATGCTGATCGTTTCTCCCAGACGTTTCTCCTGTTGGTGGAATTTCTCGCCACCGGAAAGACGGCAAACGCTGACCGGTATGCGGACAAACTTAAATTTCTACGAGGATTACTGCAAGCGGATCGAGCTGCTCATCATAGGAGACATTTCGCTTCATGAAAACGCCCGCCCCAACACTGCGAAAATCATTCAAGATTACTTTTCCAAATTCAGGTCGAAAACTCTCCGGCATACAGAACACAGGTAAGATTTGTCCCTCTGTTACTTTTGAATTTCGGGGAGCTGAAGGAGCATCTTTGAGGTCAAAGATTACACTTGGATGAAGAGGTGACAGACGCTGTTCGGAAACGTTTCCATTAGCAACTCACCGCCTTCTACGCACAAATAATCGAAAGTCTAGTGTCACCGTGGAATAAGTGCCTTAATAGCCACTGGGATTATTTTAAAGTAAGTGACAATATCTTCCTCTTACGCCCTTTGGTCCTTTTTTATTTAAATTACCTTTATATTTTCTTATCTTTTTAATGTTCAATTTGAATTTCATTTTAAACTTTGACACGTTCCCGAAATTCAGTGTATTCAAATCCTTTCACTGTACTTATGGTTGCGCGAAAACATCCTATCAGAGGGGATTCTCTGCTTTGAAAAATGAGGCAGCGTCATGTCGCATTTTGTATAAGGTTTCTACAAGTCGAAATATAGGAAGCAAGATGACAAATGTATTGAAGATGGAACTCAGTGCTTGAATTTGACTTGAATTAATTTGCAGTATTTCAAAACCAACATGACGCATGTTATGAGAAAAATAAGACACTATCGTCGAAATTATGAGGCTGAAAAATTTACCCATGAAGTCATTGATGTAATGTAGGAATTCAGGAAACATATGTCACACAGGATACAGTAGAGCGTCGAAAATCCGAACGTGAAAATTCCGAAACATCAAAAATCCGTTCAAGCTTCCCTCCACTTTTTTTGTATTGGCGGAAAGTTTAAGTATAGTCCCATCATTTTAACATTTCACTTGATGATAATGTAATAGAATAATTTCGTGGGTTCAAGCAGTGTGAGGGCGACGTGTCGAAGGTGGAGGTGACTTCTGATACTCAGAGACAAAAGGCGAAAACTACTCCAGTCACTTGTTCACTGCGGGACTAAGATTTTACCAGCTATTACCACGTCAGTACGGCACCTTTTTTCATCTCGCAGCCCACTGTTCACTGTGAGCCTGGCCCAAAGTCATTTTACCTGCACTCACCATAAAGTGCAATCGGAACCATATTGTAATGCTTGGTCGGTTTTGGAATTTGTACATCTACTTAAAAATTTTATAGCAGTAGTAAAAATGGCAAAGTTGTTTCGTATTGCAATATAACAAAAAAAATCTTTGTCTTCTAAATTTAATTTTTCTATACCGTTGCTAACTTTTGGTACATGAATTTGTATAATATATTATAAAAAAGGTTAGCGTTATCGTATTTTCGTACGTGTTCGATAATCCTAACGCATTAAAAATACGAAATACCAGTGGTCCCAATTAGTTCGGATTTTTGATGCGCTACTATTAATCGCAGAGTATGTTAAATTTAGATTAAGGGAAACAAATTTAGTATTTAGTTTTTTCTTTGAATAAAAAAGTTCTTTAAAAATCAAGAGCAAATAAAATTTCTCTTTGACTAGTCAATTTTATAAATACGTGAAGACGAATATAAATTCGTCCCAAGAGTACAAAGTTACAAAATGCAATATCTCTACAAATAACACTGGTCTTATATTTTCAAATGCTGTTACTTCGGAAACTAAATGAGGTTTAATTTATTGAGTGAGGTTATGTCAAAACATTTTCAAGAATATATTGTATCCCTCTTTCTCGTAGCATTATAACATGTCCACCATTAGTTGTTCGCAATTTGAGATCTTCTGCTTCCGATGACGTTAGTTACTGCCATCCAAAAATAACTCGTATTATTATTTCCATATCCATTTAGCTCTACAACGAAAAGTTTTCAATCATAAACAACAACGCAATATAAAAACCATCTAGAATCATATTAACACTTTAACCCATTTAGAGGCCTATATACCTGAACCAAAGATGCCCGTAATTACCCAAAACTGAAATGTTCACATATCAGCCGCGATTTACAAAAGCTACGTTAGAAGAATTCCCTTCTGCTTCTAATTACATCAGTACCAACCATAAACGATTCAAGAATGACAATCGCTCCCGTCTAGTCGTTTACACTGTGATAGATAAATCAAGGTATGATGAGAAACAGTCAGTTTCCTTGACACTGACATAATGCAACAGTGTGGAAATAAGTAACTGAGGCATACTTCCTTTCTCTCCTTCCTTCGGTTCTTTGCCATTATTATAACACCTTTAGGCGGTAATCAGTCATGAATAATTAGTGTCAATCATCCGTCTAAAAGACCACTTTCAATAACAAATGACCACTTCAATAATCAACCCCTTCTGATGCACAGGTTCACTCGTTCCTGTAGCGTTTGTACCACTTCTTAGATAGCGAAAGTATTTGTCCTAGCAGATTTCAGTCCCATATTCCTAAACCCATGCTAATTTATTCCTGCCGGTTAAAGCTAATTTATTCCTGCCGGTTAAAGAGTTAAAAAAACAAAGTGGTTGCAAAATGGTAGTTGTTAACGGTATATTTTTTCTTTTGCATCATAAGCACATTTTGCATAATAGGCTACCAACTTTGGTAGTGTTAAATGGGACATTTGCTCGTAAGCAGCTTAAAATACACCGAAGTATTTACAAGAAATAGAATAATTGTCAAGATATATCTTATTGTAATAAATAAAACTATTCAGAAATACTTTTCTTCTCAAATTAACAAATAGATGGAGTATATAATGAAATGTGTTTTTATCTACATCTTTTCACGGATAAAAATGTTAGTTGTCTGCAAGTGTTTTTTTTTTTTTTTGCGCTAAAGAATTTTTATGCAAACAAGAGAGAAAATAAATGAAACAGGACAAAGAATAAACAGCATTTTATCGCAATGTTTTCGGCATTTACATTTTGTTAAAGCTTTCTCTTTGGATTCGGAGAGAGATCGTGTAGATGTCTCAGCTACGTATCTCCCATAGTACCGGTTAGAAGGACCCCAAGGTGGTCATCATGGAGTACTACAAATTTTTTAAGCTCCTTCTTTTGTTTCCATAATCCATGCTTTTAAAGCTGGTACAATGTTTCTTGTGGTTTACGGCCACCTATTACCCTGGAAGTTTTGCAATATCTCATTTATTCTTGGTATAGAAATGCGACGATCTGATATGAAAATCCTAACAGTTCAGTAAAATCAGTTGATTGAATATCGGTACTCCCTCGCACTGATGTGAGGTTACTATCAAATGAACTTACGTCTCCGTGACAGGTTTCCAAATAGTGGATACCTGAATTCTTGTCTGATATTGGCAGTAAAAACGACACGTGTGACTGGAGTCGATATTTCTGAGTTGCGTATTGCAATCGCAGAGTACGGAACAATTTATTTATTCAGAGTACAAACACCCAGAAACAAGTAACTAGTGGTACTATAGGAACGGAATTGTGCAAACTTTGAAAAACGGTAAAACTCGCCTTCAATAATATTCAACAGACCCGGTTCAGTGTACCTCCGGAAGAACGTCATAAAGTGTTGTTGCAATCGAAGCATTTTTACGTAAGTTATTACGCATAACGGCGATGGGATGGATCCCACTCCTATGTTCTGACCTTTGACCCAATTTCACCTATTTTCAATAGGGTTCGGCCACAGGTTGTCCCATACAACATACTAAAACTTTATTGAAATCGAATCATGTTTCCGGGGATAATCGTGCTGAGAGACAGACGGTCAAAACTGGAGCATATACGCTTCTTCAACCTGCGGTTGGAAAGCGTAAAGATGCGATTTCGTGGTTCTGCTTCAATTTTCTATTATGCAATAACCTTTCAGTGATATGCTTAAACCCAGTGCCTCGAGAAAGTGTAATGGTCGGAAACAAGAATATTCAAAACAAATTTCATATTGCACAGATTCGGGTTTTCCATTATTTGAAAAATGCATACTGTTTATTCTAACATTAATTCAAGTCATTAGCACGAATAAATGAAGTTGTTATAAATGAAACCGCAAGAGTAAATGAACTCAGTCCCTCGATGGCTCAAGTTACCATACAAATCACTGTCAGGGACTTTGCTGGTCTGTACTCTGCATTTAATTTGTCGGAGGTTGAAGTAAGATGCCGACTTTCTAGCATTATCACTCTTCTTGCAGAGAAGAAAACATTCTAAGTGTTTTTCGGAGATGTAGATATATGGATGCCCCATCTTACTTTATTTGCAAATATGTTCGCTATTAATCATCTGATTTGGACGATATTTAGAACTTAGGGGTTTTTCCATGTGCTAAACTTAATGCGCATAAAATAACATGCCCCTTATATGGAAACATTCTGAGATAGTGATCTAATTAACATGTTATTTAGCTTAATTAGCGTTATCTTCACATCACATGATAGCCCACTTCGGGTACTTTCCAACGATATCTTACTTCTTTATCTGCGGCAAATGGTTCCAAAATTAAGGAGGGGTGGCTCGTTTTTTTTTGTTTTTTTTGCGAGCTGATAGCACTATATTGTTAGTAAAAATATCGCGTGTCACTTCTTCCTTTTGTGGACTTGAAGAAACATCGTTAATATGAAAATAAATTTTATGCAAAGGGTAGTTCACGATGATAGAAAAATAAATAAAATACCCTACAAATAGAGGGTTTACCAAAATAATGGAAGTACTTACATAGTTCTGTTAATAACAAATTTGTAGATAACTTTTCATTAATAGAAACATCTCGTGCTTTCAGAAAAGGGTTGTGCGATGTTGAATAGACCTATACAAGTCATGCGCATTCCATAATACAATTTGAGACGATTTATCCTATGAAAAATGCTCAACTGTACCAGCGATGTGGGAGGTAGAAAGTGTGATTGTAATTTTTCTGGAGATATTCCCACACATATTCAAGAACTTTGAGGTTTCAAGATCAATGTGGCCAGCGAAGTTCCTGTTACATTACGTTGATGACCTACAAAGCACAATATCACATAATACTCGTTGTTCACAATATGCACGGGTGCAGCATCTGCATGAAACCAGAAACGATCATTAAGGGCAAAATTCCTGTATGATTAGCTCCAGGTGGTCCACAATTATGGACTCTTACTTTACAGATGCAGCACGACTCCGCAAAATAATCAAGGACTCGAAGGAATGCCATGATATGGCAGCCAGAGCATCTGATATCGACCTCAATGATGCATAGTCGGAAACAAACGGTCTCGGTTATACGCCTCTACCAGTTTTCACCAGTCCTACACTCTACCAGCGGTAGGAAACAAAGTAAAGTACGATTTATCAGACCAGATGACACGTCTCCAGTTTTTAATATTCGAATTTTCGTGTGTTTTCAGAACATTACACGTTTCGTTGCATTGATGTGGGTAATAGGTTTGGGATTGCAGTACGGCCATAAATACAGGCACAATATGATTTCCTACGGACGGTTATGAAGGAATGGGCATCACTCCGACTGGTGTTCAAATGTGCTTTTGTTGGCGGCTTCGTGGTCTAGTGCTTCCGTTTTCCAATCGAAGCCAACGTTCGTCTCTCACTATCTGACATCTTTGTATGGTATCCACAATTTGTACGTCTGAAGTCGCTGGACTGTATTTTTCGATAGGTATTTATAATCTTTCATAAATTTCTTTGTCCTACATCTACTATTTCTGACGTTCCCGAACTTCCTGCAAGAGACCCACCAGTCATAGTGACTCCTCTGAGGTGACTAAGATCTGACATTGTTGTCAATTATGCCACAACAAATGATCACCAGGCACTGTGGCACGGTCACGTGATAGAAGGCAACGTACTGCACCATTTCATATCATGGGTTATGTCTTCTTGTGTTACGGGTACAGCACAATTACTGTAGCCCAGTTGCAATATTAGTTTCTACTGTTTTGTTTAACCCCTGTATATTGAATACACATAAAACCTTTTCAAACAGTAATCTTCATCAGCAAACCTAATAGTTTGTTTGCCTATTACAAATTTAGGTCACTGCAGCTTAAATGTGTGCATTAAGTTTTATATGAGGCAGAATATTACGTTTAGCTTGATGCACTTCTAACTCAAGTAGTCTTTCCTCAGGAAACAAAATTCTTTCTTATGACGCCTCGGAAGCCAAACATATCTTCGCAATGTTCAAACTTTTATGGTGTATTCAACACCTTCAATGAAAAAATTGGTGGCTGGATGAAATCCCAATTTTAACAACAAAAGATTTTTTATTTTATTTATTTTAGAAAAAAATTACTGTTCATTACGGGCTTGTTTACATGCAATTTCATTCAGTGAGTTTAACTGAACATTTACTTTACACTGGCAGCAGATATTTTTTCGGCTGTTAACGTAACAGTTTCTGTTACAAAATTTGTGTAGATAAGCCGATTCTAGAAATATTACGACATTAATTACCAGATTTTGTGAAAGCATTTATGTAATCGCCATTTCATTGGCATTTGCGATTTTTTGTCAATTCCGTGAGTCTATTTTCCGACTTTCGTAATTCTTTTCTTTTTATAGGTTGGAGGTTAACGACCATCGTGCCCTAATCAATGGTCCATAATTAGTCGGTCATCCCTGATGTGGGACCACTGGTTCTAGCAAATAGTGAGAGGGAGGGCATAATTTAATTATATTATGTATGCCTCACTCCTGACTCGAATCCGGACGCATCTTAGACGAGAGGTCACAGGCCAAAACTCAAAGTATAGCCCGCAGAGGCGGTTTTTTTTGTCACTGACATCGTTCCCGATTGTAAGCTTGGTCCCGATTTGTTAGTTTCTTGGCATATATTTTCCGTCGATTTTGTACAGTACGCCACAGGATTTAATGTCACACCTCATGAATGAATTCCATTATCCCCTTAATATTGAATTGGAATCAGAGTCATTTACTACTGAGAATATCGTTATGATCTGATTTTTGATAAGGACATGTTTACAGAAACGGTCGGACGCTGATAAAGCTACAATTACTCCAAGTTCTATGGGATGGAATATTGGAGCAGTTCGGATTTACAAATGAGATTTCAAGGGCATTATTAAGCTTTCCGACGTTAGGACGGATGAATCGCCAAAGCGTGATAGAAAGTAACAGTGATCTGGTCTGCTAAATTCAGAATGTCGAAAACACATCAGGGTTTTGACGAATAAAGTAGGTTTTCACTTCAAAGGTTTGTGTGTGAGTGCGAGTTTGTGACAACTGTGAGTCAGAAAGAAGCGCCACATGCTCTGGCGGCTTTACTATATCCGCTGTCCTAAATTAGGAGCGAAGAGTTCGGATGCACATAATGTCGCCAAGCAAGTTCAGAAAGACAAGCAAAATAAATATATCATATGCAATACTCAAGCCTCGGTGAATCCGCAATGAATGTCTTTTTCCTTTACTGAATGTTTCGCAAAGGGGGAACTGAGTGATACGTAATCTGGTCTCGTTAAGACGCTCTGTTTATTTTTATAAATTTGCCATTACCCTGGGATGCTAAACGGCTCTGAAAAAATCAAAAAAAAAATCGAGACATTCACTTCATGTGCACTGTTTTGACGGCTAAGTTTCAATACACACAATGCACTTCTTTGAGAATAAATGACTACCGAAAATTGTGTTTTTGAATATCTCTCTTGAGAAAAAATAAAGTTAATAATAAAATGGTGGAGTTCAGAAATTGCTTCATTTATTGGCAAAGACATCAATGCTTGCACATCCATCTTGCTCACAGAGCGAAATCGTTTTGTTTTTTTTAAACGATGAGAACCTAATTTCATTTAGAGGAAGAAGACATGTGAAATAATATGTGAAATGTTGTAGATAATAAAGGTCTCAATTTTCAGTTGTGCTGCTCCAGAGATAAGCATTTGATCTCAGATGTATAGGTATAATGAAATATCATATGCAGGGAATATTCGCATAACGACTGGTATAGAACAACGAAGAAAGTTTACATGAAGTTAGGAAACACAGCCAAAACAATCAGTATTAGTGTAATAAATAAAAAGAAAGATGTCAAAAATTAAAACATTTGGAAAAGCAACGTCAGCAACATACGATTTGGTTGAAATAAAAACATTCTAAGTGCTAAATAAAAGCGTCAGTTTAACCGAGATGAATGCGATTTCAATCAAAATACCAGTTAAACATTGTCATTATTCGAAAGAAATAAACAAAAACAGTGCTTAAATACTAAAATACGATACATTATAACCTTTAAAATTGCGTTTCCATTAATTTAAACGAAAAACTGCTTTAAAACTTTATTTATTTGTTTTTCAGTTGTATCATTTGTAGTGCTTTTTAATTCGCTTCCATGTGTTGGCAGTTGTTTCACAATTTAAATCATTGAGATAGTACACGTAGGCATTTTTCTTCTAGGTTCCTACCATGCGTCTGATTCACGAGTACTGTTATTGTACGGTTTAACTTTTCTGATTCAGGATTCCAGAGGATCAAAAATAACATTTGTCATGTCTGCAAACATGTTTGGTGATAGTGCTATGATATCGCAATGTGCACCTAACAACAAGAACGATAGCTGACGTTAACACTTTTTTCCCACACCCTCCAATGAAAACATCTAATTTCTAAATTCAACCAATTCTATTATTATAATTGAACAAGTTAGTAAAATCATGCAATGCATTGATTATAATACGCTTTCCAACATACCAGATATCATTACTCAAGTTATTACTCAAGTTATGAGAATTATGGCTGTGGAATAAATCTCGGTCCTGTGCCCTGACCTTTGATCCCATTTCAATGATATTCAACAGAACCGGTTTGGTATACCTCCGAAATACCATGATAAAATTTTGTCGCAATCAAAGCATTTTTACGTAAGTTATGATGCATAAGGGCTATGGAATTGATCCCGTTCCTGTGTCCTAACCTTTGACCCCATTTCGCCCATTTTCAATAGAATTCGTCCCAAGGCAAGACCCTACAACATACTTACATTTCATCCAAATCAAAGCATTTTTGCTTACGTTATGACGCATAATGGCGATGGAAGTGATTCCGCTCCTATGTCCTGACGTTTGACCCAATTTCTCCCATTTTCAATTACGTTTGTCGCCAGGTGGTCCCCTACCACATACTAAAAGTTCATCGAAATCGAACCTTTTTTACGTTGGTTATGACGCACAATAGCAGTGGAATAAATCCCGCTCCTATGTACTGACCTTTGACCCTATTTCGTTCACTTTAAATAGGGTTCCTTCCCAGGTGATCCCCTACCAGATACTAAAATTTCATCGAAATCGAATGATTGTTACGCGAGTTATCCTGCGGACAGACATACGTACATAACGCGTGACGTAATGAGGCAGATGGGAATCGCGACCATCTGCTTGCCGCAAGTGTGACGTCATAAAACTTTAATAGGATGCACACACAATGCGTAACGTAATGCGACAGATTGCGTGCCCGCCCGCCAACATTCTCAAAGGCGATATTATGACGTCATAAGATTTCTAAGCATTGGTAACCTTAATGGAACAACGCCATCACTAAAAATGTTATAATTCGGGGTCGTTATTTAACCCACTAAACGAATTCTCCTAAAGTCGAGATCAAGCTAAATCGATTTCTAGTACCAGAAAACAGTAGGTTAACGACTTTCATCAAATTCTTTAGAGCCGTTTCGAAAATAAAATTTACATACATACAAGAATTTCTACTTTAAGGTGGACGTCAAGTAATTTTGCTTCCTATACTTCCAATGGAAAAACTTCTGTACACATTTTTTTCACAATTAATGCGTTCCCAAGGATGAAAATTTGAACACCGATCAAAATATCTTCATTTTATAACTTGCAATACTTAATATTTTCTAAAATTTAACCATATTTATGCAATTCAACATTTGTTTGTCTACTGACGTCATGAAAATACAGGTCGCGCCATCTTTTTTCTGGAAAATTAATGCGTTCACGAGGATGAAAATTTGAACATCGATTAAAATAACTTTATTTCATTACTTGGAATACTTAATATTTTCTAAACCATAACCGTAATTATGGAATCCAACATTTTTTTGTCCACTGACGTCATCAAAGTACAGGTCGCGCCATCTTTTCTCTGGTTTCAACTCCACCACAGGAAAAGTGATTGATTTTTAATATAATTGTGGTTATGTTTTATAAAATATTAAGTTTTCCAAGTTATAATATGAAGTTTTTTTAATCGATGTTAAAATTTTCATCCTTGGGAACACATTAATTGTGAAGGAAATGTGTACAAAAGTTTTTCCATTGGAAGTATAGGAAGCAAAATTACTTGACGTCCATCTTAATAATATGGGATAAGGGCAATGGAATGGATCGCAATCCTATGTCCTGACCTTTGACCACATTTCGTCCATTTTCAATAGGGTTCGTCCCCAGGTGGTCCCCTACTACATACTAAAATTTCATCGAAATCGAACCATTTCTACGCACGTTATGACGCATAAGGGCAATGGAATGCATCCCGATCTTATGTCCTGACCTTTGACCCCATTCACCCATTTTGAATAGGGTTCGTCCTCAGTGGTCTCCTACCACATAGTAAACTTTCATTGAAATCGAACCATATTTACGCAAGTTATGTCGCATAAGGGCAATGGAATGATCCCGTTCCTACGTCGTGACCTTTGACCGTATTTGTCCCATTTTCAATAGGGTTCGTGCCCCGGTGGTCCCCTACCACATACTAAAATTTCATAGAAGTCAGACCATTTTTACGCCAGTTATCGTGCGGACAGGCAAAGCTGGGGCATATACGCTTCTTCAACCTACGGTTGGAAAGCGTAAAAAACACTCTTTAAGATTGTTCAGAAACTCCTCCCCGAAGGTCACTGTTTTATTAAATATCATCGCTATACCTTGGGACATTTTTTGCAAGTGTAAACTCGCTTTTCCGAAAACAGAATTATTTAAAGCACAGATCAAAAGAAAGATGTACTTAATTTATTAATATTTTTATGTTTGTAATATATTACTGGACACTTAAGTAAGAACAATTCTTGTTTTAAATAACATCCGATATAAGATCACATCGAACTGAAAAGTGGACATCTCTTCTGCTATTTTGGACAGATACTGGCAGGACTAGTGGTGTTGGATTTATAATAAACAAGAAACTGAAGGATAAAGTTGTAGAAGTTGAAAGTAACTCTGACAGAGCTGCACGACTTGTTATCCAACTCTCAAGAAGATACAAGTCTCAGATTATTCAAGCTTATGCACCCACCACAAGTCATCCTGAAGAAGTGATTGAAGAATTTTATGAGGAAATTTGTCATCTAAATAATAAAGACAAGCAGCACTTTACGATCATTATGGGAGATTTCATTGAGAAATTAGGGCAACGACAACAGAATGAAACTTGTGTAGGTAAATTCGGTCACGGTAACAGAAACCAGCGTAGAAATACTCTCGTGGAGTTTGCAGAGGAAGAAGGGTTTTTCATCATAAACTCCTTTTTTCAAGAAAAAGTCGCAAATGAAATGGACATGGAGGCATCCCAATGGAATGACAAGTTAAATTGATTTCATTATGTGTAACAAGAAAATTTTCACAGAAGACTGCAGTGTGCTGAACAACTTCAACACAGGTAATCACAGAATGGTAAGATGTAAGATGCACCTCAATGCTAAACTCGAGAGTGGCAAGTTCATAAAACAAACAAAGTGTATTGACATGACCAACCTTAAAAAAAGCATACCTTCAAATTGGAACTGAGGAACAGATTCTCTGCTCTAGTAGGTCTAACGTCGGCAGAAGTGAACATCTCTGAACTTAAAAGTAAACTAACCAAGGCTCTTATGGAAACAGCAACAAAAATAGTTGGTACTAAGAATAAGTTGCATATCAACAAATTATCAGGAAAATAATGTGTTGAATTCAAAGCCAAAGAAGCTTTCTGTTGTGTTTTCACAGCAAAGGAAAACTTTACGAATCTAGATTTTTAAAGCAGCGTGACTTCGCTGATTTTTCACTGATTTTTGCAATCGGCATTTGGAATGAACCTTACACTTTGCAGATGAAAGAGCGAGTATCTATATACACTGCTGGCCACCCAAAATGCAACACCAAGAAGGAAGCATCCGATTGGCCTGAAATTCGCAGCATGCGGCGCCTGCGAGAGGACATGCATCCGATTAGCATTGCAAGGCATATGCAAATCACGATTGCCCGGCACGCCACCGAGAAGCACTATTAGAAGGGTGCACAGAAAGCGGGGTGTAAGTAGTGGAAGTGTGTTGTACTGCCGGACCTGTGCGTGGGAAGCTTCTTGATGCCTCGTCAAAGAATACGACAGTCATTCCAGCACGTTTCGGAGTTCGACAGAGGACGAAGAGTGGCTTATCGCGACAGCGCTTTATCGTACCGAGAAATGTGCGCCCTTGTGGGACGACATCCAGCGACAGTGAGGCCAGTATGTATCCGGTGGGTGCAGGGGGACGGACGGACGAACCGACGTGAGTGATTGCCACAGCCGCGGCACACCACCGAACGAGAGGACAGGCATGTTGTGCGGCGGTATTGACGGCTCGCGCCGCCTCATCACGAACGTTAGCGCAGGAATTAGGATGTGTTGCCCAACAACCTGTGTCAGAACGTACCGTTCGACGTTGTCTGCAGGAGCGGGACTTGTCGCACGGCGCCCATTTCTCCGATTACCGTTGACGTTTTACCACCGGCGAGTGCGACGGCAGTGGGCCGTTGAACGCCGCACTTGGACTACGGAATTGCACGACATTGTCTTTTACGGCGAATCACGCTTCTACCTGCAACACCACGATGGTCGGATCCCCGTGTGGCGGAACCTCGGCGAGAGACTGTATGACGCCTGCATTATGCATCGCCATACCGGTACGTCGCCAGGCGTTATGGTATGACACCCGCGCCCCTCTGGTACGCATCGCCGGTAAACTCAACAGCTACCGCTACACATCCGACGTTTTGGAGCCTGTAGTCGTCCCTTAGCAGCAGGACCTGCCACCGGCCATGTTTCAACAGGACAATGCGCGCCCGCTCGTGGCACGCATCGTGCAACAATTCTTCACGGCCCACCAGGTTTCACTGCTGCCGTGACCCGCCTGTTCTCCCGATATGTCGCCAATCGAACACGTCTGGTCGCTGATTGGCAACCGAGTGGCACGGCAATCACCACCCGCGGCTATGCCTGATAAACTGTGGCAACGTGTGGAAGCAGCCTGGATCGACATACCCCAAGCCCACATCCAAAGCCTTTTCCGTTCGACGCCGCGGCGTGTAGCGGCCGTTATTGCCAGCCATGAGGGCCACACGAACTATTGATGTCTGCGTGTTCCGCAAGTCGCACGGGCCTGTAAGCTCAATCGCTTCATCTTTGTATCTGTTGTTATGTGTCCAGTAAATCTGGCTTCGCTATTTCGTGTCCTTCTTGGTGTTGCATTTTGGGGGGTCAGCAGTGTATAAAGAAATGTTATACATATCGATTGCTGTGTTTCTACTGCCACTTTAATATATTAGCCAATTTCCATTATATACTGCAGAGAAAAATTCCATTCCACATTTGAAAGATGTCTAGTCATCCATCGAGAAAGCCTTAATGTCGTTAATATTCATATCTTGTGGGACATTGCACGTACCTTCACTTAGCAATGAACCAGATGCCGAAACATTTTTATGATATCTAATTCGCAAACCACTCTACATGCATTTTGTTAATGCGTTCGGTTCAATTTTAACGCCGTTTGCTTTTGCTCGCGGGATTTTCACATTGAAACAAATGGTAGTGGAGTTTTTCATTTATCGTTTTTTAATCAATTATTTCTGTACTTTAGAAAACATGACGTTCGGCAAAGTTACAAACAGTAAATATTTTTCTTTTCGCTCTTCTCCAAAAATTTCAAAAGTTCTGCGAATGATAATAACTTTTATTTTCCTTTTACTGTTTTTGATAAAAATGCAAGACATCTTTTACGAAAAGAAGCTACAGTAGAAATGTGCTCCTCCGGAATATTGAGGCATTTTCCCGTATACTGCAGATATTTCACTGATAATTTTCAGAAAAATATTTCACTAAAATGTGGAGAAAAGGGACGCAGTACATTAGATGATGATTTTTGTACACCAAACTCTTTATCTGGAATAAAAGAGAGGGGTTCAGAAAATTCAGAAAATTAGTGGGATTTAATGATACACTCATATTCAAAAATTAAGTATCACTTATATGTTAATATCATACTTTGATTACAACAGAATATAGATGAAAAGATTTTACCAAGGAGTAAACAAAATAAAAAATTGCATGTACACTTATAAATAAGCATGAATTTGTTCATATCAACAGAGAAAATTTGTAAAAGAACAAAACATAAAATTATCTGGCATTGGCTCACATTACCTAAAATTGACAGAAAAAAATATTTAATAGATTATTTGATTAGCGTGTATGTCCACTCTGACTGCAATGCACGATTGGCATCGGTGGGATATGGGTTTCACGAGACGGTCCAGGAGATCCTGTTAGACATTTCACCATTCTTCTTTCAGCGTCATAACCTGACCTCTTTTGTGCCAAGTGAGAGATCGCGTTCCGCAATGTGCCATCTCAGAGTGACTCAAGCATTTTCGACTGGATTCAGTTAGCAGTAATATTCGGCTAATCCGGTCTGTCTATATCCTTGTCTCCAAGAGTTCATCAACACATGATGATCGATGAGGACGGGCGTTATCGTCCATAAAAACGAAAGGATTTTCCACTGCACCGTAAAACAACCTTAGATGTTCAAAAATCCCCGCACAAAAACGCTGGCCATTTATTGACACTTTCATCACCACTAGGAGCTCTGTACCCTATTGTTCGTAATCCCGACAAGATCATTACTCTACCACCCTTGTAATGGTCAATTTCTACGATGTTTCTTGCTGAATAGCCATTGAGACCTTCTCGCCAGATGTATTACCGCCTGGAGGCAGACGATAAACAAACTTTCTTTTTTCTTCTGTGAACAGAACATTAGCCCATTGTTCTTCACTCCACGTGAAATGTGCAGTACACTGTCAATGATGAGTTGCTTTGCGTGCTTTTGTATATGGAATACAATGTACAGGTTTTCGGCTATAGGATAGAATATTACTCAAACATCCTATCACGGTTCGCGTGTCAATGTCTCATAACGGGATATTTTAGTGCACGTGCTTCATTCATGCTATTTGGTTAATTTGCCAACAATTATTCGCAAATTCTTTCAGCCGGTACAACCAGATAACGACCTTATGATGAAGCAGTTTTGCTTGGTCTACCACATCTGAACCTTCTGGTAGCTATTCCATGTTCATAAATATGTTTCTAGATCCGTGAAATGCACTGTGTTCAGTTCCGTCTCTCGCTGTCCACCATTCTTCCAGTTTAATGTACCAACAGTTCGATCATGGGCAATCATCCAGATGCGTTCTTTTAGATGTATTGCAAAAAACCACTGTAACAACAAAAATTCAGATCTATCTTTCAATACCTACAAAACATGATATTTCTTTCTTTCGTTATTCAGCTTTTATTGTCGATCGGCACTACACAGCTGTCACGAGATTCCTGACAATTTGTACGTATATGACTAAACTCCATCCATGGTTACCTAGTACGTGCTTCGATTATGTCAAAATGTTTTCTTGGCTAACCACCGACTTGCGAGTCTGAAATTTAAATTTTTTGCGTTGATAAGGACAACTGTGGGTTTTGCAGTCCAAATGCACGAACAATTCTCTTTGCACTTCCTTATTTCTCACTAGAAGTGGATTACTCCATAAAAATTTCAATAATTATTCTATACATCGTAGTTTAGTTAATTTTAGATATACCCTTGGATTTAAACACGCGTTTGAATGAAGATTAGTGTTACAGTAGTCTATAAGAAAAATAAAAAGAATGTGTTAGTTACAGTGAAATGTATGTAATTGCACAGTTAGCAAGCACCAAAAATCTAGAACAGGACCTTCAAGGTCTGAAGCAAGAGACATAACCTCATATTCCACGCACTGTAAGACACCCGCTTACTCACGGATATTGACTGAAGCATACAGGAGTCTGGAGATCGCATAAAATAATTTCCTTCTCACGTCGAACTAACTTTTTACGAACTAATTAATAATACTCCTACATTTTCCCTTAAGCATTTCACTGGGTCTGCAGTAATGCAAACGCTTCTTCCCTACACATACACTGACGAAAAAAATCCCAACACCACGAAAAATTAGTTGTAGAGGAATGAAATGGCGGCACTACATTTGTATAGGTAACATATTTAATCGATTAAGGTTTCAAGATCACAGCTTAATGTAAGCGCGAGAAGAGCCATTTTAAATGTGAAATGCTGGTACATTAATAACCGGTGTAACCGCCTGAATGTTGAATGCAAGCACGCAAACGTTCATGCATTGTGTCGTACAGGTGCTGGATGTCAGTTTGTGGGATGGAGTTCCATGCCTGTTGCACTTGGTCGGTCAATACAGGGACGGTTAATGCTGGTTGAGGGGGACGTTGGAGTTGTCGTCCAATGATGTCCCATACGTGCTCGATTGGTGAAAGATCTGGTGATCTAGCAGGCCACGGCAACATGTCGACACTCTGTAGAGCATGTTGGGTTACAACAGCGGTATGCGGGCGAGCGTTATCCTGTTGGAAAACACCCCCTGGAATGCTGTTCATGAATAGCAGCACAACAATTTGAATCACCAGACCGACGTACAACTGTGCAGTCAGGGTGCGTGAGATAACCACGAGAGTGCTCCTGCTGTCATAGGAAATTTCTCCCCAGACCATAACTCCAGGTGTAGGTCCAGTGTGTCTCGGCCGCAGACAGGTTGGTTGCAGGCGCTCACCTGACCTCCTTCTAACCAACACACGGCCATCACTGGCACACAGGCAGAACCGGCTTTCATCAGAAAACACAACAGATCTCCACTCCCTCCTCCAATTAGCTCTAGCTTGATACCACTGACGTCGCAAACGGCAGTGATTTGGAATAAGTGGAATGCACGCTACAGGGTGTCTGGTTCGGAGCTGTCCTTCAAGTAACCGATTTGTAACAGTTCGTTGTGTCACTGTGGTGGCAACTGCAGCTTGAATTGCTGCCGCAGACGCAGTACGATGCGCCACGGCCATACGCCGTACACGGCGGTCTTCCTTCTCAGTAGTGCCACGTGGCCGGCCGGAACCTTCTTCATCAAAATAGTTTGTACTAATTTTGTTTCTCTAGTCAAAAGCAGTACCTTCTCTTGACCACCGCTGCCAACAATCATGCACCGTGGCTACATTCCTGCCAGGTCGTTCCGCAATATTGCGGAAGGAAAATCCACCTTCTCGTAGCCCTATTACACGACCTCGTTCAAACTCCGTGAGTTGTTGATAATGGTTTCTTCGTCTTCTTAAAGGCATTCTTGACTAACATCAACCCACTACGTCGAATCTCTACGATAACTAACGCTCACGAACGTTACAGCACGTATTTACAGCAAACCTGCTTTGAATGTTCCAAGGGGCGCTACTAGCGATACACGTATGCGCCGAGAGCGAAATTTGCATTTACGTCATCTTACAGATGTACTCTCAGCGGGATTTTTTTTCCGTCAGTGTATTTTCTTCATCAAAATAGTTTGTACTAATTTTGTTTCTCTAGTCAAAACTCCCTAAACAACAACCTAAGATTATAAGGGATATAATATCTGGTGGATCTCACTTGGGACTAATAGCTGTGTACAACGACCGTTGTTAAGAGGTCTCATTTTCCGTGGTTGCCTTGTTTGTCTAATCTAACTTCAGCTGTTCTGTACGAAACATTTCTTGTTGTTTTTTGGAAGTGTTCGTTATGTATTAGTTTTATACGTATGCGGACATTTCACTGATACATACACGTGAAACGTGCACGGCCATCACGCGTAGATTATCTAATTCATATAGGAAATGTTCTTTTCCTACTTTATAATTACCATAGCAGCAAAATCTGAAACACAAGCAGCTCTGCATTAATCTTAATGTCATGGAGCATGGCAGTAGGACATTTCAGGTCAAATAATACTTGGAAGTCAATTAACTATGAATATGATTAATGTACGCATTTTAGCTTTGTCATACTTTCATACTTTTGCGCCGAAAGAAAAATAGCGTTCAGAAGAGTCTCTTTTATTCTACAAATTACAGAAGCAAAGTAGAATCGTAATTATTTGGGTGCTAATCCCGTGAAATCGTTTTATGATAGATCCGTAAAATTAGAAATATTGGATTATCAATGACACAGTATTTTGAAACTGAAGAAAACGAGTCGCAGGCAAGAAAAAACAAAAATATAATGCAAAACGAAGATACCTCGACTTTTAGTGTAA
The DNA here is from genome assembly GCA_039090855.1 of Macrothele yani. Classification (NCBI taxonomy): domain Eukaryota; kingdom Metazoa; phylum Arthropoda; class Arachnida; order Araneae; family Macrothelidae; genus Macrothele; species Macrothele yani. The sequence continues at coordinate 39,180,703 of CM077018.1, forward strand.
GTTAAAATACTTTATTATGTAGACTATGACACAAAGTAATCCCTTATAATTATTTTTCATTTCATCCCTACTTGAGACTTGCAGTTTAAATGATTACATCCAAGAAATGCAATGTTCGATATCGAAATCATTAATTCTCCATAACATCTGAGCAAAACTATGTTGGGGCTGTTCAAATGTAATATATTTGTTGGAAAGTTTCAAAGACAAGAGTATTGTTAAATATATGTTATGAGAAACTATAATCGACTTATCGATCGAGAGTAAAATTTTCGAAACGAGCGAGAAATATCGCAGCAAAAACATCCAAAAGATGTTTTGCTACGATAGATAACAGAAATAAAAATAAAGGACGCTACTTAACTCAGTCCGATATAATGCGTTCAAAAACATGCAAAAAGGTCTTTTTGTATGTTTAAACATCGCACTTTAAATAACTTTCTGTGAAACTATTTATAAAATCATTACAATATGAAGTAATTTGAGTTTAGTAGTATGTGCTTTCCTGCTTTTATATCCCCTATTGTTAAATTACGTCTGCACAAAATTTCTTTTGTAAACAATAAGACAGGATTAGTAGTTTTTCAGTTTTTTACTCAGTAAAAAGATTACGTATGCATTCATGTTTAGAGCACTTGTAACATTTATTCTGCCGTTTGCCTAAAATCGGCCTTTGAGTAGTCTTTTAAATTGAACGCTGTCCTACAACAATTTATTTAAATACCGAAATCCCAATTTTCTTAAGGTTTACATATATCTGTAGAGTGCGGACATCGGGCTTGAAATGATCATTACACAAATTTTTCTTATGATTTGCAATTAAACTTAGTTTCTTCCCGTGAATACATTTTCGCTTATCTAAATACGTAAATTCGTGCTGATCTTCCTTCAATCTGTTAGGATCAATTAACTAAAATCCTGGATATAGAAACGCCCACAGCATGCGTGAGTCGATATGACCCATGATAGGCTTCATTGTTGGAAAAACCACAAAGAATGAATGGGAAATGTGCCCGTTTGGTGTTCTAAAGTATCCTAGCCGTGTGACATTTATCCAGAATACACAAACAAAGCTTGTTATATAGGGGCGTTAAGTCGTCAACCAATATCGTTTTAGACGATCTCTATTGGGGTAAAGTGTGGGGATCGCGCAGCCCCAGGAAAATACTTGAACCGTTTGTAGACACTCTCTTCTGATGTTATCAGCATGAGAATGGGGGTTTATTGCTGAAACAGGATCAGGAATGCCACCCCAGTGGCGCAGTGTTCTTAGCGATAGCTTCTGATCACACGTCTGTGATGTGTCCGTGTTCGACTCCCGGTGAGGCATGGACGTTGTGCTTGAATTACGGCCCTGGTTCTTTCCCTTCACTGAAACAAATGTCCTAAATTAGGGACGAGCGACTGCTTACAGCCCACTGAGTTGCTCACGGTAGTCGTTAACTCCCGATCAAAAAAAAAAAAAAGAATCAGCAATACCCCGGAGAAACGACACCAAAAGATGCTGAGACATCTTATCTTGTATTGTCGTGTCTGCATTGAAACCACTATCAGTTTTAGGTGTTAACCGCCATTGGAACTGAATGCATCTCAAAATATGACACCAGGTTCAAGACCCTTATGGCGCTCACGTATGTCCGAAAGAACAGCCAGGCTACAACGTTATTTACAGACCCTCAATCGGCGACCGTCGACGTTCAGACAGAAACCAGCCTCAAAGATGACTGCGACATACGACATGGCTCCATTCGCTCCGCAGCTTATGGCATGTGTGGCACCACTGAAACATTAAGCGACAGTGTGTTAGTTTCCCTGGGTGGCAGTCGTATTAACGTAGGACGAAAGCAGAGACAGCCCGTAGAAATCCGGTTTTACACTCCTTGTCGAACCGGGAGGTTCTTGCTTGTCGGTAGACCTATCGGAATGTCAGTCGCTGGGGCATGTGGTGCAGCTTCGTCTTGCCGTAAAGTGTGTGATAGGGTTGTTCGAATGTCAGTACGGCGGCACATGTTATCTTCCTCCCAACACTGTCGCCATGTTCGGCAAACCGTTGTAGCGTCCCAATGCGTTGACGCAGCAATGTGGGGTTGTGACTAAGTAGTTTATAACGAAGTGAATTTCTCCGTCATTTTTATCCGCGCCAGGATTCGAACCCGGGTCCACTCATTCCGGAATAAGTTGCTCTACCAATTGAGCTACGCGGACGTTTTATTCTGATTCCTATCTGCCTTTATGTCGTGTGCCTCCTTCTGGCAGGTACGTCACATTGCCTGGTACGTTACATCATCTCCCCCTTATTTTTTTTTTTTTTTTTTTTTTGAAGTGCTGCTCTTATTTTTCCTATCTCGCGGTGTGGAAATAACATCACACCATTGCGAGATTGTGAACGGTCGGGTCATCCGGATAGTTCGGGCGCCATTATAACGAAGTAAATTTCTCCGTCATTTTTATCCGCGCCAGGATTCGAACCCGAGTCCACTCATTCCGGAATAAGTTGCTCTACCAATTAAGCTACGCGGACGTTTCTTCTGACTACTATCTGCCTTTATGTCGTGTGCGTCCTTCTGGCAGGTACGTCACATCTCCTGGTACGTTACAAGTTGTTCGTACCCCTACGGCGAACCCTCAGATAAATTTGTCCAGTTGATTGTTTGATTCCCTACGACGACGCCCAGGTATTCTCACTAATGGCCCGTGCTTTCGCCATCGAGATCACACCGATGCATTGGTCCACGCGCACACAGTAAACAATACTGATCTTGGCTGTGCGAAACAGTTTTGCTGTGAATCTTTCTTAAGTCGCATGCGATTCAATCGCAAATACAATCATTTACGGTCGATATCTACTTATTAGTTTTCATGGCATTTCGACAAACATTTCCTGGTGTGGCATTTCGAATGTCAAGCAATTCGTTTGCTATTGTGCCTAACTATATTGTAATTTGTATCTTTTCCCTCTTAAAGCACTGGATTGTAAACAGTTTAAACAACAAATTATAAATCATTGTTAGAAATTGTTTTACCAATGAAAAAATGTATATTAAAAGTGTAATTAAAGGTTTTTCATCGATTCCTAGGCATGCATTTTTGCAATTTCACTTCTAATGATTAACATAGAAGAAGCATACTACTAGGTAATATCAAAAGAAATGTCAGGAAACTTAAATTTCATTTAAAGGTGAGATCGCAACCTTTACAGCAAATAACGATAATTAAGAATAAATGCATTACCAGGCATTGATAATGTTTACGTAATTTTTTTGGTTGGAGGTTTAACGACCACCGTGTGAAACTCAGTGGGCTATCAGCAATCGCCCGTCCCTAATTTAGCGTCACTGGTTCCAGGGAAGGGAGAGAGCCAGTGTCGTAAGACAAACACACCATTCATGTCTCACCGGGATTCGAACCCGGACCTCTTTTCGGAAGAATTATCAGAGGCCATCGCTTAGACCACTTCCCCACCGGAGAGGCTTTTACGTTTTTAAGGAAGTTATAACGCACTAAAATAATCCATGCCTGGATGCATCTTTAAGGACAATTCGATTTCATCCGTGTGATATTTTAATCAATAGCTAAATGTTGCGTTTAGTTTAAAGGGATAGAGTAAAATACGACGAACCTTTCCTTCTGGAAAAAAAATGATTGCGCCAAAGTCTTTTCTTGTTTCGCCACTATTTGACAGGACTTCTCAGGAAGGTACAGTTACAGTCTCAGAAAACGTTCACTTGGCAGTGTGAAGATTCTTTTTAGCAGCAGTCTGCATCGGAAGTTATATGGGAACACATCCTTCAACTACATGTCGTACAAAAATTCAATTGATATGTTGATATGCAAATTCGATCCTAAATGCGTTCTCAACCTGTTAAAATGAAAAGCTGTGTGCTCTGATTCACTTTTATCTCATTTTCTGCATTAAAGCCATGTAACTCGTACATTGAGTAATCATGTCACTTGAAAACTGAATAACGTTCAAGTCCTTAGGTGCTTCGTGCATTTAAATCTACAAATGCCCATTGCTGCAGTCAAAACCAAATTTTCACCAGCATGAAGTTTGACTGTTTTGTATTCCAAAACTCAGAGCATATACATCTTCCAACGAATTCTCTTTCTAAGAACCAAATGAGTTATTGTGCTTCCTTTCTACAAATTACAAGATATTAAAAAAAAAGTATCAATTTATTTTTGAAAGCAGTGTTTTGCAACAAAATGTCAATGATAATTTACTCACATTTTGTCTTCACTTCCAAAAATATCGTAGAATGTTAAGTGGGCTTTAGATTGTTTTCGAGTCCAGTTTATGCACGAACAAATTGTATGTGCTTAGAGAGTAAACCTGTTCTCATCGTAGTTTCGATTTCCTTCAAGGACTGATACATGTCTTCTGGACTTCCTGTTATGATTGTACATAACAGGCATTAGTAGCAACCGGACAAGGATGACATTTAAAGACCTAATTAAAAGTCTTATAACGCAGCTGATCTTCGTGTGTGAGAGTGGTGTTACGCTATGACTAAAACCATGACAAAGGAAATGTTAAACTAAATGAGAATGCGATGCAATAGTGGCACGGGATAGCTCAAATGAAGGTTTTACGGCCAGACGAAACATATACAGAAGTCAGTTTCTATAACCTTTTATTGGTCCAGCCACGACTGATGAAATCCACAATACTACACTTAACATATAGTACCTTAATTCTCTATCGCATATTATAGCTTAATAAAGATCGAACATCTCTACAAACACACACACACACACACATACACTAAGCAACTGATGTATCGTCCTTTTTTACGCTTTCCAACCGTAGTTTGAAGAAGCGTATATGCTCCAGCTTTGTCGGTCCGTCTGTCGGCACGATAACTCGCGTAAAAATGGTTCGATTTCGATGACATTTCCTTATGTGGTAGGGGACCACCTGGGGACAAACCCTATTGAAAATGGACGAAATTGGGTCAAAGGTCACGGCATAGGAGCGGGATCCATTCCATTGCCCTTATGTGTCATAACTTTAGTAAATATGGTTCGATGTCGATGAAACTTTAGTATATTGTAGGAGACCACCTGGGAATGAAACCTATTGAAAATGGGTGAAGTGGGGTCAAAGGTCAGGATATAGGTGTGGGATGCATTCCATTGCCTTTATGCGTCATAACGTGCGTAAAAATGGTTCGATTTCGATGAAATAAAGTATGTGGTAGGGGATCACCCGAGGACGAATCCTATTTCAAAATGGACGAAATGTGGTCAAAAGTCAGGACATAGGATCGGTATCCATTCCATCGCCCTTATCCCATACTATTAAGGTGGACGTCAAGAAATTTTGCTTCCTATACTTCCAATGGAAAAACTTGTACACATTCCCTTCACAATTATTGTGTTCCCAAGGATGAAAATTTGAACATCGATTAAAATAACTTCATATTATAACTTGGAATACTTAATATTTCCTAAAACATAACCATAATTATATAAAAAATCAATAACTTTTCCTTTGGTGGTGTTGGAACCAGGAAAAAGATGGCGTGACCTGTACTTTGATGACGTCAGTAGACAAACAAATGTTTGATTTCATAATTATGGTTATGTTTTAGAAAATATTAAGAATTCCAAGTTATAAAATGAAGCTATTTTAATCGATGTTAAAATTTTCATCCTTGGGAACGCATTAATTTTGAAGAAAATGTGTACAGACGTTTTATCATTGGAAGTATAGGTAGCAAAATTACTTGCCGTTCACCTTAAAGGAGCAATTCTTGTATGTATGTAAATTTTATTTTGAAAATGGCTCGAAGGATTTTGGTGAAAGTCGTTAACCTACCGTTTTCTGGTACTAGAAATCGATTTAGCTTGATTTTGACTTTAGGAAAATTCGTTTATTGCGTTAAATAACCACCCCTAATTAACACGTTTTTAGTGCCATGGCGTCTTACAATTGATATTATACATGCTTAGAAATCTTATGATGCCACAATCTCGCAATTGATATGTTGGCGCTCGGTCACGCCATCTGTCTCATTACGTCACGCGTTGTGTGTGGATCATATTAAAGTTTAATGACGTCACACTCTTGGGAGCAGATGGTCGTGATTCCCATCTGCCTAACTACGTCACGCGTTGTGTGCGTATGTCCGTCCGCAAGATACCTCGCGTAAAAATCATTCGATTTCAATGAAATTTTAGTATGTAGAAGGGGAACACCTGGAAAGGAACCGTATTGAAAGGGAACGAAATGGGGCCAAAGGTCAGGACATAGGAGCAGGATCCATTTCACTGGATGGATCCCGCTCCTATGTCATAATCAACGTAAGCCGTCATAACTAACGTAAAAAAGGTTCGATTTCGATTAAATTTTAGTATCTGGTAGGGGACCACCTGCAAACAAACCCTATTGAAAATGGGCGAAATAGGGTCAAATGTCAGGACACAGAAGCGGAATCACTTCCATCGCCATTATGCGTCATATCTTACGTAAAAATCCTTCGATTGCAACAAAACCATATATAATGTTATTTCGGAGGTATACTGAACCGGTTCTGTTGAATATCGTCGAAATGGGATCGAAGGTCAGGGCACAGGACTGAGATTTATTCTACAGCCATTATCCTCATAACTTGAGGGTTAACTTGAGTAATGATTTCCGGTATGTAGGAAAGCGTATTATAATCAATGCATTACAGGATTTTACTAACTTGTTATCTATCGTTCTTATCACATTCATAGTCACTCTCTCTTAACTTCAAAGTGTTTCCAACCTCATTCATGTGAGAGAGAAGATATTACGTTAATTTTGGAAAGTGCAAAAAAGAGAAACTCAAATTTACATAGGAAAAGGAACAAAAAATAAAAGTTAAATTAGAATATACATCACAGGCTCAAGAATGTGCCACAGATTTAATGCAAATGAATAGTGTTAGAACGAAAAGGACTAACTTACTTCTTAGGAGATAAACATAATGATAACATATATAATACTTCGTCCACTCACTATTCCAAAGCGATATGAAAATGTTTGAATCAATATTTCTGCTATTTTTTGAAATAACAAATAAATCCCGTATACTATTTAAAGAAACAATCATCACCTAAAGGTTCCACTCAACCATCTCGCCTCCGAGCTTCGACATACCTCGTGAGCTGATATAAGGCTTCAAGCCTCATTTGCTGCAAAAGGAAGAAGTGAAATCCAACCAGTTCGCAGTATCCAAAAAGCGGTTATTCCAGCCGAATAGAACGAGCATTTCCTTGATTTTCGGTAGCACTTAAACTAATTTAAGAGAAGCAAATTTCAACAACATATGAGGAAATGAACAAAAAGGACTAACTGCTAATTTTTGAATTAAAAATAAATATTTTTCTGTTTACTCCCAAAGAATATTTGCAGATACTTGTACGTGTTCTGAAAGAAATAGATTTTCTTTCAAGATAAGCAAATCACAGAATTATTATTAATATGGCATACTGTCACAGAAAAATGTTCATTTAGATAATGTGAGGCTTCGTTGGTCCTCGTTGAATCAAAATTCCCAAATGGCTCTACCGACCTCTTTGGGTCTCATCACCTGGAGATGTGCTACTTAAATACTGTTTGGTGTCTGCATCTTAATCTCGATCACGAAGGTAAGATAAAAAGAGCAACCCGGCAGACTCAATACATCTAGAAATATATTCCAATGTTGTACAACAAAAAAAGCCATCACTAAAGAGCTGTAAGCACTGTTAGACGATGGGTTATTCACCAAAAACATTACTTTACAAAAATCACTCCGAAGAGTTACATCCACTTTTTTCTTGAAGAACTCTAAACTTTACTTCAAAAGCACACCTGAAGCACTGACGCTCATGTTGATTACCACGAAATGTAACGCAGAGCAATGTGTTACGAAAAAAGCACAAACTTGACACTTTAAAGGAGCACATTGTATTTTTCACTTGATGAACACCTAAATTACCGTCTCATTTGAAAATAACTACAAAATGCAGAAACGAAACACTGAAACACCGAAAAAGAGAACAAAACACGAAGTTGATACTTTTATGGAAAACACTGTATTTTCGCACAGCACTGGTAGGATTAAAATCACACACCGTACTTGAATCACTGCAAAGAAACACTGGTGTGCAAAAATTAAGGACGAAAAGGAGAAATTAACATTAGAGCGGAACGAGCAGGCAGAACGGACCGAAATACCTCTCAGAAAATAGACTAGAGCCTCGCACGGTAGGGCATGCGCATATATGCAGCATGACGTAGGGGGGGGCAGTGTCGAAAGGCTATAAAGCACACGGGCGGTGTACGCTCAGCAATTCGGTGAAAGCTATTGCACGGTGTACATCGGTTTGAACGACGTCGAGGGGCTGCCACCGTGTCATATGGCCAACAGGCAATCCAGTAGATGACATCTGGATGACTTTACCCGAGGTCGCGTCATTGGAAAGTTGGAAGAAAGTCGAAGTGTGACTGGTGTGGCCGAGGAGTTCGTTATCGGTCACAGCATCGTTTCACGAGCTTGGAGAGCATTTCAAACAAGAGGAACAGCTGTCCTAGAGTTTAGCAGTGGTCGTCCACGAGCAACCACGGTGGCGGACGACCGTTATATTGTCCTACAGGCGAGAAGAGAATGACGGCAGACACCGGGAGAAATCGCAAGGCACATGCAATAGACAACTGGACGTCCGTTATCGCGTTTTACCGTGGCCAGGAGCTGCACAAAGTCGGTGCAGCCTCCTGGCCGTGCGGTGTGCCATAACGCTCTGCGCATCGGAAACGGCGGTTTCTGTGGTGTCAGGAACACAAGAACTGGACACATCATCAATGGGGTTCAGTTCTCTTTAAGGATGAGAGCCGATTTAGTCTGACGAGCGATTCTGGACGTACACACATCTGGAGAGAGCAGGGAACACGAAATCACACCTTCAACATAATCGAAATGGACTGGTTTGGAGGTAGCGGAGTTCTCGTTTGGGGCGGTATCATGCTTGGTAGCTGTACTGACATCCACATCTTCCAAGGAGGTTCAGTCACTGGTGTCCGTTATTGTACCGACGTTCTCCTGCCTCACGTGCGTCTGTTTATAGGTGCTGTGTGTCATGATTTCCTCTTCATGGACGACAACGCTATACCTCATCGTACAGTGGCTGTCCCAGAGCGGTTGGAGAGTGAAGATATCAACGCATGAATTGGCCCGCAAGGTTCCCGGACATAAATCCAATCAAACACGCGTGGGACCTTCTCGCGAGATACTTGGCAGCACGTCACCAGCCGCCAGAAACGATTCCGCAGCTGCGATTGGCGCTACATGAGGAATGGGTCGCGATGCCTCAACAGCTCCTTGACAACCTCGGACAGACGTTGTAAATCCTGCAACGCAGTCAGGGGTGATTATATCCCCTGGTAAAGACTGGATTTTTCTTGGCAGCTGCCTGTCACATGGACGTTTCTGTCTTCTGCCCAGTTGTGCTCGAAGCTACCTTTTCAATAAAGTGCGTTTGTATCCCTTGGATTCCTTGTTTGCACGGTTTTGCTCACTTGTCC